>VZTR01028042.1:339202-350739 GCA_013400775.1 Chaetops frenatus | reverse complement strand
TTTTTTTGCAGGACGGTCGGAACAGTTTTTCGCCGCTTCCATTTATTTTTCGATATCTTATCGCTATTAGGTTTTGCAATCAACTATTAAGGTGCAACTATGCCCAAAAGAAAGGTAAGTACGAAAAAAAAATAATTAAAAAACGAGGGAAGGCAGATGGGGAGCGAAGGGGGAGAGATTAAAGCGGCAATCGCGGAAATTTAGCTGTAAAAAAAAAAAAATTTAGCGCGCGCGCGCGTGTGTGTGTGGAGTTTTTTGGGTTTTTTGGTTGGTTTCTTTTTTTTTGCATTTTTAATTTTTGGTGTATGTCCTAGAGCGGAGCGGGGAGCGGCGGGAGAGGGCTCGGGGCGGGCAGGGCAGCGCGGCGAGTTCACTTTTGGGCTGTTTTGTTTGGGAAGGAGGAGAAGGCTGGAGCAGCAGTGTCTCCATGCTGGATTACAAACAGCCATAGTGCTGTGCTGCCCCTGTGGAGAACGCGGGGCAGCAAAACCCCCCCAAAACCTGCGCCACGACCCCCACAGACCCCCCCACCCACCTCCGCCAGCGTTTTAAGCCCCATCGCGCCATTCCCGGCTGGATTCGCCTTTAAACGTCGCCTCTTTCTCCTGCGTTTGCCTTTGTTCTCCTTTTTTTTTTTTTTGCCTCCCACTTCTTGTCATACCAGATGGTTGTGCAATGGTAATTTGGGGCCATTAGGCGGCGCAGAATTTGAAACTGGCCTTCAAGGAAAGCGGGGAAAAGGGATTTATCGCCGTAATCAGGAACTTTGGGGCAGCGGGAATATGGGGCGCCCCCCCCATCCCCTCACAGCGCGGGCTGGGGGGGCGGGGCGGGGACGCGGTCGCCCCTCAGTCACCGAGGCGCTTCCCCGAGCGGTTTCGACCCGGTCCAGGCGTCTCACGGGCCCGGACAGGGCCGCCGGGGGCCTGGACCGAGTCGAAACGCCTCGGGCGGGCGCGATCGCCGCGTTCCCGGTTGTCCCTCATTGTCCTTGCGGGGCCCGCGGCGACCTTGTTGTATGAGGGGAAATTGGCGGGAACTTTTCGAACTCGACGTAATGGCGTAGCGGCGGCGGCCGCGGGGCATTGTGGGAGTTGTAGTCCTTGAGGCGGCGGGGATGGTGGGAGGCCGCCATTGCTGCGGGTGGTGTTGGGGGGCCCTGTGAGCCCCCCCCGGCTCCATTCCGGGCTCGGGTGGGGTCATACGGGATTGTGTTGCCTTCTCACCTCAGTGTCTCGCTTTCCTTTGCAGGCTCCAGCTGAAGGCGAGGCAAAGGAGGAGGTAGGAGTTGTGTGTGGTCCCCACTCCAAGAATTCCCGTGGGGTTCTGTAGAAATTAGGAAGCCCACGCAGTTCGTGAGGGGTGTTCAGCCCCTGGGGATGGCCTGTGCCTGGTTTTGGGGTGCTCGGGGCCATCGCTGTGCCCTGAGGTGACAGGTGACCCCCCCGAGGTGGTGCTGGGGTCCAGCAGCTGCGCTGGGCTGAGGTCAGGGACCGTGGGTTCCAGGGGGAACACGTCCCTTCCAGCCCCACAGCCCCTGCAAGGAGAGGAACTTCATCCCTTACCACGTCAGGGGAGTAAAGTGGCGGCAGCAGAGAACTGCTGAGCAAAGCTGCACTTCCAGGAAGTCATACAATACCCTGAGCTGGACCTGCAAGGATCATGGAATCACAGAGTGGTTTGGGTGGGAAGGATCCTAAAGCCCATCCAGTCCACCCCTGCCACGGGCAGGGACACCTTCCACTATCCCAGGTGGCTCCAAGCCCCATCCAGCCAGGCCCTGGACACTTCCAGGGATGAGGAGCTGTCAAGGCCCTCACCATAATGCCCATAATTTCATAAATCCTAGGATTTCTATGAGGCTTCATGATGCCATGTGATTTTGGGTGGCAGTTCTGAGAAAGCTGTGCTTTATGTGCTCTCTGAATTTTACTGACATATCTTTCCTCATGCAGCCAAAGAGAAGGTCAGCCAGACTATCTGCTGTGAGTATCTCTGTTTATCCTTGAATATATCACTTTGGATGGGGACAGTTAAACTATTGGAGTTTTTTCCTCCAGAACTGGGAAAGGCATGCTTAAAGTATTGCAATAGATAGAATTCCCTTTCCATGTTTCCATTCCCTGAGCATCCCCACATCCCAGGCTTCTCACAGGAGATACAACATCTGTGTTAGTGCACATTCCATCTGGGCATAAATATCCAGAGTTAAGGAATATTGGATTTCAGCATGGATTTGTTCCCTGTAGGACTTCTCCATACAAAAGCTCTTGGCTCTGTAAATCACCTACTCTCTCCTTAATTTTCACTTACTCTCTCCTTGTAATTTTCCCATTAATTTTTTGCAGGGCCAACTGTTGGGTAAATAATTGCCAAAAAAAGTTACCAACATATTACTCATAAAGATATAAGTATAAATTTTTTTTTCGGTATTCACTTGCCTTGTTTCTTGTGTTTTTTGCAGAAACCTGCTCCACCCAAACCGGAGCCAAAGCCCAAAAAGGCAGCACCTAAGGTAAGGGCCTTGAACTGAAGTTATATTTTCCTGCTCAAGGAATTTACAGGGATAAAAACCCCCCACAATTAACCATTTTGCTTTTCCATAATTATCCTGAAAGCTTTAAGATGGAATTATGTGAGCTAAAAGAATGGGGAAGACATAATTTTATCCAATTTCTACTGAAGGAATGTGGTAAACTGAGCAGATTTGAAATCCCTTGTGGTGAGGCTTTGCTGCTGCTTTACAAGGCCATTCTGAAGTTTCATATAATGCATTGTTGGGAAAATGATGCTTGGAATAGAGATCAGAGACTCAGTTAGAGGAGGCATTGAAAATCATGCTTTTAATTACAGCTTCTTACTATATTTCCATTCTGAGGCTCTCTGCAGTTAGTTATCAGTTTATCACATTTTAATTACTCAGAGTTCTAGAGACCCCTTCCCTTTGGCGGGATATTTTTGGAAATGTCAAAAACATTGGCATGTCTGACAGGATAGTTTAAAAAGAAACTATTTAAAGCTCTTTTTTTTTAGTTTGGAGCAACAGTTTGAAATTTCAAAGGGGGCAGTTCTGCAATCCATGAGGGATTTCTCCATCCCCTTCCTGTCAGCCTTCCCAGCTGTCAGTTTGCAGTGCTTTTTTGTTGGATTTTTCTGTAAATATTTAGGATTTTGCAGCTAAATCAAAAACCAATAAACAACCCAGCAATAAAATTTCAGTGATTGTTTTTAACCTGTTCCCATCACACATTTTCCTTGTGGTTTGCGATGATGAGGTGGGCAAAGCACAGGGTGGGGAGGTGCTTTAGTTGCAGAGGGGGATGACAGGCTGGGAACCAGGAGCTTTTTTCCTTTTCCATTGAAAAGGAATTTGCAATTGCCTATGGCACAGCAGACTTCCAGGCGAGGGAACTGTTTCCCTGCACATCCTCTGTGTGGAGCAGCAGAGATGCCATGGAAAGAGAGAGAACCCCAGGTGTCATTTTGGGCTCAGCTCTGTAATCTCGGTGCTGTGCAGGGCAAGGTTTTCCCATTCCATCTTGGCCATGCAGCTGGAACTCTGGAGCTCATTCCTGGCTGGATGGATTGCACTTCCCTCTAGTGGCAGGTGCCCCAGGCAGAGCAGAGCCAGCTGCTGGTGGCACACAGGGCAGGGCAGCAGTGGATGACCCACGCTGTTCCATTTGGGTTTTTTCCAGGTTTGCTTTTTTATTTTCATGGAAACATCTTGGGCTTTAAACACTAAAGCTGCATTAACTGAATGTGAGAAGCTGTAGGAACAGGGATGCAAGGGTTCAGGGCTGTCAGGGACTGGCAAAGCTTTGTTGGGGCCTCCACTGCACAACTGGGTGGTGTGGTCTCCCTTTGGGGTCATGCAGGGATCCCCTGGGAGCTGTGCCTTGGGAATTGCCCCCAGCTGGACTTGGAAAGCATTGGTACTCCTACTCCTGAGGTGCTGTTTGAAGCCAGGACACTTGAGCTGTGTTTTTGGCTCTCCAGAGCTCCTCAAACTGCATCAACACCTGTGCAAAGGGTGATGGAGTAAGAATTGTGGAGGCATTTTTAATTCGTGTCTGCCCCAAGTGCTTTACTTGTCACCCCTCAGGATCTTGGAATGATTTCCTGTGTGTCAGAATAGGTTTCAACCTGTTAAAACTTTGCTATGTTGAAAAACATGGAGCTGGGAAAGGAGTTTTGTCACTTCTGAAATGCAAGACCATATTATTGAACTGTTGCCATCTCTGGAGCGAAGTCATTGGGGACAATGAGCACTGTGCTGTAGCTGAGGACCTGCTGTGTCCTGTGGGAGCCTTTCTCTCCAGTCAGTCCAGCCATGGAAATCACTTTCCATGGATTCTCCTCAGTGCTTTCTGCAGAGAGGCTTTTCCAGCACAGAGAATTGGTTTTAGTTCTGTTAATTCTTGGTTGTGGGTTTTTTAGTGGGATAAAGGAACAGGTAAGCAGTGCCAAGTACAGCTGTAGTTCTAAATCTGACTGCCAGGTATCTGACCCAGTATCCACCAGGATACTGGGTATTCCCAAGACAGGGACTCCTGACACCACACTGTAGGAGAGTTTTCCAGGTGGGATGAAATCCCTCAGACTGAGAAGCAAGAGGTTAGAAAGGAAAGAGACCCTCACTCATTGAACGTACTGACCCCATCTTAAATTTCCTGCATTATTGGAGGACTTGCTGTTAATTTTGGTGAATTTTTAATTATTGAAGAATCGGGTGACTTTACCCCTTAACACTCTGAGGTTGCCCTTAGCAGCTCATTTTTAAGGTGAATTAATTTTGTGCATTAATAACTGAGGGATTGAAGTAAGAAGGTAAACTTGTCATAACCTTTTGTTTACTTGTAGTCACTGAGACAAATCTCCTGAGTAGATAAATGTATCTCCAGTAATTTTCATTTATCCTCACTCAGCTGTGGGTAGATCTTGCAGGGTTTCTGGTTCCTCTGTGGGAAGTAGGTTAATCAAGCAAGGGGCTGAGCCTGTGCTGTTACTTACTGGCAGCAAGAGGCACATCCTTGGAAGTGAAACTAATGAGGGTCAGGTATTTGGGTCAGGATCTGACCTTGCCTATGGAAAATTATTACTACAGAAGCATCAGGTTTTGGGTTTTGTTTTGATTTAGCCTGATCCACGTATAAGAAACTGCACTTAAATAATAAATGCAACTCTCTTGTGGTTAGCAAAGTGATGCTGTTGGGCCTCCAATTTTCCTGGCTCAGAAGTGGTTTATTATCACATGGAGTATTTCTGGCAGGGAAGGGGGGAAGTCCTTTGCCTACAGCTTTGTTACAGTTTTCTAAATAGGCATTAACAGCACATCTGAAGTATTCTGGTGTTTGCACATGTTGGTTTTGTTCTGTGGCTGCCTTTCAGCAGCAGGGCAGAAGTACAGGCCAGTTCAACATTTTTTTAGTTAATTTAATTGAATGCCTATGTAGAATAAGAATTCCTTTAACCCCAGCCATGGCTGCTTTTATATTCTGCACTTCCCTGTAGCAAACTGAGGACAGACAGAAGGAAAATACTTCTGTGAAGCTTTGATCTCATCTTTGTCAATAGGAAGTTGGGGGGTGGAAGGGAGGTTGTGCAGAGAGTTTTGGAGTTGAGAACATGCTGAGGTACTAGATGGAAATCAGAATTTCATACACCACTGTCTGTTTTCTTAACAGAAAGAAAAAGCAGCAAATGATAAAAAGGAGGACAAAAAAGCAGCAACAAAAGGGAAGAAAGGAGCCAAAGGCAAAGAGGAAACTAAACAAGAGGATGCTAAAGAAGAAAACCACTCTGAAAATGGAGATACCAAAACTAACGAGGTACTTTAGCTCCACTGAAGCTGGGAACAGAGCCAGATGTGCTGGAAGGACAGCTGCAGGAGCTCTGCTGGGCTCCAGAGGGTGGGGGGGTCACTGCCACACTGTGAGGCACAGCAGCTCTGGTACCTGCCCAGGGCAGCTCCCAGGGAGAGCCTGCAGGAATGGCCTTCTCCTTCCAGCTCCTTCCTGCTCTGTGCTGGGGCCCTTCCACACGTGCTGTCTGCTGGCCCTGCTCCCTCTTGGGGCAGGCTCACAGCAGTGCCCAGGATTTGGGGACCTGGGACATCCTCCCCTTCCAGCCCTGAGCTGACTTTGCACCTACCCTCTGGACTGCTGGGTTCCTGTGCTGCTCAGCACGGGTTGCTGCTGGGCCAGAAATCTGGTTTGGAGTTCTACACAATTCTTTAAAACAGTTCTTTGCCTCAGAACAATTCAACAAGAGATTAGCAAAGTAAAGTCGGTCTTGTCTCTTATCTGCAGCCTCTTCTCACAGGTCCTTGCTGGGGCAGCTCCTTATCTCAGCTGCCTTTTGCTAGGTCCAGCTGCAGGCTCCATCAGCTGCTGAGGGATTGTCCCAGCAGATTTCTTGCTGATAGTGAAGCAGTGTTTTCTCAGAGCTCTCTTTGCCCTTGGCATAGCCCAGCCTGGTCTGTTCTGTCACTGTCAGTGGTGTCTCTTCATGGGTTGAGTGCCACCATCCAGCTAAGGGTCCTTTATTCTTTCATTTCTAAAACAAGATCAGGAGCTGCTTAGTTAAAGCAATACATGGTTAATGAGCTTCAGAGGGGCATTGAGGGAGCTTTGCAGGTTTGATGTGTTGACTTAAAAAGTAGAAGCACATTTTTATAGAGAAAGGTGAGAACTGACTGCCTAAAGTTTGGGCAGAGCGGGGTCATGGTTGACATGTAACTCTTCCACTTCCCCATGATGAGGACTTGAACTTCCCCTAACATATCATTGATCCTAATTAAAATACATTCCAAACCTCTTTCTCTCTGCAGGCACTTAATCCAAAATTACCTCACTAATTAATACTCCTGTGTTTTAATTTTAAGAATTATCAGCCCGTTGCTGTGTCGATATTTTCTGTGCATTCCTGTCTATCCACACAAAGCCTTGTCCATGTCTATGTTAACAAAGTGGTCTCTTTTTGATGCTGCTTAGATTGGAATCCAATTAGCATTACCAATAATATTTCTATTCTTCCCAACCCCTTTTCTAGGCACCAGCTGCTGAAGCATCTGATGATAAGGAAGCCAAGTCCGAGTAATGTTAACCCTGCCCTATATCTCCATCATTTGGTATCCGTACCTCCATGCTGTATTGTTAACAGAGAGGAATATTTTTATCAACTATTTTATAAATGCAGGTTTTTTTAGCATGAATTTAATTATGGAACATCTTCATCTCGGTTACTTGGGAATTAAATCCCTAACAAACAAAACAAAACAACAAAAAAAAAAAAGTCATCGTTTTTAAATTTTGTGATTGTAATAGTTTGTATGGTACATGGAAAGAATAAGTGGTGGTAGCTTTTGACTTCTGTCAGTGTGTCCCTTTTTGTGTAAGTCATGCTTACAGACTTCAGATTTTAATTTTTCCCTTGTATGTGTTGTATGGTTTCTTAAAGTGGGGAGGTCTCAAAACAAATAACCGTGTGAAACATTCCAGTGGTTCTGTGGGTTGCTTTTATAAAGAAGGTGAGCTATTTTCATGAAAAAAACCTAAGAGCTGGAAATCTGTTGTTTCCCAAATGTAATTTTATTTTGTCAGTTTTGAAAAAAAAAAAAAAGAAAAATAAATAAATAAAAGTGTAATCCTGTTTTTAAATGAAATACAAACATTTCTTTTCAAAAAGGGCAGGTTGGTTGTATGTACCCACTGTTAGGAATTTTGCTGGATTTATCTTAATAAAAAAGACTCCTCAAAAGCTGATTGTGGTTTGTTGCTTGTGCTGCTGGAAAGCTCCCAAATTCCAGAAGAGCTGCAGTGGGACAGGGAGAGCCCGTGGGGCTGGGGAGCTTTGGGCTTTTGGCTGGGGCTCGAGCCCCTCTCTGCCTCAGTTGTGTGACTTCCATTAATCCAGGCCTCCTAATTCTGGGAAAGAACTGGGCCAGACCAGTGAACTGGGCTTGAGACCCAGTGTTGTTGTTACAGCTTTTTGGTGCAACTTCATCAAACTCCTGCTAAAACCTGCTTTTATAGAAAGTCTCTTCACATCCATGACCAACTACAGGATATATTTAATAAGAAGAAAAATGTCTGCAATGCAGAAACCTTCTTTCTCCCATTAAATTGTTCCTTAACCCAGCAATGGGAAATTCCAGGAGCTTGAATATTTTGTGTCCAAACCCCAAACAGCATCTCAGTGAGAGTGTCCTGGATTCAGTGGGGTTCAGGATCAGTCCCCCGGGGCCACTAGAGGATGTTTAAATGTGGATTTCATTTTCCAGGCCTGAGGCACTGGGGATTTATTTAACAGTATTCCTACTGTTCCACCTGTAGTTCTGTACAAGTTCTTGGGGTTAACTGGGCTCCAAGTTCCTCAGCAGTGAAGGTGAGGGTGTTCTGAGGGGCCTTTTCCTTGGCAGTGTATTCCCTGAATCCAGCAGAGATTTTAAGGTGTGCTCTGATCTGTTCTGTGAAAACTTAGGGAGCAGTAATGGATTCCCTGTGCCTGGTGGAAGTGTGCTGAGATGTGGGTAAAACCAGGGACACTGAACATCCCAGCTGGAACATGATCCAGCAACAGTTCAAATGGCATCCTGATTGACATCTAAAAATGATTCACTGAATTTCCTCTCTGCAAAGACAGGCTGGGAGAGCTGGGGTGTTCAGCCTGTAAAAGGAAAGGCCCTAGGAGACCTTGGAGCCCCTTCCAGTGCCTAAGAGGGGCTGTAAAAAGAAGGGAGAGGGACTTTTATACAAGCACATAGTGACAGGACAAAGGGAAACAGTTTGAAACAGAGGACAGGGTTAGATGGGATATTGGGAAGAAATTCTTCCCTGTGAGGGTGGGGAGGCCCTGGCACAGGGTGCCCAGAGAAGCTGTGGCTGCCCCTGGATCCCTGGAAGTGTCCAAGGCCAGGTTGGACAGGGCTTGGAGCAGCCTGGGATGGTGGGAGGTGTCCCTGCCCATGGCAGGGGTGGATTAGACAATCTCTAAGTTCCCTTCCCACCCAAATCATGCCAGGATTCCATGAGTTTAGCCAGCAGTGAGTGAGAAATGCCAATGGGTCTGTCCTGCTCCGGGGAGAGAATGCATACTGGAAATATTTTGGATTTGTGTATTTCCCACCCCAGTGGTTTCTCTAAAAGGGCTTTAAACAGGAGTCGAGTCCTGCAGGACCCTTCTCCCAACCCTGGTGCTGTGGGACCATCTCTCTTTGGCTCCAGCCTCCAGTCACTGAGTGTCTCAAGCATTGTGATTAAAGCAGCAGACACTGAATGTAGTTGATATTTTCTCAGCACAGGATCCATCCATATACCAAGGTACAAACACCCTTTTGAATGAGGTCACTCTGATCCCAACTCATGTCTCTCCATCTGAGTCCAGAGGTTGTTACACAGAACATACAACTGAGTGTTTGGTTCTGGTTATTTCTTTCTCAAGTGCCAGGGTGGGAGTTGTTCTTAATTCTATAACTATTGTTCTAATCAAATTCCTCTTTCAAATAAGTACAGAAAATTGCCCAAGAACATTTTGCTCAAATTCATAACTTTTCGGAGCCATGGGGTATTGAGAGAGTTGCACAACTGAATGGATTGTCTGGTTTATGCCAAACCCCCCTCCACAGCTGTCCTGGTGTCTAGACACTGAATCCAGGGCCAGCTCCATGGCAGCTCCCAAGCTTGGCTTATTTTGTCTGAAAAGGAGAGGTTTCAAACTGTTGAGTCAACCTACTTTTGGGTTTATTTAGAATTTGTGGAGAAAGTGCCTTCCCTGAGGTCCTTGGCTGGCTGTTCCCTGTGTTCTGGGTGTTCCTGGGTCTGATGCTGGGTAGGAAAGATCCACAGAATTACTGTTGATTATCATCATTCATCATAACAACTGGGGACCTGGAAGATGCAATGGTGAGGAGATTAATGAGTCTGGAGATAGTGATGGTTCTGAGGGGGTGTCATGGGAAGAGATTTGAGCAATGTTGGCAACACCCTGCCATGGTGAGGTGTCCATGCAGCATGTGAGGCTGAGAGGAAACAGCCTCAGGTTGCAGCAGGGGAGGTTTGGGTTGGATATTGGGGAAAAAAGGGTTGTCCAGCCCTGGCACAGGCTGGAATCACATCCCTGGGGGGATTTAACTGTGGATGTGGCACTTGGAGGGCTTTTCCAGCCTAAATGTTCCTGTAATTCCATGATCCAGCTTTTGGTGCAGGCCCCCAGAGCAGTACAGTGTCTTCACAGAGTGTCCTCACAGGATCTTCAGCAGAACTGGGCAAGCATTAGCTTTTGTTTATTCAGAACAATAAACCCACTGAAAACCACTTTGAAAACTCTGGTCACTGTCCTGGGAGGGATGGAGAAATCAAAGGAGGCACCTCCAGATTTCATCCTGGTCTCCACCATCAGCAATGTGCTGGAGCAGCACAGGAGGATCAGGAGGGAAAAGGCACAGCTGCCTCAGCAAGCAGGGAATGGAAATCACAGTGAGGTCCTTGGGATGTAAAAAAAAAGGGGAAATGGGGGAAAGTAAAGAAAAACAACCTCTCCAAGCACATAAAAGGAAGAGTTTTGCAGGTTCATGCCACATCCAGCTTTGCTCCTTTGAGTGAAGTGACNCAGAAAAAAAAAAAAAAAAAAAAAAAAAAAAAAAAAAAAAAAAAATCCCTCCGTTCTAGAGCCAGGCTGGGAGAGCTGGGGAAGAAAAGATCTGGGGAGAGCTTAGAGCTCCTTCCAGTGCCTGAAGGGGCTCCAGGAGAGCTGGAGAGGGACTTTGGACAAGGGATGGAGGGACAGGACAAAGGGGAATGGCTTTAAGCTGAAGGAGGGTAGATTCAGATTGGATATGGGGATGAAATTCTTCCCTGTGAGGGTAGTGAGGCCCTGGCACAGGTTGCCCAGAGAAGCTGTGACTGCCCCTGGTTCCCTGGAAGTATCCAAGGCCAGGTTGGACAGGGTTGGGAGCACCCTGGGACAGTGGAAGGTGTCCCTGCCCATGGCAGGGAGCAGAACCAGAGGATATTTGAGGTCTCTTCCAACCCAAAGCAGTCTGGGATTCTGTGACACTCGGACAGGTCTGATTTCCAGATCAAGAGCAGCTCCCTGGCAGTTAATGGAGTTACGCTGGTGCTAATCTGATGAAGGAGAAAGAAAATTGAATCCCTGGAATGGAAAGGATGGCTCCTCCCTCTGACTGTCCCAGTGGTGCTGCTCCTTTCCCCTGCAGCTGCCGGGAGCCCCCGCTCTGAAACTCGATGCCCTGGATGGGCTCCAGGAGCTGGGAACACCCTGGGCCCAGCGCTGGGCAGCTTTCGAGGAGCCTCTGTCCTTGGAGAGAACAACGTCAGCGTGGCTCCAGAGACTGTCCCAGTGCCCAGAGGAGCTGGATCTGGTCACAAGTGAGCGTGGGCATGGGGACAGATGTCACTGGTGACTCGTGGCCATTGTCCCCTGCTTTGGAAGGGTGTGATTGGGCTAGGGTGAGTAAAGGAGGGGATGGGGAGAGTATCAGAGCTGCTCCCACTCTCTTCATCCACACCTTTCAT
>VZTR01028042.1:321135-332823 GCA_013400775.1 Chaetops frenatus | reverse complement strand
ATGGGGCAGCCACAGATTCTCTAGGCAATAATATAATATTATATATAAGATATATAATATATAAAACATAATCTATAATCTACAAAATATATAATATATCGTATATTAGATACATTGTTATATTATATTATATTATAGTATATATACAATATTAAATATACACCTAAATCTCTCTAAAAACTGTGGTTGTAGGTGCCATGTTCAGATCAGGACTGACTCTGTGGTGGATGTTGAAGCCTGGGTTGATGTCCAGGCACCAAGGGCTGTGCACTCCCTTGCTGGGTGTCCCCAGATGCCCCACACAAGGTCCCCTTTCCCTCAGCAGGGACAAAACCTGGTGCGTTTGGTTGTTCCCTGGTTGGAGCTCTTGACTCTCCATCTCACTTCTCTCAAGATCTGCATGACAAAACCAGTGGTTCCAGCCTATTTTGGCGACCACTTGCTCCAGGAACCTCAGGAGTTTCATCAGAAGCCTGGATGGATTTCGGGTCTTGGGTTTTATTCATTCCAGCATTGGCTGACAAAGCCCATTACATCATCCCTTTGGAAGAGAAATTCTTTGCAGCTGCCTGTGTGGCGCGGGGGGTGTTTAAAAAATAACACAGATTTTTGTTTCTTTCTTTCAGGGCAATTTTCCTCCCAATTGCTGGAAAACTGAATGCTAAAAAGCTTCAAAAGTGGGAAGGAAAAGGGCAGCGCGCAGCAGTTCCAGCCATTCCTGGGTTTACTATTATTATTATTAATTCCTTTCCAAAGACCAAGGGGGGAAAAATAGCCCCATTACCCCGCGCATCCAGCGCGCCCAGCCAGGCGTGAAAAGCAAAGCCAGTGTCATGGCAATGGCAGATGGCACGGAGCGGGGATGGGAGCGGGAGCGGCAGCGGGAGCGGGAGGGAGAGCTCCGGCCCCGACCCCCGCGCGGAACGCGCTCCTAATTAGCCCCGGAGCAGGGACTAATTAAACCCGGAGGTAAGGCAAGTGATTACTTTTCCTTGCAGAGATGGGCTGCAGGAGTGGTGTGGATGGAGCCGGAGCCGGTGTTGGAGTCGTCCTCACATCAAATGGTAGGAGAGGATTTCAATCTCGGCTCATCCCTCCCGCGCTGCCAGGGAGCAGGGAACCACAGCAGTTATTATTCCCTGCTCTCCCAAAGAGCACAGGCTGCAGAGAATGCGGGATTGCAAGGAAATGCCGATGGGAAGGAGAGAAGCAGTGTCTGGATGCTGTGCTGATGACGTCAAAATGTGACATTCTCAATTATTAGCATTATTGAGCACCCAAGAATCCAAAGTACCCACTTGAACTCACCCAGGGCCAGAGCAGAACCTTCTCTTCCCTCCTCCACAGTTGTTTTGGAGTATTTTTTCATGCTTCATAATCTCATTCCCTTTAATCCACTTTCTCTGGTTTCCTATAAAAGAAGCAGTTGGAAGTAAATTATTTTCACTGCCAACGAACTGGGTGCAAAGCTCTCAGAAAATGGGATATAGTGAGGAAAATTATTATATTCTATAATATAATTATAATATAGAATTATATTATATAAGTTTTGTATTCTATAAAATATAGGAATTCTGTAAATGTATTTATTTTTGCACTGCGAGAACTGGAAGTCCAGAGTTGCTCAGGCAGCTGCGGGTGCTGGCGGTTCCTGCTGGGATGTGCTGGGCTTTCCATGGCTTTTGTGAACGGGCTGAACTTTGCAAAAACCATGGGAAAACCTGTGACTCTGTGGAGCCTTTGGCACTTCTTTGCCCATTCCAAGGCAGATGCTCCGTCCCCAGCACACACACACTGGGTGAGCACAACGCCAGTGCCAGCTACTTCTGCTCTGCTTAAAATAGCTGCAGCTCCAGCCCTGCCCTGCCCCTGGAGCACCGGCAGCATCTCCCAGCCTGGACCATGATCCCGGTCCCTGGGGATCAGTGTGATTCCCAGAGCAACATCCCCCTCTTGCAGCACATCATCTGGGTGATTCAAACTCGAGCGTTGCCGGATTTGTGCTTCCCAGTGAAACACCGGACAATTTGTGTTTCTATTTTTACCCTGGATTAGTCAGGGGTCGCTGCAGGACCAGATCAGGGGTGCTGGGCTTTCCATGGCCTTTTGCTTCATCCCAGAAATGCTCTTTGCCTTTGGCAAGCAGGGGGAGAGCCCGATGGGATGACTCCTGTTTGCTGCCAGGGTTTGATCCCTGAGGAGCTGCCAGGGCTGCTGCAGCTCGGCACAGCCCACAGCCTCAACCCCACCACTGCACTTCCCATCCCAGCTTCCCTCACATAGAGGGGGTCAAAGTCACTCACTCCAGTCTAAAAAGCATCCAGAATTATGAGAAAACTTGGGAACATCTCACCAGCAGTGCTGTGGCTGAATCACCACAGTTCCAACCTGGCTGTGATGCTCATGGAATTAAAAAAATGGGGAAGAGTGTGAAATTTCAGAGAAATCTCTACATTTCCACCTGTTGCTGTTATTTAATGCAGAAACTATGGGAAAACAAACCTGTCTGGAAAGAACAAATATGGAAATGGATTTTGGGACTGTTGGAGAGAGATGGACTATGTCCATGAGAAATATTAGCAATAATTAGTCAGGAATCACTGCTGTGAGCTGCAGATATTGATAGTCTGGATCTCCCATCCATCAGCATGACTTGTAGTTATCAGCAGCTCCAGGGTTTTCCTGCCCTCCAGCAAACACATTTTTCCTTCTTCTGGAGGTGTTCTGTTTCATTTCATTGCTGAGAGAAATTAAAATATTTCTTATATCTGCATCAGCATTTGGTAACAGGGCAAGAATTCAGGAAGCTGAAAAAAATATTTAAAAAATGCATAAACATAAAAATATTTACATATAAAAAATAGAAGCTTCCTGCCTCTATTCCCTGAGCACATGAGGTTGCTTCCAATGCACGTTTTATTTTAAGGTGAGTTATTTTGTTGCCATAGTGACATCATTCAGGTTTCCAGCCGCTGCCGTGTTGGTTTTCTCCCAGGCAAGACTTGTCACAAGCAGTCAGCATCCCCAGCCCCTTCCTGGCCAGCAGCTTCCCCCAGTGCTGCAGGATTCCTTGGAACTCCAGTCTGCAGGGTGAGGTGTCACCACTCCCTGCTGAGGCACGGGGGGGACACGGGACTGGGGGGAGCCAGAGAGGAGAGGCAGGCACGGAAAAACTCTGCCCAAAAGGATATTCCTCTGCTCATCCCTTATCCTTCCTCCTCAGCCCATGCAGTGGGCTGTGAGAAGGTCAAAAATAACCTAGTAGCTTTATTAATTAGCACTAATTAACACACTCAGCTGCTTCTAGTGTCATTGTGCTCATCTACCCCAGGCCCTGACATTGGCAAAAATAAACCATGTTTGCCCCCAAAAGATTAAAAGCTCTGTAAATCCTATTTCTTGCTGCACAGGTGTCTCATGGATTTATTTTATTGCCAAGAGAACTGCACTAAAATAAAGATTTTAAATACAGAAGTCTGTAATGATGTTAATAAAAATACAAAGGAAAGGGATTCCCTGGTAAGAGAATATCTGTGGGGTCATTTGGGTCAAATGTGCTCTCTAAGTGTATTGGTGTATTGGAAATTAATATTTAATTTTATGTATTTATATATTAAATATTTAAATTAGTTGTGTTATTATGATGCTAAAGACTTTTAACGGGAAATGCTTTTTTTTTTTTTTTTTTGGCTCAGTAATTTAATTAAAGCAGGCAGAGTGTGCCTCATTAGCCTAAAACCTATTTCATAGGTGCCAGGCCCTATATGTGACCAAGAGCCTGGGTGCCTGTTCCATTGCAAGGCCAAAACAAGCTCAAAAAAAGTCTGTTTTAAAGGTTTTCTACATTTTTAATTTTAAATAAACCTTTCCCAGATTATCAAATCAAGGCTACGTTCCCATGGCAGACCTGAGCCCTGTGTAAGCCTTCCCAGGATTGCAGCATCTGGCTAAATCCAGCCCAGATTAAAGCAAAGCCTTCATTGCACAAACTCTCCCTGAAAGGAGCAGGATGCTCCTGATGCCGGGAAAAGGACAGAGCTGGGAATTGCAGGCAGAGGATAAGGAATGCCAAAGCCAGCAGCAGGATCCAGAGGGGAGGAGGCAAGGTCCTCTGCTGGGTGTGGGGCTGGTGCACTTCTCCTCTGCAGGGGGAATTCAGGAAGCCCAGCCATTCCAGGAGTGTTCCAGCCACGGCCCTTGGGTGCTCCTGAAATTACCCCGGCTCCCTGATGGAAACCCTCTGGAACACAGCCTGAACACACCAGTCCACAGCTCAGCAACAGCCTCCACAACGAGGTTTTAGCCAAAGCCATTGTTTTAACATCCTTTTTCTATATTTATTTCCGAATGTCTTTGGCTGGGGGAAGGGTGGAAGGGGCTCCCAATTTAATTCCATAATCCCCCTAAGCCTTGCTAAATGCACTCACTCTGCCTGGCCTCTGTGAATTTTACAGTGGTGTTTTGGGTGGTTGCAGCACTGCACTGGAAAATGTCCCATCATTTATTTTGCAGCTATTTGAGGGAAATGATTCCCAGGGCTGGAGGCCCGGTTTTTAAATCTATATTGCCAAAGGAAACAAACTCTGTCACCCAGATGGGGCTGGACCTCGGGGCTGCCACGCAGATTCCTGGATGAGGTAGCTCCGAGTCCAGCTGAAAACTCCCAAAATTAACGTTAAAGCAGGAGCAGGAGACTTTAGCAGTTGGTGAAAAATGTCATTTTTAGCTGAGGGAATGGGTGGGGCTGCAGGGAACAAAGCAGAGTCCCCAGCTCTGGGACACCCAATCCCCTGGGATGAATCCCCCCAAGCATGGCCATGGCTCACCCCGACTGCCCTCGAGTGGGAGGGATGGAAATCCTGCTGGAGGGAAATTCCAACAACAGATTTTGTCCTGCTGCTTTCTTCTCCCGACAAGGGGAGAGTGCTGCAGCCTGGTTTGTTTTCCACATGTTCAAGACAAAATGAGGCTTTAAAGAGTCTTGATGCATCTCATGAGCCTCTGGTCTCCTTAAATCCCTCCCTCAGTGCTTAGCTCCCAGGATTTCTCCAATATGTGCTTGAAACCTCCACCAAGAGGTCAGCGTGACTCTCGACGGGATTTTTCAATGTCTCATTTCAGGATGCTCTGTGTCTCCCATGGAAGTGTTCCTCAGCCATTCCAGAGACATCCTGGAGTCTGCAAGGACAAAACCTGCAAATACAAGGGCCTGGGGGCCTGGCAGAGTCCATAGACAGCAGAAAAGTCAAGATGGGAAGATGGGTTTGGAAGACAGTCAAGGCCTGAAAGGTGTTACCTGTAGCAGCCTCAGTCACTAAGCAGGAGGAAGGAGCAAAGAGAGGAAAAAAATGAAGTTACTGAGACCTACTGACTGCACAGAGCAAGAGAGAGAAAGGTGTCCAGAGACATCAAGACACGCATGGAGAGAAGAGTATCCTCAACAGGAAATGGCAGATCCTTTAGACTTCAAGGACCATGGAAGGACAAACAGGTGATGCTTTTTTCCACCTCTACAGTCATATTCCACACTTATCCCATTATAATCAGGGGTAACAATGAAAACCTCAGGGAAGTACAGACTGGTGGAACAATTCTGTCCTTATGGACACCATGGGCTTTCACAGCTTCGCCCCCCACCTACGCTGGTTTTCCAGCAGAAACTCAACTACACAGAACTTGGGGACTTCACAAACTTTAAATACACTTTTATTGGTGTAAGAGAAATAAAAGGGAACAGCCAACAGGGCAAGAACCTGCAGGTGTTGAAAACTACCTCACTGGAAATTAAATGAAATTAATCCTTTGGTCAAAAAAAAAATCCAACACTTTAAAGGACCTTCCAAGAGTGTAATGCCTCTCCAAATCAAGATGACACACCAAACATGTTCTAGCAGGTTCTGTCTCAAGCCCTAATAATTTAAGGCCAAAAATAAGAAGAGATTCTGAAATTTGAACTCCTGAGGACATCAGGGGAAAGACTTTTCCCAGAGATACAAAGCTGAAAGGCTACAGGAGAATGTGAATGTCCATTAGGTGATAGAAGTGCAAGAATTAAATGAAATACAGGGTCACTTCACTGCAGAGGAATTTATGAAGGTTTCCATGTTAAAGCTTTTCCTTATGAGGGATAAGAGGGAGATGTCATCTCAAATTGAAGATCATGAGAAGAGGCTTTATAATCAAAAAATAAAACTAATGGGAAGAGAATTCTTGTAGGGGACAGCACTTTGAGAGGTGTTCCAAAATCCCATCCTCAGATTCCATGATTAGTGAAAGTTCATCCTAAACTCGCATTCTTTTGGGCAAATGTACACAGGACAGTTTTCCAATCCATCACTTTCTACAGTAATTGAGAACTAATTTTATAAGACTGTATTTAAAGAGCATTAATGAGCTTATTTACAATGTCTGCATATTAGGAATATCAATAAATATAAAAAATACATCAAATTGTTTTATAACCCTTTACTTCAATAAAAGCAGCACTCTAAAAACCCTGGTGTACTCTTTCCCAATATTTTTGTAAAATGAAAAATACAATTAAAACATAAAAAATCCTCAAAACTTCATGGGAATGGGCATGGGATACACAGGGATGTAATTTTATTATTTACTTAGCTGAGGGAGTTCCAGTAAAATTTGCATATCCAGGGAGAGAGATGATGAATTCTCAGTTGCAGTCAGATGCTGTGTAGCCAGGCTTCCAGGAAAAGCCAAAAATGAAGGATTTGGCCCTAAAAACCTACAAAAATCACAAACCAAACATCAAAGGATTATTTACAAATATTTAGCATGACTCGAATTTGCAGCATTAGCTGAGTAGTGATATCAGGTGGTATTTTTGGGGTGAGATCCTTGTGCAAGGAACCTCTGCAGTGGTAGCAGCCATGGGCATCTCAGGAGAAGCTGGAAAAGGTTGGAAACAGGGGGCTTGATGCCAACCAGGGGACACAGGCCAGAATCAGGCCCTTAGACAGGGATGGTGCTGAGTGAAGTAGAAACACCAACAGTAACAAAACCCACCTGGTCACTTACACCCAGCAGTAATTTTGCTGCTATAAAACTTGGGGGGTTCCAGGTACAAAGCTGGAATTCAGAGATGCAGAGGATGGACCTGACACTGACATCATTCCCCTGGTCCTTCTGCTGGCAGAGCCCAGAGCACACAGGGACACAGAGCTGCCCCTTTTCCTGGGGGTTTCATCCACAGCTGGATTTGGCATTTTTGTGTAAAATAAAGATAAGGAGAAATATTTAGATAATAGGCAGAAATTTCACTGCTTTGCAAACCAGGCAGATTAAGTTCCCCAGTCGCAGCAGGGCTGCACACTGATCTCAGCTCACAGCAGCTAATGGCTGCCATAAGGAATATGAGATATGGATCAGTCCATGGAGCAAGGGATGACACTGCTCCAGGCAGGTGGAATTTAGACTGAATGAACTTTAGGATTCTCAAAAGGAAAAAAACATCATATTCACATCACCCAGAATAAGTCATTTATCAACAAGACGAACTGTTGTAAAATAGAATTTAGAAACAAAGGCGAGTGACGTCCGGGCTGTTCCTCCATCGCCTTCCTATGGGATAATGTTACACCCAACTCTTGGATGTCTGGCACCATCTAGAGGAGTGATTGGAATGATGCAGCACAGAAATTAAATATTTAATTATTAAAAATAGCAAAAATCCTAGAGCAGATCTTGTGTAATATCTAATAGCTATTTAGTTATTATTTAACAGCTCTTATTGAGGGAGAGAACCACAGGAAGGAGTGTGAACTTGGAGATTTGTCCTGCAAAAACAGGATGTTGGTTTGCACACATGAGCCTTGCATTCCAGCAACTGCAATTAGTGCTAATTATTTTGCACCTCATTTCTCTTTTAAAATAAATGAAGACATAAAAAATTGAGGTTTCTGTATTTAAAATCATAAAATAAGTTTGGACTTTTCAATATTCCTTTACTCACAACAGTGTAGCACAAGGCACCAACTCCTAAATTCCTTCTGAAGAGCTCTTATGTTTGAATCAGCTAAACAAAAACTTGGATTTAATTTAACTACTATCCTTGTTTGCCATTTAGCTCCATATGAAAGGCCCAAGATGAGCCCAATGTTCATAGAAATCCTTGTGGGTTGCTTCCAACTCAGAGTATTCTATGAAATGAACACAGAAAATACTCAAAAAAAAGCCCCCCAAAACAAAAACAAAAAACAAAAACAAAAACAAAAAAAAAAAACCCAAACAAACAAAACTCTTAAAAAAAAAACAAAAAAACAAAAAAACCAACAAAAACAAGAAGCCCAAAAAAACCCCACCAAAAAATAAACCCCAAAACAAACCACAAAAACCCCAAACAAACAAAAAACCCCCCCAAAAACCCCAAAAACCAAAACCACACCAAACACCACCAAAAAAACCCCAACCAACCAACCAAAACCACAAAAAAAACCCACACCAAAAAACCCAAAACAAGCAAACAAAAAACAACTAAAAATGCTTAATTTGTTCCAGTTTCTAAATCCAGCTGGATTCAGCATGTGCATCCCCATCTACCCTTACTGGAAAGGTACAGTGCAGGTAAACCCACCACACCTGCACAATTCCACTCTAAACTTTCTTTTTTATATTTTTAACAGAACATTTCTGGCACTGCCAAACCACAATCCTGTTTTCACACACAGCTAAAACAGGATTTGACTCATGAGGACAGAATAATCACAAATAAAATATGAAAGAGACACCTTTACCTGGTGTTACAAGCTGACTGTGGGGAAGTTCATTTAATTTTGTAGTCAAATTAAACAGGGGGTTGAGTTTTACTCTCAACTACAAGTCAGAGTAAAATTCCCTACAACACCAAATGGGGAGAAGCGATGGGTATTTGAATGTCATCAGCTCCTAGGATTCCTCAAAAACTTTAGTTTTTATTTATTTAAAGAGCATTATGGAAAGAAACACCTACAATCCAGCTTCTTCCTTAAAGCATCTCTGCTCCTGAATCCTTCTGTGGCTCATTAGTCTGTTCTCCCTCCTCCTGCCACCAGCTGCTGCTGGCATTTACATAACAGAGCTCTGCTCTGAGGAAAGATGAATCAGCACATCCATAAAATCCTGCTTTCACTCCGAGATTTACTATCACCCCCAGCATGCTGCTGCTTGGATGCAGAGGATCTGGAAAAAGATGAGTCATGGAGCTGCAGGATCCGCGTGTGGTGTGGAAATGGAGCTCCTGGGGAAAGAGAGGATGGGCATTACTCACCAGACATGACTCCTGGAGGGGAAAACCCAGCAGAGGTGGGAAGAGGTATCGATCACAGCCTTTGTGGCAGGCTTGGGGAGTGAGAAGCAACTGGGAGAGCGTTAAGGAGAGGAAGCTGAAATGCCAAGGAGTCAGGAATGTTGGGAAGAGGCTCGGGAGTCACTGCACAGCAGCCCAGTTCAGCCACAGCCAGGCTGAGCGAAGTTCCCTGAGAGCTGTTTGGGAATGAGGAATGGTGGTTGTACCTGCCCCTGGTGCAGGTACCTGCCCTGCTGTGCTCTGCAGCACACACAGGACACACCTGGAACATTCCAAACACTCCCCTCTCCTGCTGATGCAGGAATCCACCTGAGCCACGATGTGGAGCAACACCAAGCACTGACCCAAGGTCATGGATTGAGCACTAAGCCAGGAGTGTGTGGCCAGACTCCCAGCTGGAATGCTGCAGGAAGGACACAAGCAAGGCATGGATAAGCTTACTTTGAGAGCATTTTCTATCCTAGGTTTCTGAAAGCCCCTTTTTTAGTTACTGCAGAAATCCCCATGGGCTCTAGACAGGCCCAAACTGAACAATCTTACCTGGTGGTGCTACAGCTTCACCTGTGCCACCCCCAAGCTCCAATAAAAGCAAATCAAGAGTGGAGAGATTCAGTAAGGCACCAAAAGGTGCCAAGAAAATGTCACATTCCTAAAGAAATGCAGAATCATGGAATCCCAGAATGGTTTGGGAATGTTTTTGAAGGGACCTTAAAGCCCATCCAGTCCCACTCCCTGCCATGGGCAGGAACACCTTCCCCTACCCCAGGTTGCTCCAAGCCCCATCCAACCTGGCCTTGGACACTCCCAGGGATCCAGGGGCAGCCACAGCTTCTCTGGGCACGCTGTGCCAGGGCCTCCCCACCCTCACAGGGCAGAATCCCTTCCCAATATCCCACCTAACCCTGCCCTCTGGCAGTTTGAAGCCATTCCCCCTTGTCCTGGCACTCCAAGCCTGTGTAGTCTCTCTCCATCTTCCCTGTGGGCTCCCCTCAGGTACTGAAGGCCTCAGTTAGGTCACCCTGGAGCTTCTCCAGGTTGAACAGTCCCAATTTTCCCAGCCTTTCCTCACAGCAGAGCTGCACTATCCCTCTATCCCTCTGACCATCTTGGTGCCTCTGCTGGATTCACTCCCACAGCTCCATGTCCTTGCTGTGCTGGGGACCCCAGTGCTGGAGGCAGCTCTGCAGGTGGGGGTCTCACCTGTCACAACGCAAGAACTTTAGAGGATGATGGAGAGGAAACAGGGTCTACACATCACCCAGTTAATCCAAGCCCCTGGATGAAGGGGCAGGTACAGGTGAATTACGTGGAGCACTTCAATGCCAAATCCCCAAATCCTCCTCAGGCATCCCGTGGAGCTGCCAGCAGGAATGACTGCATCCTGACTGCACAGCAGGAAAACTCTGAGCCAGTGGTTCTCAGCAAACCCAGTCCTATAGCAGCTGCTATAAATATATGCTCAAACTGAATTCATTCTTTGTTATCTCCCGAGCATCGACTCAGAGTGATTCAGCTGTCAGTATTCCAGGCATAAGGAGAGGTTGTCCTTTGTTACTCCACGATGACAGTGGTTTTTACACTGCCAAGGCACTGGAGTTCTAACACCAAATGTCAGGTACTTGAGATAAAATACAATTCACTTGATGTGTTTTAGTAACTTATTGCTGAAGTGACACCAATTTCAGGAGCTCTGACAGGATGCTTCCCATGGAAAAATACTTATTTCCACTAAAACTATCTACACTGACCCTGACCCCTTTGATCCTTGAGAACAGGTGCTGTATCCATCATATTTTAACTTCCTGGTCACTGGGAGCAAACACTTTTATTTGCCTCCTAAAGCCACCCGAAGCTTGAGACCCTTCCCTGAAGCCAGGCCTTGTTTACCTGGAGCCAGGGGAGGGCTGCCACCTCCCCACCTCGCAGTCCAGTGTCCCCTCCATGGCACACGCCTGGGCTCCATCCCCCCTACCCATGACAGGACCCCTGAGATTCCTGAATCCCTTCATGCTCTTAAAAACTGCTTAATTTGATGCACATATGCATTCTCCGTTTCCCAGGCGCTGCCAGGCAGGAAGCCACGAGCACTGAGGCCGGGAACACTGCGGCCGTGAGGGCCGGAGCTGTGAGGGCTGAGGCGGGGAGAATCGGCTGCGCTGAGGGCCGAAGCCGCGAGGACAGAAGCCGTTAGCGCTCCCCCGTGACGGCTACCGGGGCCTCAGAAGCACAGCCCGGCTCAGCGCTGGCCGGTGACGGCGGCCGGACCCCTCAGGCACATCCCGGCTCTCCCGGCCCAGCCCTTCCTCTTCCTCCTCCTCCTCCTCCTCCCTCAGCCGCCGCCCGGAAGTGGCGGGCGCCCCCCCACGGCGCGTCACAGCCCCGCCCTT
>VZTR01028042.1:248877-319973 GCA_013400775.1 Chaetops frenatus | reverse complement strand
TGCCGCCTCCCGGCGGGGGGGACGTGCCGGACGTGCCGCCGGGGCCGGCGCTGCCGGGCTGGGTCAGGGATTCCCGGCCTGCGGCGGCCTGCGCGAAACCCGCCCCTCACCGCGGCGTCTGGGCCTGCTGTCAGGCAGGAAAGGAGGGGTTAGGAAGTGTGGTGTTGTGGCTGTTAAATGCCGGTGAAATACGTGGAGTGGCTGCTTTTGCTGAGGTATAAACCCTAGGAATGTGTGTCATTGAGGAAGGTCAGTCCCTCCGCAGGGCCGGGGGTGAGGGGTGGCCCTTGGCCCCGCACCCCCCCAGGAGGGTGTCTGTGCGAAAGCGACAAAACTGAAGTCGTTCCAATCCTTTTCCGAAGGGTCCAGACGGCCTTGGTTTCATTGCTGGGAGCTCTGGGCAGTGACGTGTGGCGCTGATGTAGCACTTTGCAGTTGGAACGCTGTGAACTTCCCAATAGCGTTTATGGCATTGGTACCTGTGCCCGGCACTGGCACCTCACCTGGAAGGAATGGAAAGCACGGCCTGGTCTCTCCCGCCTCCCATGGAGCAATGGTGACGTGGGATTTTGCCACGGCTGTTGCTCAAACTCCTCTGCATCGGGCTCAGGAGGTGGTTTCCCTCTTCAGCAATGCTGTAGGATGAGCTCAGGTGTGGACAGAACTTCTTGTGCCCAGAGGAGACCTTAGCACCCACTGCCTTTCCCTTTCCAAAGCCTATTCAGAATTTCAGGTGGAAGCTGGGCTTCCTCACACCTCTTGTGGATAATTCTGGGACTGTAAATTGAGTGAGCAGACATAGAGTAATTTCTGCATTCAGTAAATTTTGGTGCTGTATGGTCTTCCTAGAGAATCTGAAATCTAACTGTGGGCTGTCTCAGGTTTAGCTTGGAGACTGCACCCAGTATCCAAGAGGAATATTAGCTCTGCCACGGTGAAGTCTGGTGTCAGAGAGTGGTTTTGCCTATCACTTAGATTAACATATAATTTTTTCCTTTCATTCTCAGTGGTACAGATAGAAAAACCTTAAAACCTTTTTCTAAATGTGTGTGTGAACATGTTGAAACATGTATTTCCTTTAACATTTCAGAAATGAGAGAAAAATAATTTTGAAGTGAGTTTTGGAGTTAATGAGAGTTTTCTTCTTTCTGTGTAAACTCATCATAATTAAATTTAAGATTTTTTTTCCCTGTGTCTTAAACTAATTAGCACTGACCAGTGCTTTTAGTTTGCCTTTTTATCTAGTATTATTTAACTATTTCTCATGGTGTACAGTAAGGACCAGGATTATAAATGAATCATTACAGTGAGACAGGTGGATGCCAGGTGGGATGAGCGGAGTTTCTCTCTGTGAATCCTCAGAGTGTTGAGGATGTTGAAGAAAGGCTTTTTTGCCCTCATTGCTTAGGGTTTGCTGTGTTTGGAATTTGGACTTTTGGCTGCGTGTGATTGTTTATTAACCTGAGCTCCTCGACTTCAGGGCTGGCTGGATGTCTGAATGCCTGGTTCAGAACAGAGCCAGGGTTGTGAAGGACACAAAGCACTCTGACCTTCATTTTAATTATCTCAGGCACACAATTAAACCAAAATTAAATTGGAGGTGCCAGCAGTTGGAGGTAAAAGGTTTTTTTCTACCCATTCCCGCTTTTTACGGACAAACCCCAAATCCTTTACAGCCTCAGCTGGGTGCTGCAGCTACTCTGGTCAGGCAGGTAATTGAATTGATGAGAGTTTACAACCCAGAGAAGTCTGATTTGTTTGTTTGCCCAGTATTCTGGCAGAATATTCCTTGTTCTGGTGTTTCAGCTTTGTTTTCCATCCTCAGTGGGGCTGTTCATGTTCAGAGTGGTGTTTTTCAGAAGATATGCCAGTACTGTGACCACTGAGTACGTTGTTATTGCTCCTGGGCTTTTGGGAGTGATAAAGATGGAACAGCCCAATGGCTGCTGGGTGGTTTTTATCTAGGGAATGTTTACTCCCACTTTCCTTGAGTTTTTAGGCAAGATGTGAGAGCTCTTTATGAGATTTCTTTGTTCCTTTTTTTTTTTTTTTTTTTCTTTACTTGATCTTTTACTTTAAATGTCAGGTATCACAGGACAGATGAGTAACTTAAGGCACACCAATAAGAATTGTACCTATGGAGCAAAACCACGCAGAATGCAAGTGTATGTGCATTTGTGTTCCCTTTGTTTTTCCTGTTTATTTCCACGTTGGAGCACTCTTTGCCTGCAGTATGTAGCTGCCTGTCTAGGTAATCACAGAGTATCCTGAGCTGGAAGGGACCAACAAGGATCAGAGTCCAGCTCCTGTCCCTCACAGACACCCCAACAGTCCCACCCTGGGCATCCCTGGGAGCGCTGTCCAAACACTCCTGGAGCTCTGGCAGCCTCAGGGCTGTGACCATTCCCTGGGGAGCCTGGGNGTCCCACCCCCCTCTGGGGGAAGAACCTTTTCCCAAAATCCAGCCTGACCTTTCCCTGACACAGCTCCATCCATTCCCTGGGTCCTGTCCCTCTCACAGGGAGCAGAGATGGAGCTGCAGCCTCTGATGACTTTCCCCTCTGTTCCCTCTTCTCCAGGCTGAATTCTCCAGGTGTTCTCCACAGTGGTTTTACTTTTTCATTGGCTGCTGGTGGTCTTGAGATACGAGATGTGTTTGCAAAGGGGAGGGTCTGTGAATCACAGAATCTCAGACTGGTTTGGTTTTGGGAGGGACCTTCAAGCCCATCCCTTTCCACCCTCTGCCATGAGCAGGGACTTTCCACTAGACCAGGTTTCTCCAAGCCCCATCCAGCCCAGCCTTATGAAGGTCTGAAGTGTGTCCAACTTGCAGACAATTAGTGCTCTGGTTTTAAATGAGCTGCAGCAGCTCGGTGTGGAGTCAGCTGCTGTACAGATGAGTCAAGCTGAACGACTCCGATTATCAGCACAGTCTCCAGTGACCTGCTGTTCCACATTATCTTTGTTTATTCCTGATAAAGGTGACTGGCTCTGCTCTGGTTTTAAGAACTTTTTGATGGGCTGAGTCTTCTGGCTCAGCGTGGTTTGGTCTTTGTGCTGAAAAACACGTAATTCCAGGCAAAACAGAAAATCAGCTGTTGTTGAACAGTGGGGAATTTGCATCCATGAGCGGCTGTGCTGGTATGGAACAGCTTATGGGATTTGGCTCTGAGTTCCTGCCTTGCCCATCTGCATTGATTTAAAACTAGCCCTGAGTCTGAGGTGCTGGTATTTATAGATCCTGCCAATCCCAGCATTAGCAGAGCAGAGATGTTACGGTTTTGTCACCTCAGGAAAATGTCATGTGGTAGCATGGTCGTTCCAACCTGTTCTCTCTGGGGACCCCAGTGGGTAAAGGCTTTTTTAATTCCTGTCTATTTGCATATTGTTGGCATCTTGTGCAGGTCCAGTGCCTGAGCTTCTTTTTGCTGAGATTCCCTATTTGAGGTCGTGAGTAATTTCCTGCTTGCTCAGCTGCCTTGGCCTTTTGGCCTCCTCCACTGCTTTTTGATACAGTTGTCAATTGATTCTTAATTGATGGTTATTTTGGCAAATGAGGGAAGTCTTGGATGACTACCTGGAGGATAGAAATCCACTGCTGAGGCCCAGCTGGGCCTGCCCACCAGGAATGGGGATGGAGCAGCCTCTGAAGGGCCCTGTCACTGCCTTGTTCCAGTCTGCAGCTCCTGCCTCAAATCTGTGCTTTGAAGAGATGTTCCACTGGGCTTCCCAAAAGAGATGGTTCCCAGAGCTCCCTGGTTCCCATCTCTCGGAAGACAGACATTTTAAGTAGTAATCACAAAGCATCTTTTTTGGGTTGTTTGTTCCCTGTTTATTGAAACCTTCCTTGTAGGAGAAGTTGTCAGCAGTAGAATCAAAGACTCCTGACCTGGAAGGGACTCACAAGGATCATCAAATCCAACTCCTGTCCCTGCACAGACATCCCAAGAATCCCACCCTGTGCCTGAGAGCATTGTCCAAACAGGGATCAGAGTCACACCAGGGGATTTTGTTTCAGGGATCAAGAAGCTGCTCCTCCCAGCTCCAGGGAGGACTCTCTGCTCGTGGTCTCTGAGGTGATGCTTCCAACCACAGGACCATGAACAGGTTTAGGGGTTGAATTTCTCTGAGCCCTGATGTGACTTCACTAGTAGTTCTTTCCTTGTGTTTAACCCTGGAGCAGTTTATCTCAGCCTGGCTCAAGCAGTCAGGACTGGGAGAGTTTTTAAAAAGAGGAGATTTTTAAAAAAGAATGGATTCATGTCACTTAATCCTTCACTTTTTAGATCTATTGTATCTGTGAGGTTACTGTGTCAGAGAACTCATCTCTGCTACTATTGCATTCTTGTGCTCTCATATTTTAACTTTTATAGGGTTTTTCACATCCTAAGGCAACAAAACATATTTTCTTTATGATTTATCCCAAGATGCAGCATTTGTTCTCGCTTAGCACATTTTCAGCTCTGCAGTATTTTAGCATGCATGGTTTGGGCCTGTATTACTCATCTCTAATTTTTTTCAATTTTCTGATTATTTTCTAAAACGTTTTCTCATTATATTCTAAAATATTTTCTAATTATCTTCTAAAATATTTTCTAATATATGTAAGGAGCTGACAGTATCCTTGCTGCTGCTTCATTTTGCCACGTGGAATTTGGATGAGCACACACTAAGAGGTGTAGCTGTACCTTTGCCTTTTTCCATCTTTCTTTTAAGGAAAATCTGATCTGGGAGACTTTGGTTTTTTCAGCTGGATGTTTGCAGCTTCATGTTCTAGAAAAATCCTTAAAATCCGTTTACAACTCTCTCACGCAGAGGTGAAAGGAAGGATTTTTGATTCAAGTTCTTTTGGGAACCTGAAAATAGAATTGCTTGTTTAGCTCTGGGCTGTGCTTTAACCATTTTTTCTGGAAGTTATTATGGAAAAAATACCAGGAGAATTTGCTGCTCTTGCTGCCTGCCTATGGAGCTATTTGTTAGTAACAGCAGTGATAATATTCAGATTAAGGGCTGCTTATTTGGGGCTGTTGTGGGTTGTAGAAACATGGAAATGTGCAGGGAAAGAAGCGTGGTCAGGGAATGCTGTCAGGCCCCAGTGTGTCAGTGTTTGCTTTTTGCTGTTCCTTACAGAACTCTGCCTTCACCTTTAAACCACCAAGTCCTTTTCCATTTTGGAGTTAGTCAGGAGTGCTTGTGGAACGACTTGGGCTCTGTCTCTGCAGTGGGATATTTACTGCCAGGCTTAATTCAGCAGCTTCCTAGGCATGGAATTTGGTGAAACTCCCAAAGCAGCTCCAGGGTGAAGAGGGGAGTGTTTGCTCTGCTGCACTGGGAAAATGGTTTGGATTTTTTACATTTCCAGAGAGAATGGTGTGGTTTGGGTTCTTTTGGTGCTCTGGAAGTGAAATTCCAGAGCTTCTAGGTTGGGCTTTTTGATCTTTTAATCTTAAGTTTGATCCATTGCTGTGTATTGGCAGTGGGTGACTGAGGGGCTTGGTTATCAGAGATGGAATTAAGAACTTCATACTCAGATTTTACGAAATTGCAGATTCTGTCTCTAGAACTTCCCTTTCAGACCCTTTCAGAAATCTTAACACGCTGAAGGGAGTCTGCTGCAGCATCATAAAGTAGTTTGTAGCATGAACACATTTACAGTGTTTCAGGAGTGAGTCAGAATGAGAGGCAAATACCAAAGTTTGGCTAATCCTTTCCTCTCGTTTCAACTTCTGTTATATCCCATCATTTACAGTGAAAGACAATTCATACTCATACACTGAACTTCACTGGCTGTACCACTGGGAAGGTGCCAGTATAATTTTGGAACTCTGATTTTGGGGAAAAGAAGCTAAAATGACTGGAGAAACCTGTCAGTGCAGGAGAGCAGTCACAGGGCCGTTCCCTGATGCTCACTCACAGGATGAAAATCTTGGAATGAGAACGTGGTAATGCACTCATCACGTTTCTCATTCCTGCACTGAAAAAATGATGATTTTGGATTTTTAGAATCATCATGATTGATGAAGTGATTCTTTACCAGCAGTGACTGAGGGTTGAATAGAGGGAGAAACCTGTCTCTTCTCCAAGAGTGTTGTTAACGTTGGAAGAGTTTTCAGTTGGATTTAGTTAACTGATAATTCTTAATTAGATATATTTTCTTTTTCTTTTTGGTTAAAATCTCAATTATGGGACAGGGCTGATCCTGTCCATGGTGCAAGTGGTGACATTATCCAGCTCTGCCTGGCTGTGCTGGGTCCTGTAGCTCCACTGCTGTTGCCCAATTGGAATGAAAAAATTCCCAACGACATGTCCTAATAATCTGTTTGATGACACAGTTGAGTGAACAATGTTTTGGCAGCAGGGCTGAGGGAATTACAGACCTTCTCCTCCTTCCTCATGCCTGGCACTCCCTCAGGTGTGCTAGGGCAGGAACCAGGCACATCCCTGGGATCTGGGCAGGCAGGAGGCTGTCGATCCATGAAAAGAGGTGGATGGAGCTGTGTGTCCTGTGTCAAAGGAGCTCTGATGGGCAGCTTTTCCTGCCAGTTTGGAGATACAGGAGCCAGGCAGTGCAGGACATTCTGGATAATGAGGCACAATTTATTTGTTGTTCAAACAGGCTGTCAGAAAAACTGTTGTAACTCGATAGAAAACAGTCTCTGTCCAAAGGGAAAAATAAAGGATGGTTTCTCAACATGACAAAATTGGAGCCTACACGTGTGGGTCTTAAAGATATCTCCTCCCAGGAGCTGGAAAGTGGAGACTGAGTATTGATTTTAGGGTAATGTTTAGGGGTTTTAGGTAATTTTTAAGGTTTTTATTCTTTTGCATATGTGCTTCATACATGAATATCAATGCAAAGGTGTTTCAGTTAAGCAAAAAATGGGAAGGGAATGAACTGGCAGATAAAAAAGGCTTAAAAAAGTTGTTTGAGCAGAGCACTGCACTGGGAACTCCGAGTTTCAGGGTTTTTTCGTTTCTTACTAAGGGATATCCTAAATTTACAATTAAACTGCTACAACCTGAAATTTCTGGTGTGGCTTTGTCAACACTCCACATCACTTTAAAATGCAGTATAATTAATTTTGAGGGGGGGGTTTCAGGGAGTTTAGTCTTGGTTGCAGTAACTTTACACTTGAATATGAAGCAAAGTACTACCAGCAGAAGGAAGGATAAACCAGTTTTCAAATGTCTGTGTTTTTTGTGTGTTTAGGTGGCTGTCAATGCACACATCCCTCCAGATTATCTTCTTAGAATCTGTGAGAGACTTGGACCCCTCTTAGACAAGGAAATCCCCCAGAGTGTCCTGGGGGTGCAGACTTTGCTGGGTGTTGGTCGCCAGTCTCTCCTGAGGGCAGCAAAAGGTGAGATTCTCAATTTATCTGAGCTTGAATTCAATTTTAATGAGTAATTCCCTTCTTTTTCCATTCCTGTTGGGATGTCTGTGTGTTTGTATGAGCCCTGGTTTGTCTCCTGTGCTTGCCAGCTTTTTTCTTCCTGAAATGCAGTCGTTGCTGACCCTGTTGGATGTATTTCCTTGGGTTGAAAATGCCATTTTAAACAATTCTTGCCTACAGTTGCCCGATCTTGCTACTTTCTGTGTCCCTCCTTCCTCTGTATGTTAATGTTCATGTAAATGATGTGAATGGGATTAGGGGTTTGATCCATCTGAAGAATGCCATTTTTCCATATACATTTACACACATCTGTCTAAAATCACTGAGCAGTCAGTGTGTTTTGCTGGGCTATTTTTCAGCCTGGTTTTTTTCCATTTTTGACTCCCTGGCTGTGCAGACACAGGACAGGATGGTGGCATTTGGAGCAGCACTTAGGGAGTAAGAGAAAGCCAGGCTGATTCTGCAGTGACAATTCAATTTTCCTTGCTTCAAGTTAATTTGAAAGCCCCCATTCCTTTCATGAAGAGAGCACCAGTCATTTTCCCTTTGAAAAACTCTCTCTCTGCTTGAGAGAATGATCCTGAGAGCAGTTTTGTGTTAGAACTGAAGAGATCTGAGAGGCATCTGCTACTGAAGTGATTCCTCCTTCCCTCCTCACTCCATGCCCCTGCCACTTCCTCCCTGCAGGAGCCAGAACTTCCTTGATCCTGTGATGTGCTGATTCAGAGAGCTGAAATGTTGCAAAATTTGTTGTAGTGAATTAAATGAGCTGGTGGGAAAGGATCACAGGACTGGGAGGTGACACAGGGGGAGGAGCTTCATCCTGGGAGAGGAGGAGGGATGGTAGAGCAGGACCTTCCTGTTTTGGTGGCAGTTGAGCACTTAATTCCCTGCATCCTGTGAAGTCAGACCGTGATGCTGATGAGCATCTGCTGATCCATTGGATGTCTCCTGGAGGGATGTGCTGTTCCCAAACATGTTGCCTTACACAGTTTTGGGGCTGAGTCTTGTTTTGCCTGTGCTTTGCTGTAATTAGGTGCAGAAATTCAGCTTTGCAGAGAAACATCCCTTCATTTCACACTCAGTTCGCAGCTTAGAAGCAAACAGCAGCAAAATGTAAAGAGAATATAAACATTTTTCTGCAGGGGAACAGAAGGGTTTTAGGTAAATGGATCTATTTTAGGAAATCTTAGTGCTGTTTTTAATAAGTATCATTTAATACTCTGTACAGCAGTTTGGGGTTTAATCAGAAGGTGCTCTCAGGAGTCTCTGAGTCACCTCAGCTTGTGCACTTTATGTTCAGAGATCTACGTGGTGCTACACAGATCCACCAACCTGCGGCACTGTCCTTCTGTTTCAGTACTTACTCACCGTGGAAGCTCATTTCTCTCCCTCCAGATGGCCAGAAATGGAAGAAATCCAGGTCTAATTTCTGAGGCACTTTGAACAGTCTCAGAAAAATCACTATTGTTCTAGAGAGGAGCCTGTCTGAGGCCAGTTGGCAGCAGAGAGCTGGAGAGGCTTTAAAGAGAACAGTCTTTACTTTAATACAATGATTTTTTGGGGGGGGCAGGGTGCAGAGGACAATCTGAAAGGAGGGAACATTGCCACAAATTACAGGAAAACAGATTTATTGGAAAAACCCCTCACTTCTCCCACTTTTAGGCAGCAAAATGTGTATTCTCAAATGCTCAGTTCCTAAGCAGAGGTGTTGGCATTGCAGAAGGAAAACATGGCTGAGTTCAGTTGTGCCTCAATACAAAGTGCACCCACTTTTTAAATTCACTTTTTCTGTCCGTGGATTTAGAGTCAATAATCCCCCAAATTAAGCAAAAATAAGTTGAAACCATTTACAGTGACACTGCTAAGGAACTGGAAATCAGAGTCACAATCTTTAAATGAGGAATCTCTGACAAACTATTTAACGAGACAAGTCTTGTTCTGGGCTGCTGGGAGTGGTGCTTGATCTCTTGTTTATTTAATGTATTGATGATTTCTTGTCCCTTGTCTGTCTTGCTGGTGCAGATTTCAGGCACACACTATGGAAAGGATCTGCTTTTGCAGCTCTGCACAGGGGCCGACCCCCCGAACTCCCGGTGAACTACGGGAAACCACCAAACGTGGGTGAGTCTGGAAGTCCCTAAAATGGTTTTTTCTCTTCTCTATATTTATTCCAGTCCCTCTCACTGACTAAAACACTACCATAGGTTTGCATTAATATTTTCTCTAACGTTTCACAATGAATTAGTCTAAAGTAGGTCTCTTCCTGACAATAGGATAATTTTTGTGTTATTGAGGCTTGGATTTTCCACAGAGTGTGTAGTCATGTTTTGCAAAGCTTTGCATGGTTGTTTGGAGGGCAATGGGCTCAATCATATTTTTTTATGACATGCCTCCATAATGTGTACATGTGGTTGTAAGATTGGATGGGCATGGTCACAGGAGCATGGAATCCTGGAATCATCATGGAATCTTAGCCAGAACAAAGCGTCTGGCTCCCAGGGAACTTTTTTGACTCAAGAATTCCTTTTAGTTGGATTATGACAGAAAACAGACTGCTTGCAACATCCCTCTCCAAAAAGGAAATAATCACCAAAGCAACATTTGTGTTCCTTCAGCCTCAGTTGTCCACACAATTAGATAAAGAACTTGCATAAAACTCAGATATATGTGGGCTCTCAGCTTACATCTCATCACAGAGCTGCTCTGTTTTATATAAACTCAAGTGTTTGCCTTGTATGGTTTGAACTTTCATTAACTGTTTTTATAGCAAAAAAATTGATTCTTGCAGGCATAAAAGTAAATCCTGGTTTGTTTCTTCTCAGGGTATTTTATCTCTGTTTGTGCAAATGGATAAATTTGCCTGGTTTGTCAGGGAGTCCTTTCACGTATGGATCTTCCTCCCTTTGGAGAAAAAGAGACAGTGCTGGCAGTTTTCTGTTTCTACCCTGTCTGTGTATTTATTATTTTAGGCTGGTTCTGCAGTTACTTTACTGTGAGCAGTTGTGCTGATGGATTACTAATAGTCTGAATTGTAGATTTATTGCACACAACTCCTCTGGTTGTATTTCTGCACGGATTCTTGGATCAATTCTTTCATCAGACCGGGTGTTTTTGGAATATGTGGTATTATTAATGAGGCATCCGGGCAGATTGGACTTCAGCATTTTTCTTGCTTTCATGGCAAAGGGCTGTGCTGCTTGTTTAGTAACCATTTTAGTGACTGAAAGAACAGAATAATTTTTTGGTTTGGGTGTTTTCCTAATTGTTTTTTGTTGGTTTTTTTTTTTTTAAGAAATGCAAAAATATTATATGGAAAAGGGTCTTTCATAGCCAGTAACTAATTTTTATAAGCATTGATTCCTGGAAGAATACAGTCCTTGGTGTAGCCACATAAACTACTACTAAGAGAGGAAAATGTGCATAAATATTAAAATAAGGATTTGACTTCAGGCAGGAGTTTGAGTTTGGAATTCCTTGTTAATCCTGAAGAGGAAGTCAGAAAATTCTGTGCAAAATGGGTGTTTTTTTCCTGGTCAGTGGTGCCAGCCAGAGATGCTGCAGCATGTGTGTCTTGTTTTAAGTGCAAAATGAAGAAGTGTGCCTGACCTCTTTGGTATTTTGGCATAACTGTGCATTCCCACACTGTGCTGGCTCAGGCAGCTGGACTTTTCTGGAATTACTTGCTGAAGGAGTTGGGCTGAAGTAAAAGACACCCATTAATGTGTATTCAGGAGTGAGGTGATTGTGTAATTAGCTGTGCAAAGTGGTAAATAAGGTGTAGAATGAGCAGCCAGGACTATTCTCTCATCATTTCCCTTCCAGTGATAAAGATTTAAGCTGTCCACCATAAATGCTGCAAGAATGGGGTCACTGATGGTCCAACTGGGATCAACTGGGAGGATCCAGCTGTGAGAGTTGGGAGTTGCAATGGTTGCTTTTCCATGTGGTTGGGTTGAGATGGGGCCTTGTGGTCCATACTCCAAAATAAAAGGTCCTGCACAGTGGCACTGGAGCGGGAAATCCGTGTTGCCTTTTCCCAGCACGTGTGTGCAGAGCTGGGAATCTTCTGGCTGGGGGAGTCTCTGGGAAAGTGCTGAGCTGTGGAAGTCATTCCCAGGGATGTGGTGTCTGTGTGTTGGTGATCTGCTGGAGGGGGACAGGGAGGGAAAGCACTGGCAGAGCTTCCTGCTGCCGACAGGACAACACGGAGGAGGAGAGTCTGCTCGAGCCTTCCTGGGCAGCTTTTGCTGCAGTGAAACTTTTAGGGCTCCCTTTGTGCTCTTCCAGACAGAAAGTGGAAAGACTGGTCATGCAGTACCTCAGCACTGGGAGTGATTCCCCTTTGACAAACCTGCTTTTGATGCTACTTCGATTTTGTCAGCTTTTTTTTTTGTTTTGTTTTTTTTTTTTTTTTTTTTTTTTAGGCAGCTCAAAGCAGATCAGAAAGAATGTTGTTTTCACTCCTTAAGAGCTGCTCTCACCTGAGGATGGAAATCTTTCTGTGGGCAACAGTTGTTAGTGAAAACAACACAAAATTTGGAAGCAGAAAATTTTCAGCACAGTCTCAGTGAGCAAGCATTTCAGCTGGGTGGGAAATTCACAGTCAAGGTGATCCAGCTACCTTGGGCCTGCCAAAGAGCAGCGCCGGGATGAGGTCAGGAATCAATGATGGTTCCTGCTGGAAATGAGTTCCGTGAGGTCAGCAGCTCCCAGAGCTGGAACACGCTGTGCTTTTGCTGCTTCTCCTGGGCCCAGGCTCTCTGTGGCCACACAGCCACTCTCTGAGAAGGTGCTCTCCATGTGGGAGCCAACTGTGTTTGTTTCCTGGCATTCCTGTGAAATCCTGGCTTGTGTCTCTCCCATGAGTGGGGCCCAATCCCTGCTCAGATTTGTGATGAGGGCAAAATCTGGGTCCTCATTGCAAAGTTACTTCTTGCAGAGGGTAAAACAGTCTGATAGGAGCTCATCACCCCCGAGAAACTGATTTTAAAACAAATATTTGCACCAGTTTCCCATTTTTCAGTTTTCCTGGCAAAAAGTGGAGTGAGACAAGGCTTTTTTGGGAGAGCAGGAATTCAAGCTGGTGCTGCTCAGTGACTTTGCCTCTCTGAAATGCTTGAATTCCTTCTGAGGTTGTGATATAACTTTGAAGTCAGGGCTGTCTGATTGTTTTTTAAATCTGGCTTTCACTGGTGGGTTGTTGTTGCAGGGCTTGGGGCTTATCCTTCCTGGGTGAGCTTTCTTGAAAGGGTTTTTACATTTGTGCTGTTACCTGTAGTAGAATGTGGGGTAAATGGTGATTTAGGAATTGATGTTGTCAGCTTATGTGACTTGCATTAAGCACTGCTGTTTTCCTCAAGGTGTGGCTTTCCAGGACCAAGGACTGTGGGAAAGAAAGAGAAAAATGCCTGTATTTTACAGGTTGGTAGTTGAAGGAGCTGAGATGGCCCTTCAGTGTTGGGGCAAAATTAACTTTTCTTATCAAGAAGGTTGGATCTCCTCCCTTTTAATGGGAAATAACTGTCTTGAAAGTTTTTCCTGGCAGGGAATAGTGAGGGGGTGGATTTGGCAGCTCTTACACCCAGAGTGGCATGAAATACATCAGTTAATGAGATAGGTTAGTAAAATTTTTTAGGGTTACTAAGTTGCTATTTCTCCATGTGGGAATTGTTGGATTTTAATGCTTTGGGGCCTTAGGAGGACAATAACTTCATTGTGCTGTAGAAAGGAAACTTCACAGGGATTTTTGTCATGTGGGGGTAATTCCCTATTTAGATATTGTGTATTAATCTTCCTAAAAATACAGGAATGGAGAATGTTTGGTTTGTTCCTTTGAAGCAGTGATAGTTTTTGCTGTCCAAAGATGCTGTTGCCTTGATAAAGTTGTTGTTCCTCATGGCTCAACAATAGTTCTGGATGTCTCTGATTGAAGCATTTCATAAACAGGGCTTTTTATTTTGTAATTATCCATGGGAGATGGAGGAGTTTTGTCCCCATTGTGCAAATAGGGAAATAAACACAGAAAAAAAAAAGAAATTACTTTCATATCCGCTGAAGCTGAACTGATTGCAAGGCTGGGAAACGGCCGGAAAAACGAGGTGCCAAAACTGGGATTTTGGTGCCTTTTGGTGCTTCCTTCTGGGATTTACAGCAAACAGCAGTGGTAAATGTTCAGTAGGATTGCAGGGGGACACAGAAAATATTGTGAATATTAGGGATATTTTGACATGAGAGCGTATCTTTTTGATTCACACAGTTCTTTTTGTGGTTAAAAAAATATTCAAAGCCATTTGAAATTGCTTACAGGCAGATACATTGTTATTATGTATTTAAATATATAAATATAAATTTATTGAAATGCTTGAAGCCTTGAAAGGCACAGCAGAATCACCACATTGCTGAATGACACCATGTCTGTTGGCACACAGGGTGGGGGAAAGGGAGGTATAATGTTTTTAAGAATTCAGCTTTTAAGCTGTCATACTTGAAGAGTAAATAAAATAATGAGTAGGCAAAGCTGAGATACCTTGTAGAGCATTTATCACTGTGGGATCTCTGTTAGAGGTAGGAAAAATAGTTTAAAATTTTGGTTTTACTTTGCTTGGGGAGACAGTTTTGTTTAACAGCCCTGTATAATATCAGGTATCAATTGAATAGTACATAGGTAGTAAGTTAATATGCCTTAGTGTGTTTTTCTTTTTAGTATTACTGAATATGTGTTTTTACATGCCAAGCAAATATTGACTGAAGGTGAGGTTATGCTGGAGCCTGCTGGCTTTTGCAAGCATCTTTTATGCAGGTTTTTTTCCCTCATGTGTCATGTTTCAATTGCATTGAGTGATTAAAAATAATCCACGTTTCAGAGCCTAAAACTGAGACACAAAAATACTTTCTCTAAAGCTGGAAACAATTTCTTTTCCTTGCTTGTGTGTAAATACTTCAATGGTATCAATTTACACAAGGAGTTACAGGTTAGGAGGAACCCTTTGAAATGGCACTTCTTGACTTTGTAGATTAATTTTTTAACGTATTCCATGATCTTTTTTGTGTAGATTGGCAGTGATACAATGAGACAATTAAGAAATGGCTCAAGTTTTTCATTAGACTTTTAAGCTAAAGGAGTGAAAGGCACTAAAGAGCTTTGTGGGACTCCTGTGAAGCCCAGCCCACAGCAAGGTGCAGGAGAAGATAAGGAATTGCTCCAGGGAATCTGCTATCACAGGGACTCCACAAACCTACCAGCACAGCTCTGTTAGATCCTCAAGTGCCACTGAAAAACCCTCTCAAAACTTTCAAATCCAAAGCTCAAGTGCTGGGAATCAGGATAGTTAGGGGAAATAGTAATAGGATAGGATTGGTGAAATTAAATACCCCCAAATGGTCTCAAATTGTGCATCCAGACAAAGGCTTTTTTACAGGATGGGTTTGTGCATTTAGATTTTAGGCTGTTCTTGGAAGGACTGCTGGCTGTGGAAATAGGAGGGAATTTGTTGTTGTTGCAGTTCTTTCTTGTACCTGCCATTCTGCCACTTGGACTTTTCCATCAGGGCCACCTATTTCTTGTTCTTCAATTCCATTGCTATAGGATTGCAAGAATGTGGATGTCGAAGTCCTTTGGCCCTCACATACCATCTGGAAGCCATTCCAATGAAAGATTTATATCACTTTTTATCACAAAAAAAGCACTTTAAACTATATTATACTCTTCTTGTAATCGATATCAGTAACATGTAATTTCCTTAATTTCCTAAATTTCCTTTCTTCCTTCAAAGATTTTCCTTTAAGATTTTCCACGTCCATGTAGGATAAATGTATCTGTTACCTGTTCATGAACTGAACATTGGAATAACTCCCAGTTGTGGTGGGAACTTTTCATTCTGCTTTCATTTTTGGTGAGAAAGCAGGTGCAGCCTGTGGTGGGTATTGAAAGGCTCCATCAGGAGTGAGATTTCTTTTTATAACACTGGAGAGAATGTTCTGATAAGATAGAAGAGGTTCAGATTTTTTACTGATTCTAATAATAAAGTTGTTAATACTGTATTTGATTTAATATTTATTTATTCTGAGTTCTGGACAAAATTCGTGTCTCACTCTTCTTGTTGCTTTTTTTTCTCTCTCAGTTCATATCCTTTCTGCCAGACAATTAACTGGATGTGGCCGTTTCAGCCACTTGTTCCCAACATCCACCTACCAACACATGAAGATGCACAAGAGGATTTTGGGGCACCTCTCCTCTGTTTATTGCATAGCCTTTGATCGCAGTGGGAGGAGAATTTTTACAGTAAGTTTAAAATTTGGACCTTTTTCTTTTCAAAGATTGCTTTGTTTGGTTTGATTTCTTTCTTTCTTGAGTGCCTCAACAGCTTCTTAGTCACTGACTGAGATGCAGACATGATTTTATTCAGCTACAAGTTGCTTTTTTACTGAATTTACCTTCCAGGATTTGTAGCGTGTCAGTGAACACATGACAATTACTTCAAGTTTTTCTCCAGAATACAGTGACATCCATTTCTGTGGTGATGCCCATGCTTTATGTTGGGCATATTTTAAAAATCAACAGACTTTTCAAATGAATGCTGCAGTTTTAGCTGTTAATGTTAATCCCTGTGCATGGAGTGACAGGGCAAGGAGGAATGACTTCCCACTGCCAGAGGACAAGGCTAGGTGGGATACTGGGAAGAAATCCTTCTCTCTGAGGGTGGTGAGGCCGTGGCAGAGGTTTCCTAGAGAAGCTGCCCCTGGATCCCTGGGAATGTCCAAGGTCAGGTTGGACAGGGTTTAGAGCAACCTGGGATAGTGGAAGGTATCCCTGCCTTCCAAGTAGATCCCTTCCAACAGAAACCTGTAATTCTGTGATTCTCTTTTATCAAATTGAAATCCTTGACTCCATACGATGATCCCCAGACTGCACAGTTCATAGAATCATAGAATACCAGAATGGTTTGGATGGGATGGAATATTTCAAGGTCATCCAGTCCCACCCCCTGCCACAGGCAGGGACACCTTCCACTGTCCCAGGTTGATCCAAGCTCTATCCAACTTGGCCTTGGACATTTCCAGGGATGGGGCAGCCACAGCTTCTCTGGGCACCCTGTGCCAGGGCCTCATCACCGTCACAGTGATATGGAATTCCTTCCATATATCGACCTTCACAGGGAAGAATTCCTTCCTAAAATTGTGCCTCTGTGGAATCCCACTGAAGTTGTTCTGTCAGTTCATGGGGGTTGGGATCCCTGTCCATCCACGATGACCCGTGTGTGATGTGCACGGAACGTGTCCTGTATTTCTGTAACCTTTGGGAATTTCTGTGTGGAATTTCAGGGGTCAGATGATTGTTTGGTGAAGATCTGGGCCACGGACGACGGGCGCCTGCTGTCCACTCTGAGGGGCCACTCGGCCGAGATCTCAGACATGGCCGTCAACTACGAGAACACGCTGCTGGCCGCGGGCAGCTGTGACAAGGTGGTCAGGGTGTGGTGCCTCCGGACCTGTGCCCCCCTCGCAGTCCTGCAGGGCCACTCAGCTTCCATCACTTCCATTCAGGTAAGGACTGATGCGTTTTTTTCCCCATAATTAGAATGGTTATAAGAGCTATGGTGGTCGAGGGTAAAATTGGTCTTTTCGTCTCTGATTTGTCCCAACTCGAGGGTGTTTTTCCTGGTTGACTCAATGCTGTGGTGTCCATGGGATCATCCTCCTGCTTCCATGTGCTTTTAGCTCTGTGATCCTACTGCAGCTCCCTTAGGTCTAGAATCTGTTGCTCTTTTAGAGCAACCCAGAGAGCAACAGTGTCTCCTTGACTCAGCTTGCTGACACGTTTGGCAACTTTGGTGGTGCTCCTGGCACAGCACCTGACCCAGTGCTCTTGTATTCATGGGGAATATTTGTTTTTCAGAAGGATCAGTTAAAATTCCTTACTCCCATTTCTTGTTTCCTTGTTATCTTTGCTTGTAGCATTAGAAGCTGCTCTGGATGTTGTAGCAAATGCAGATTTTCTGTAAAAAATCCTCACAACTGCAAGGCAGAAGCCTCCGAAAGACACAATTCCAGGATAAAAAAGACAATCCCTGCAATTTGGCAGGTGATTCAAATAGAGGGGAGACTGAGTGAGGCTGTTTGGCTCAGAATCTCTCTGCCCTGGAGTGGTGCTGCCTTGGATTCAGCACAGGCTTCTCCATCATGCCAGTATTCCCCAGGAGTCTCATTTCTCCCCATCTTCCCTACACTTCCAATTTTGTCTGATTTCAACCATGTTAAGGTGATTGTGTTAGAAATGTATTTTCCAACCTGGCTTCATAACTGGTGTATTATTTGTTTATATGTGTATGTGTATATATATATGTGTGTGTATGTGTGTGTTTCTCTCAAGCTCTTTCAAAAACTGATAATTTAGACTATAAACAGTCACTGCTTTTGGAGGAAGCAGTGCTGGATTCATTTATCAAATTACCAGGTAGCCTGAGGATTAAAGGTATTGCTGCAGTTATGAAATTAGGAATAAAAAGCTTTTCCACTTCTTAGAGAGGTTTAGGAAGATTGAGGAGAGGCAATCCTGCTATACAGCTGTTCTTCATTGGGCTTGGATGAAGGAATTGTTGTATTTGCCATGTTTGATCCAGTTCTATCCCAGAAAGAACTATTTCCTCATGTTTTTGCCCATTTACAGGGTTTGGGCTTGTTTCATTGCTCCAATTTCCTTTGTGTGGTAGAAACAAAGAATTCCTAACCAAAATGTAGGTGTTTTCCATTTCATCAGCTTTATTTTTATGGAAGTTCAGGTACTGTGCTTACCCATGCTCTCTGTACTCCTGAGCAGAAACTAATGTGTTAGTGAAAAACATTGTTGCCAACAAGTTTCCAGCATGAAAGAAGAGAAAATAGGAGCTGGTTTAATTGTTACAACTTTTATTTTTAGTTCTCTCCAGCAAGGAAAGGAACAACTCGATACCTCACTTCCACCGGTGCCGATGGAACAATCTGTTTCTGGCAGTGGCACGTGAATACCATGAAATTCAAGTGAGACTGTTTAGATAATTAAAATTATTTTAACTCAAGGAGGAATTTATTTTTAATTTTGGCACAGAGAGGAATGCTGAGATAATGAAATCAGGGTGTTTTCTTGCTAAATAAACTGATGTGTTGGGTAGGAGCATTTTGGGATTCTGTGGCATTGGAACCCAAAGAGGAAGCAGAAATTGGGGTTGTAATTTCTGGGGTTTGTGGTTTGCAAGCCAAAGTTGCTGAAGAAATTCCAGCTTTTATGTTCAGGATTAAATCCCTGTCCAAAATGTACAGGCAGAAGAATTAATTTGCTTTAAATCAGGAGAATGTACATATGTAGATGTCATCAAACCCATATTTAATTGGGAGGAAATGCTATTGGATTAATGGTTTGGCAGGGTCTGTTTTAAGTAGATTTGAATTGGTATCATGATAAATCACTTAAATACTCTTCAGTTTAGAGAATTGTGGTTTTCTTACTAAACTAAGGAAGAAAATTCCTACCAAAAAAAAAAAAAAAGTTTTAGGAAACTTAGGTGAGAATTCTAAAATTAAGAGATTTAAGATGAGCACATTGACTTCAACCTGCAGGGAACTGTTCTTGTTGAATAAAGAAGGAAAAATAAAAATGTTGTGTTTTGCATGTAGGGATCGTCCTGTGAAGTTTGCAGAGAGGTCCAGGCCTGGTGTTCAGATCTCCTGTTCATCTTTCAGTTCTGGTACGTGTCCAGCATCAGCTGTTTCATGAATCTGGGGCCTTTGGTGACGGTTCTGTTACTTCTCTTTAAATACAAATAGTGTTAAACTCCTTTCCAGATAATTTTACCGCTGTCAAATTGTGATTGGTGGAAAATTTCCCTGCAAAGGGTCTGCCTCAAGCTGCTCTTTCTCTTTTTTCCTTTAATTTAAGTTAAAATATCTTGACCACTCACAAGGCTTTCAGTCTCTTGTTTTGCACATCAGAGCTATTTCTCTGTAACATCTTTTAAGAAATTACCTTATAAAGTTTTTGAGTGAAAAGTTGTGGAAATTCTCCATCAAAGATTACACTTTTTGCTAATCTTCCAAATTTGGCTGAATTCTAAGAGGATCAATTCAATGTATTGGAAAATCTCAGCTTAACAGACCTCCTTTACAGCTTTAAATGAGCGAAAATACTGATTTTTTTCAAAGAAAATGATTTAGTTTTTCATTAAATTTGCTTTTTGAAATTGAGAGGTCTTGTAGAGCCACACTGCTTTTTTAAAGCTAGAAATTCTGAATTAACTAAACCCATTTCAATGCAGTAAAACACAAAATAGTGCCCTTTTTGAGCAATATTGTAAAGAAATTGCAATAAAATACCTTAATCACTGCATCCCAATTCAGCAATAATTTCTCTGATGTGTGTCAAGTAGATATTGAAACTACACTTAAATATTTTATTTGACATCTACCCATTTACATTGAAATTTTCTGTTTAAAACTACCTTGCTGCTTTGATAAGGAAGCAGCAAATTAAAATAAATGAAGTTGAAATAAGTTGTTCCTTGGGTGACATTTATTCTCACTGAGAATTTTCTGTTTTAGGTGGCATGTTCATTGCAACAGGGAGTACTGACCACGTGATAAGAATTTATTATTTGGGCTCAGAATCTCCAGAGAAAATGGCTGAGCTGGAGTCTCACACGGTAAGAGGCAAATCCAAAAGCAAATCTTTTTATTCTCCCCCTTTACCTCATTTCAGGAACTTGGTTTCTGTACATCCTATTTTTTTTTTTAATTAACTGTGTAGAATTTGTTTGGCTTTCAACACTGTGGTATTCAAATGCCTGGAAATTTGTGGGATGTTTATTTTTAAATTTCTCTGAGGCAAGAGGTTTTTTCAAAATAAGTTTTGTGTATTTCATTCCTCCAGATATCTGAGGGACCAGGTGACTGTCCCTTATTCTTGGAAAAAGTCTGTGTTGGAATGAGGAATTAAAACAGCTTTAATGCACAATGTAATTTTTTTTCCTATTAATCTTGCTGTTGAATGTTTAGTTAAATCCATATAGCAAGACAAAGTAATTCAGATTTTGGACTGTGCTGTCAACATTTGGATCATGATGGGAATTTCATTTAGAAAATAAAGCTTAAAGTATCTTTTTTCCAGGTAATTCAGAAAGGTTCCCATAAAAATTCAAACTACAAATCTACCACCTCAGGAACATTTTATGGATTAAGCCCAAGGTCTAAATTGATTCCCTGAACTTCAGTGGGAGTCGTGGCTCTCACATTTAAGTCTCCAAGCCAACACATCTAACAAGTGTTTTGCTGACAAAAGAGAAGGATGTTTTCTGTATTGAACAGGTTTGGAAGAAGCTGTAATTCCTTTAATTTCTTTAAATCCACTCTTAATCCTGCAGACAGCTGTCAGCCCCCCTAAAACAAATCCCAGTTACCAGGAGTTAGAGACATCAGTGGGAGTAGGGAGAGGAAATCATGGAGCCAGCATAAGTATTTGGCAAATTAAAAAAAAGGCTGAACTATGTCTAAAACATAACATTTGTTTCTCAACTATTTTTAAGTGTTAATAAAGCCAAGGCTTACATTTTTTGAATTAATTTTTTTAATACAGTTTTAAATTAAGTCTAAAAAGTGCAGGAAACCATGATCTCTCTGAGGTTTTCTATTTCAGTGTTTTAAGACAATACGTCTGGGGAATTTTTAACTTCAAATACAACTGTTCTGTACTTGAATTTTTTGACAGTTTTTTTATTTGCTGAGTAAAAAAAACTCCTCATGGACATCTTTCAGGTTGAGTTTTTCACTTCTTTTGTTTCTCTCCCTCCTGTTTAGGACAAAGTGGTTGCAGTGCAGTTTTGTAACAATGGTGACAGGTGAGTGCTGGGCTTTGGGCCTCACAGGGATGGTATTTAATTTTCCAAACAACATTTCATGGAAAATTTGGTGCAACAGGAAGATTTGCCAGTGGGCTTGGCTTAATCTTGGACAAATTATTGCAGTGTGTTGCAAGATGTGTGTCATGTCCACAAGCTCGAACTCGTTGTCCTCTGCTGTAACAACAAAAATGTTCTGTAACTCTGCTTGTAATTTGCTTTTTCTTTCAATCAGCAAATTGGAACCCAAATTTTATAACTTTTCTGTGTAAGAACAGCCTCTCTTCCCAGGTAGCCCCACAGAGGGGTTGCTTGTGGAGTAAAAGCTTTGTAATCAATGTCGTCCAATGCAAAAGTTAGTAAATATAGATGTTTTTATCCCAGCTTTTCCTCCTGCTCCTTATTTTGCTGGGCAGGAGGTTTAAGGGATGAGCCTTCCAAGCCCAGCTATAGCTGTGCACCTGTACTTGGAGAGCTTTGCCATGTGGAATTATGTGGGAATGTGGCTGGGGTAATTGTACCACCAGTTCTTGCCAAGCCATGGGGAGGGAATGATGTCACATCCTCACTGAAAATTATATTCTGTAATGATGCTTTGAATGGAAAAGGGGTACCTTCCTTTTAATTTTAATATAAAGAAGTAAAATCAAGAAGAAAATTAATTTGTCACAAACATTTTCAAACTTTTTCATCACAGTGAAAGAAACCAGATCAGGGAAACTAAAAAGATTAAACAATCACTTCATAAAATTGAATAGATTTGCCTTTTCAGTGTAATTTTGGATATAGATGGAATATACTTCCAGAGGTGTTGGCCATCCTGTGAAAATGTATTACTTTAGGAGCTTTTTCTCCACTGTCTCAACAAAAATGATTTCTGTGACATTGATTTCTGTGACATAGTGCATTGTGCCAAAGCACTATGATGTGGTTTAAATACATTTGCTGAATCCTTGAAATTTTTAAATAAGGAAGGGTTTAAAAATCAAAAGTTTCCTGTTCAACTCCACAGGCAGGACAATCTCGTTGTGCTCCATTTGGCTTTTTCCCTTGCCTGTCTTCACCCTGTCCCTAAGTTAATGCATTATAATTTATGCCAGACTCCTGGCTTGCAGTTTCCCTTTCTTTGCTGCCACTCTGAGCTGCTCCAGGGATTTGCTGATGTCATTAAAAAGGGAATGTGCAGCTCGTATGAATTACGACATTGAAGTCATTCCAAGGCCATCTGCTGCTGGAGCCAAATGTAATTAATGCTGTGGGCTAGAAACTCTCTTGTACCTTACAATATCTGATAGGAAAATCGTAACCTCATGAGTAAGAGAAGTAGAGATACACAAGTCCACACTTCCAAGTGTATATATATAATTTATTGGTGTCTCTCTGGGGATGAAACCATCTTTATTCAGAATTTCATGGCTTTTTTGTTTCCTTTTGCCCCATAGCTTGAGGTTTGTCAGTGGAAGCAGGGATGGAACAGCAAGAATCTGGCACTACCATCAGCATGACTGGAAGTGTCTGGTCCTGGATATGGCTACAAAAATGACAGGGTAAAGCAAAGCAAGCAGAACACAACTCGTGGGCACATTCACCTGCAAGCTAAATCCTCCTTTTTATTGAAAACTGGTTATTTCCTTCCATTTTGAGTTAATTTCAGTGTATGTATTGAAAATGTTGTGTCTTTGTCAACTTACACAGTTAATTCACCCCCAAATAAATAATAATTTGTTGGTACTTTCCTATCCTAATGGTTGAGGAATATTTAGTATTTTACACATGAAATAAGAATGTGAGTTTATCTCCCAGAAGGAGGTTTTGGTAGAGCCACAGTGATCATATGCTAATATATATATGTATCCAACATAGTTCTTAACGTTGTATTTCTTCCTTAGGTTTCCAAGGAAGAGGTGAAATTAGTGTTTGGTTCTCAGGTTCAATTAGGATTTTGAGTTTTTCTTTTTGAGATCCTCAAGTGACTTCTTTAAGTGCCCTGTAATTGAATTGTAATTGAATATTCACAACAACAAAGAGCAGAAATGGAGAAATCCATTAGGCACTTGCTTGGCAGAATTCTCAGTATTTCAGTGGTTGCATTTGCAGTGTTTGCAGTCGGAAGTGTGAGTTGGATTTATTTAGCAGGTTCCTGCTCATTGTGGAGTTTACTGATATTGTTAAGAAAAATGCCTTGTAGGAAAAAGCTTAATAGATCAGAAAGGAAGAATTGGGGTAGGGGAGGATGATGGCTTAGGAACAGAGGAGCAAATGTCTTTTTTAAGGAAATAGAGCTCTGTAAATCTCAGTGGCACTGAATATTTCCCGTATCTGGTTCTTACCACTGCAGGATCATCCTTCATTCTCCTGCCTTAGCCAGAGTCACAGAGGTGGCTGTGATCCATCCTCCCCTGAACTTCATAGTGAATTAGCTCTCCTAAATGTTTCCATATGTAGTGACTGGTTTATTCCTTTTTAAATTGCTGATTTCCTTAGAAACAATGTGGCATCTGGGGAGGACAAAGTGACCAAGCTGAAGGTGACCATGGTGGCTTGGGATCGATACGATGCCACCGTCATCACTGCAGTCAACAACTTCCTCCTCAAAGTGTGGAACTCGTCCACAGGGCAGCTTCTCCATAGCTTATCCGTGAGTACAATTCCAGGGGGAATCCCAAGTGGATGTAGCTCACTCTAAGATTGATTTGAGGCTAAACTCATCACCATTCCCATGAGAAGGATTTGGTGTTGAAGGATCCAGCTGTCCCCTGCCTGCTGGGAGGAGGGTGCACCATGGGGAAAGGAGCTGATGTGCAGAATCCTGGGGATTGCTGGCTGACAGGGAGTCCTTTGGAGGCTCCATTTGTGCCCTGATTTCTCCTTCCTCCCCATCTCAGCAGTGCCAAATGTGTGGCAGGAACGGTGACCAAGCACAGTTCCAGTAAATTGAGGTGTCCTGGATGACTCCCTGATATGAGATGTCTTTGCAGTGACTCCCTGCACATCTGGAGATACCATGCAGAGAAATAAAACTTCTTTTTTCCCCTGCTGTCATTGCAGGGTCATGATGACGAAGTTTTTGTTCTGGAGGCTCATCCCTTTGACCAAAGGATTGTGCTTTCTGCGGGACACGATGGGAATATTTTTGTTTGGGATATAGACAAAGGAACAAAAATTCGCAATTACTTTAACATGGTAAGGAGGATCACGGAAGGTTAAGTTTTTATGTTTTTCATAAAACTGGTCTTGAGACAAAAGCAGATTTCATTAAATACCTCCAGAGCCAGTACAGCTCCGAGAGCTTTGGTGATCTTGCCTTATGTTTGCTATTAACATAAAGTGTAGACTTGCAGGTGTCTGCTCCAGAACATACATTAAAAGTTGGACTGAAATTTGAGGACAGGGAGAAAATGTGAAGTTTTACTGCATTGTCCAGTTTAACTTAAGTAAATAAAAGTGTAAATCAGTCTTGAGTGAGATGAGAAATCACAGAATGAGGATTCAGTACGTGTTGGAGCACAGAGGAAATGTTTGTGAAAATGCTCTTGTAGAGAATGTGTGGTTGTGAAAGGAATTCTCTGTGCTTGGTACAGATTGAGGGCCAAGGCCATGGAGCTGTTTTTGATTGCAAGTTCTCACCAGATGGGCAGCATTTTGCCTGCACAGACTCTCATGGACATCTGCTACTATTCGGTTTTGGATGCAATAAATATTATGAAAAGGTGGGTTGAATGAATTTTGAACTCTTGCCTGTCTTGACCTGATCTTGTCTTAGAAGTATTTGTGTTGCAATTTATTCCCTCACCCTGCCCCAGACAAAATAATAATTAGGTCATGGAGCAGTTGCTGTTTATCTAAATCAAAAAGATTTAGACAAGGCACTCTGTAGATAGGGGTGAAAAGCATTAACTTCTCTGTCCACCTCCCTTGGTCCATTTTACTGTTGAATTTTTGCATCAGGCCTTGGTAATGAACCACATTTGTGGTAGGAATCTCTTCTCTGACATAACATTCCTTGTGCTGATCCCAAGTGTAGGAGTTGTGGTTTATGGGAGCCATTCCAGAGCAGCAAGACAGCTGCAAGTGTCCATTGATTTATTTACTAAATTGCTTTTCTTTCAGATTCCTGATCAGATGTTCTTCCACACGGATTACCGACCCCTGATCCGGGATGCCAATAATTATGTGCTGGATGAACAGACTCAACAGGCTCCACACCTTATGCCTCCTCCATTCCTGGTGGATGTGGATGGAAATCCTCATCCCACGAGATTCCAGCGGCTGGTGCCAGGGAGGGAAAATTGCAAGGATGAACAACTGATTCCTCAGCTGGGATATGTGGCTAATGGTATTCTGTCTGAACCTCATGAATAATACAAGTGTGGCACAGTACTGAGCACCAGCTCCTGGGGTGGTGCTGGGAGGATGTAGAAATGAATGGTTTAAATTCAATATACAGGTAGAAGAGGAGTTAGGGTGGGGTTGTGTGTGGAATCAAATTGACTGGAGGCAAGAGTATTCCAAACTCTGTGGATTTTTCCCAGGTAATGGCAGATGTTTTAAGCATTGTTAACCTCTGTAAATGTGGATGTGAGGAAGACAGCAGACACGTGAGGAAGACATGGAAAAAACAGCTTTTGTTTTTTAAAACGCTTTTTTTTTCTTGTGGACATGGACTTTAACAAAATGCTGATCCCCAAAAAAGACCTTCCATTCTTACCTACTGAAGCATAATTCCTTTCTGCTGTTTCTAAGGGTTTATGTTCTACATGTGGTCTGGAGTTTTAGGATTTTATTGTAACTTCTCTTTTAAACTTTGCCTCCATTTATTACATGAGAGCAGAAAGCCAGCTGGGGATCAGATGTTTGACAGAGCAGACAAATGGTGGAGCAGAGTTTTAAGTGGGATTATTTCTATGGTGTTTGGTAATACAGAGATCCATCATTTTATCAGCATTTGTGGCTTTGTTCTTGTCAAGGTGATGGTGAGGTGGTTGAACAAGTCATCGGGCAGCAAACAAACGACCAGGATGAGAGTATCCTTGATGGAATGATCAGAGAGCTCCAGAGGGAACAAGATCTGAGACTAATTAATGAAGGAGAAACTCCTCCAAACCCTCCACTCAATAGATCCCACTCTGTTAATGGAGGTCAGTGTCCCAGCCTTATCTCCATCAGTTCCTTCCTTATCACAGGAAGGACTGATCAAAGTGTTAATGTCAGTTATGAGATGGTGTCTTTGAGGATGCTTTTCTCTCCTCATCCTCTACACCTTGTTAACCCCTGTGGAGCAGTGGGATGTTCTGTGGATTACAACAGAGGAATGACAAATTTAAGGGGCAGCTGAGGGCATCCAATGGTCTAAGTGGACTGCATCTGATTGCCTGGAGTTATTAGACTGGAATTATTCCTGTTATAAACCAGTTTCCAAAAAAATAAGCATGAAGTTCACTGTATTGTCTTGATATCAGTGCAGAGATGAAACTTCATAACTGCAAAATGCCAAAATGAAAGCATATAATTAGGGGCTGTCAGTGAAATACAGTGTTGTGACAGACTAATGGTTTCCTGCTGCAGCACAAGGCTGAGCATCAGTGCTAATAAAATAAACATGTAGCTCTGTCTTAGTGTTTCCTTAGAAAGCTTGAGATTATTCTCCTGGTAAGTGTTCTGCTACTGTGATTTTATTTTTAATACACAAAGTGATTAAAAATTGAAACCATGCTCAATCAGATGTGAGCAGCTGAGTGAGTGCAGCTGATGGGAGGGAGCAGATGCCCAGGACTGTGCTGCAAGTCAGCCTGAGCCTTGGGAGAATTCACAGCTGCTAATAAATCACTTCTAGGTTAAGTGACTGATTACACGTGTTTGAAGTAGATTTCCTGGCAAAGCTCATTAGGACTTGGATGTGGAATTGCTTGTGTTTCAATTCAAGAAAGAGTAAGAAAAATGTAAGGAAAAATATGAAAATGCATTTTTCTTTGATCTGAGTTGATAACAGGTTGCCTAAAAGGCAGCTTCAGCTCACACAAAGTCTTTTCTGCTGCTTAGGATATGTTGATGTATTGTACAGCCCCAGTTCCCAGTTTTATTTGTGTGTCGCTGTAGTTGTGTAAAGGAATTTCCATGAGTAGTATGGAAATTAAAGCAGGTCCCTTCTAGAGCTTGCACAGATCAATGACTTTGCCACATGACCTGTCCATTTGAGTAAGTAAATTGGAGTATGTATAAAGTATTTAAATAGCCAGATATTTTTATATAGCTTTACACAACCATAAATGCAATATTTTCATGTGATTTGCTGTATTTAAACCTGTGGGAATGGTGTTGAGTGGATAAGTAAGGACAGTGATGGCAGTGATTCCCTTATTATCCACCTTTGTTTATCAATCTTTGTGCCGTCCTTAAGCTTTGCGTTGTGGATGGGATACAGGGAAGGAATTGTTCCCTGTGAGGGTGGTGAGACCCTGGCACAGGGTGCCCAGAGCAGCTGTGGCTGCCCCTGGATCCCTGGAAGTGTCCAAGGCCAGGTTGGACAGGGCTGGGATAGTGAAAGGTGTCCCATGGCAGGAGGGTGGCACCATTTGATCTCTGAAGTCGCTCCTAACCCAACCATCCTGTGACTCCGTGATTCTACTGGTGGTTCATGGCAGTGAAGAAGCTCTTTCTCTCTCTCTCTCTCCCCCAGCTCTGCGCAGCCCGGGCTTGGACGTGGCCTCCCCTCCCAACGTGGGGCTGCGCCGGAGCGGGCAGATCGAGGGTGTGCGGCAGATGCACCACAACGCGCCCCGCAGCCAGATGGCCACTGAGAGGGACCTCATGGCCTGGAGCAGGAGGGTGGTGGTCAACGAGCTCCCTCCAGGCATCAGCAAGTAAGAGGCTAAACAGGACAAGAGATTCAGTTGTTTGATGTGTAATGATCCTTCAGTCCTCCTGGAATGGCTTTTCACTGATGCGTCAGCTTTGGGGCTTGGTTGGTTGGGTTGTTTAGGATCAGAATGGAGAGTTGAGAATGGTAATTCCTTCATTTCACAATTCAGTCTTTCTAATACCACATTTCCCTCAAGCTTTGTTTAAAAAAGACATGAAAACAATTTTAATACATTCGAAAATAATTACGGCTGCTCAGCTAACGAATTTGTTTCCTTAGTTTGTGATTCCAGGAGTGAATGGATGGATGCCACTAGGAGAATTTGTGGAGATTTCTTAGAGCAACACAACAAGTATTTTCATGTGTATACTAATGAGGCTGTTGAGTTCCATGTTGATTTAATGAATATAATGTGTGTTTCCTATGTATAATTAGGGTCCAGGAAGAATGTCGAGCTGCCAAAGGTGAAATAGAAATCAGTTTATACACTGCTGACAAGAAGAGAAAGCCATCTCACACCTTACAACGGGTGAGTTAATGCCCTGGAATAGAGAACCTGGGTGGGAAGCAGTTCTGAGCACTGAGCAACAAGAGTAAGACCAACAAAAAACCCCAAACCAATTTTATTGAATTATTTAGAAGATCAGTACTCCTAATTGTTACTCTGGCTCACTGTCTTCCTTCTGTAACTGTGATTTGGCTGTCTATAACATCCGAATAGTGGTAAATCTCTATCCTTGAGGCTTCAGTGGTGGGAAGATGCTGGGAAAGGAAAAGAGCAGAGCCATGGTGGCTTTTCAGTTTGACTTGTGGAAAGTAGAGCTGCCAAACTTGTAAGATGTTCGATTTATGTTATGCATAGACTGCAGAAACTGTATAGAAAAAAAATGGTTTTTCAATCATTTCCTTTCCAAAGACTGCTACTTTATAAAGTAGAATTTGCAACACTCAGCCACTGTAACCAGGCACCTTTTAACTGTGTAACTGATGAGTAACTCCCTGATTTGTCCCTGTTGGTGCTGCTGTCCCCGGGGCAGAGCGAATTCCAGGCGGGAGGCGGCCGCTCCCTGCGCAGGAACCAGCGGAAGCGGCAGCACGCGTACCAGACCCGCTCCACCATCGAGCACAGCCAGCAGGGAGCCAGCCAGAACCCCTGTGCACGGCACGAGTCCGACAGCTCCTCTGAGGTCTGAGCCCCCCAGCCACCTCCAACAGCTCCCCTGTTCCCAAATCCCACAGCCACGTTAAGGTTCCACCTGTCCACTGGAGGGAGGAAGTTCATGCAGCTGAAGCTCTGCTGGAGCTGAAGCTGTCAGGACTGGGAGAGAGCAGTAAAAAGAGGTTTTTCAAATGTATTCATGGCAAAAGGCAGTGTAAAAATAACATTGACCTTTTCCAGGATGAGGATGGTCACCTCACAAACAGGGACAGGGCAGAGGGATTTAGCACATCCTTTGTCTCCATCTTCAACATGGATGATGGAGCAAGGGAGTCCCAGTGCTCTAAGCTGGAGGGCCATGACTGAGAATGATCAACTCCCAGTCAGCCCCGACCTTGTGGGGGATCTGCTGCTCCAGCTGGAGCCCTACAAGTCAGTGGGGCCTGAGAGGATTCATCCAAGAATCCTCAAATTGCTGCTGAGGCCATTACGAAACCTCTCTTGATGATTTTTGAGCAGTCCTGGGAATTCAGAGAGATTGTGAGAGGGACAGGACACAGGGAACAGCTGGAGCTGTGCCAGGGCAGGGTTAGGCTGGAGATCAGGAGAAGGTTCTTCCCCCAGAGGGTGTTGGGCACAGCCCCAAGGCTGACAGAGCTTCAGGAGTGTTTGAACAACACTCCCAGGGATGCACAGGGTGGGATTGTTGGGGTGTCTGTGAGGGACAGGAGCTGGACTCTGATCCTTGTTGGTCCCTTCCAGCTCAGGATATTCTGTGATTCTCCACATGGGAAGAAACACTTGGGTCATTGAGTCTCTGGGATTTGTGGTGTTCCTGTGGCATTTTGGTCTTGGGGAGTGAAGGATCATTTACCTAAATGCCAGTACAGTGTTCAAAAGTAGTTTAAAACAGCTCCTGTATTTTTGGAAACTTGAAATATTTTCAAGTAAATTTAACTGGGTTGTGTTAAACCACTTGCTATTTTGGGATTTCATACAGCACATGAATTTTAGGTCAGGACTTTGATTTAATTTGCAGTGCTTTGATTTCACCTGTGTCTGTAGACTGCTGTTGAAAGAGATTGAGTATTGGTATTAATCATTGATTTTGGCAAGGAAAGAACTTAAAATATACCTGATTAAATATAACTTGTTCTCCTTAAGGAAGAGACTGAACATTGTTGCTTTGTAAACGCATTGAAAGTACAGGACAGCTCAAAAAGCACTGAAATTTATTAGTCAAGCACTTAAGTAAGAACTCATTCTATAGTTCTGATATAATTGAAGTTTACATTTGTTTCTATAGGAGCTGTATAAGGATAGGTTATAATATTAATTAAGATGTAGGAAGAAATTGTGTATTTATTTATTTAAAGCTAAACCAGCCCTTAAATACAAAGCTTTCCTTGGGTGATACAACCTGCTGGCAAACAAAAATGATACATTTTACCCTTGGCCCCAGAGTGAATCCTGTTGTTTTCACTACAGGAAGATGAGACTGTTGGCACAAGTGATGCATCCATGGATGATCCTGTGGCAGCCTGGCAGAGTGAAAGCAGTTCCAGGTACCTCCACTGGGCTCTGAATTGGTAATACTGGTTTATTATGGGATTTAAGTTGGACAGTTGATACTAAGATACTCAGACTTCATGTTGAAGACTGATTTTTAAGCAGTTCTTCATGAAACATTTTATATTGTGATATTTTTTTTCTGTTCTTTCTTTTCAAAGTCAAAAATAATTCTAAAAAACCATTTATAAGAAAATAGTCTTTAATTGAGCTACTTGAAAAAATCAATGCCAGTTTGCCATGTAAGTCTTGTGTGTGTATTACTTGGTATTAAAAAAGTGAGAACTGGATTTTTTGGGAAGTGCTCTAGTTCTTTAATTTTTTCATGCTTTTTTTGCTGCCAGCTCTTCTGAAGTCAGTCTGTGAATTAGTGAGATAATGAGAATTTATATCAGCCATAGATATACTTTTACTGTGAGTTCCAAATTGATAAGAGAATTTACTGAAATCACAAATCTTTAAATTCATATGATAACAAAATTCTGTGCTAATCCTGAGCAGCACCAGGAGAGCAGGTTGAATGTTTGAACTTTTCAATCCACTGTGGGAAAACTGAAGTATTCTGTTCTCTTTCTTACAACTTTTTTATTATCTCCAGTGATTCATCAAGTGAATATTCAGACTGGACAGCAGATGCTGGGATTAATCTGCAGCCTCCAAAGAGACAAACCAGGCAGGCAGCTCGGAAAATCTGTAGTAGTTCTGAAGATGAAAATATGAAGGGAACAAAAGGGCTGGAGCCAAAGCGAAGGAAACTTAAACAGCCAAGGAAGAAGGTCAGCAAGTGTAATTCTTAGTGTCTTTTGTACTTTGTGAATATAAATTTGGGGTTTAGTTGTTGTTTTCAAAGTAAATTTTTTCATGAATGGGTATAGAGTAAAAAAAAATTACAGAGAACACAGTAATTGTGGTACCAGTGGTACCAAGAAATTTTATTGCTTCTTTTATTGTGCTTCCATGTTTCCCACAGGTGGTTCTCCGTTAGAAATACCATTTTTTTCTCACAGATTTATGCTCTTCACCACAGTCAGGTTTACACCAGGGCGGTTTTGATGTAAAATTATAATGGATCTGTATTATATTGATATGGTCAGGTCTTTTTCCTGTTTTGTTTTGTTTTTTTTTTAAAGATATTTAGAATATTTATAAAAGGACAGTTTGTTTCTTTAATTATCATAGAACCACAGACTGGCTTGGGTTGGAGGGATCTTAAAGATCATCTCATCCCACCCTGCTGCCTTGGGCATTTTAATGATTTATGAATGTTTTAAGGGATTTTAATAATTTATGAAGGTGTTAATTTTCAATTATATTTATAACAAACCTGTCTTATTCTCTACTATTTAGTGGAGATTTTGGGAAGGCTGACACTCCACAATTTGCTTTTCCTTATATCTTACCTGCAGTACCTGCTGCATGATGAGTTTTCCATGTGTTCTGCCATAGTCATTAACTGCATTCTGAATATCATATTAATTGCATCCTAATTTAATGCAAATATTTAACTTCTATATGTAACTTACCTGTGTTATCTCCTGATGTGCTGTGTTTAGAAAGCCAGTGGGCTGCTGTCCCTGGAAGGGGAGCCCAGTGAGGAGTGGTTGGCCCCACAGTGGATCCTGGACACCATTCCCCGCCGCTCGCCCTTCGTGCCCCAGATGGGAGATGAGGTACTGCCCCCAGCAATTCCCACATTCCCAGGGGGAATATCAGCTCAGCTTGATTAGGACTGCTCTACCCTGCAATATTTGCAGGGAATTGTGCTCAGGACTGGCTGAGTTTTGATAACTTGTTAATTCCCAGGCAGTTTGTTGTCTACAGATCCGTGTCCTGCATCCCTTTTTCTAACTTGGGATTAATTGGTTGTGCATCTTCACCTGCACATTTCTTAATGATACCAGTTTAAAGCACAGAGTAAGTGCCAATTTGGGGGTTGATAGGAATATTTTTGACTAGAAGAGTGTTTTATGATGAAATAAATAAGTGTGCAGTGTGTTCTGAAAGGGGTAAGACCTGGCTTAGAATGAACAGGAAGAGCACTATCAGTAAAGTAATGTTCTTTATTTTTCTCTTTTCATTATTTCTTTTCTTCTCTCCTAATTTTCTCCTTTTTTTTTTTTTCTCTTTTAAGATCATTTACTTTAGGCAAGGCCATGAAGCTTATGTTAGGGCAGTGAGGAAAGCCAAAATTTACAGTATTAACATGCAAAAACAACCATGGAACAAAATGGAACTCAGGGTAAGTTCAAGGAATACTTCAAAGAGCTGAATGTCTCTGTAAAGTTAAACTGAGATGAAAAACTAGCATGAAAAATGTAAAGAAAGCATTGCTTTAAAATGTTAATATCAAAGTTTTAATTGTAAATATTAAAGTTAGTTTTTATTAACACAAAGTCTTTACTTCCTGGTTTTGGACTTGATCCTCAGGGGTCTCTTTCAACACAAACTATTTTTCCTTCAACACTGCATTCATTCAGAACCCAGCACTGCAGAGCTGTTTGTGGTTCTCTCACCACTCTGCAGTGACCTGAGCATTTGGGTTCTGTTTCTTGTTTTTAATGCTGTGGTAAGAATTAAGAAATCATGGTGTAAACACCTAAATGTGTGCAGGAGTTCTCTTAAACACTGGATCTTGCTTTGAATGAGTTCCCAATACTTAATCCACACTGTTGCCATATTTCTTCCTGCTTTCCTTGGATTTCATATCAAGAGAAGAGCCCATATGTGGGCTCATATTCACTGAACCATGCCAGTGATTTTATTAATGAAAATAATTGCTTTACTGGGAAGATACCCAGTTACCAGTCCCAGGTATTGAGTGATTCCAGCCGTAATTTTCCAAGGCATCATCAGTTTGTGAGGAAAAGGAAATATCTGTTCACTTAGGATGGGTTTTGACAGGACATGAACATAAAGGCTATTGTGGAATTTCCGTTTTCAGAGGAAGAATTTCCTTTTTTCCTCGTGTGCAAGAGTGAGAGGCCCTGGAGTAGGTCAGGGAAAACCTTTGGTGTGCTTAAAACTGGGCTTGTTCATTAGAACCTTCTTAAATAATTTGTGGGAATCCTGTTCACAAACCAAGGGACTGAACCTCTTCATTTTTCTTTTTGAAGTGACAGTGATTGATTTTAGTATTTGGAAAAGAAAAATTAATGGGTGAAAATACCTGTGCTGTAGAGTGGAAACATATTTGGGTTTCATTAATATGTTTCACTTTGAAATGGCTATTTTTGTTGTTGGCAAGTTAAAATAATGCTGTTCCATGCTTCTTGCTAACTAGGAACAAGAATTTGTGAAGACTGTAGGAATTAAATATGAAGTTGGGCCTCCCACACTCTGCTGCTTGAAGCTTGCATTCCTGGATCCAATCACAGGCAAAATGACAGGAGAATCCTTTTCCATAAAGTAAGTCCCTGGAATGCTGATGACATTCTTCAAGAGCTCTCCTTGCAGTGTAGAAGTTTCCCCCTCCTCCTTTCTTATTTCCTGTGCCAGGCATGATGATGGCTCTAATGATTATCCCAAATGCATGGAATTTGAGGAGTGTAATTCATCTAGAACTGTGTTGCTGGGTAATAATAACTTTTTTTGGTCTTATTTCCTGAAGGTACCACGATATGCCAGATGTTATTGATTTCCTTGTGCTGCATCAGTTTTATAATGAAGCCAAAGAAAGGAATTGGCAAATAGGTGAGTATTTTTTTTCCAATTCCATGTGTTTTGCACCATTTCTGCAGCTGCTTAATAGGATACAGTATCTTTATTACATGATGTAAAGGAATATACACATGTGATATTGTAAAGATTATTGGAAACTCTTATTTGATGTTTGCTGCAATTCCTGTAGAAAAAAAAAAAAGAGAAATGAGACAAACTGTTCCAAGGGCTGTGACAGCAGGAGAATCTCCTGATCTGTTGGCATCTGAGGTGTGAGGCAGCTGTGAGTAATTCCCAGAGATGTGCAAGTCCTGCCCTGAAGGGAAGGGCTCCATTCCTGTAGTGCAAAACATAAAGATGGAAGTAGGGCATTCACAGAGGATGGAGTTGATTCTCTAAAAGGAAAGATTTAGCAATTCTTGATTCTGTTCTTTTACTGAATGCAATGTTTGCCCTTCCAGGGGATAGATTTCGCAGTATAATTGATGATGCCTGGTGGTTTGGGACTGTGGAGAGTCAGCAGCCTTTCCAGGCAGAATATCCTGATAGTTCCTTCCAGTGCTACAGTGTCCAGTGAGTATTTCCATGTCCTGGAGCTCCTACACAACCAAAAGAGCATCAAGAACCTCAAGAACTAGAATTCCTTTCTTATTTAAATACATAACCAGACACTTCATTTACTTACTTAATTTAATGTTCACTTACTGTACTTTTTATTTGTTACTTACCTTTTGTTTATTTTAGAATATTTTGAATATTTCCCTGATTTAAATATTTGCTTATTTAATTTTTGAACTTATTCCTAAAGCAACACTTCTGGTATAAACAGCAATGCAGTGACTGTATAGGAGATACAAGAAAAAAATAGAAAGTTGGAATGTCTTATTCGTAACAAGGGTGACCTTTTGGGTCAAATCTGGTAAATAAAAGGTGTATCTTTATATTCAGCTCTAACTTGTGCATTTGAATGAATTTTTTAATAGCTGGGACAACAATGAAAGAGAGAGGATGAGTCCATGGGACATGGAGCCGATCCCAGAAGGAAGTAAGTGTGTGTTGGATTCCTGTCCCTGCACAAAGCAAACAGCTCTGGGGCCCTGGAATGACCCTCTGGAATTGTTCCTCCCCAGCTGCATATCCGGAGGAGGTCGGTGCTGGAGTTCCTGTGACCCCAGAGGAGCTGACAGCTCTTCTCTACAAACCCCAGGAAGGAGAATGGGGGGCCCATTCCAGAGATGAAGAATGTGAACGAGTAATCCGAGGGATTGAGCAGCTTCTTTCCCTTGGTATGTCTGGAGGGAAAAGGGGAGGGATTAAGAATATTGGGGTGGTGGCACAGGATTGAGGAGTAGATGGGATGGAGTGCTGGGACTTGGTGTGGAGTATTTGAATTACTAAAAAGAGCCTTTTACGTTTCATATTTCAGTTTCCAAGCTATATCCCCTTTTTTTTTCTGGGGCTTCACCTGATTTCTTTCAACGGGGCTACTCAGAGGGTCATATCTAAATGTGAAAGAGCAAAACATTGAATTAAACCCCTCAAAACCAACCAACAAACCTTCACCTCCAAATTCCTTGTAACTGGTTTGTAACCATTTAATAATGGTTAATCACACTGTGATTTAAACTCTGCCTCTGTTTACACCCAGAACATGCCTGTGTTCTCACTTCATGTTGCTTGTTGTATTATTCCTGTTGTAAGTGCCTAGGCCACATTCCTTTCAGTCAGATTTGGCTGCTGGCACACAAATCTCAGATGTGATACTTAGAAAGTACTTTTTCAAGAGCAGGAATAGATGGTACAAGAGGAGGAACCCTACTCTGTGGGTAATGACATTCTCAGCTGTAGATCTGTATTGCTTTTGCTGAATTCTTAGAAAGAAACCCCAGAATCCATTAAAAGGAATCTTGGTATAACATCCCATGGAGGCATCTGAATGATTGTGGTCTTCTGTCTTGCAGACATTTCTAATCCCTTTGCTGTTCCAGTGGACCTTAGTGCCTATCCCATGTATTGCACTGTCGTTGCTTATCCAACTGACCTCACCACCATCAGGAGGAGGCTTGAAAACAGGTTTTATAGGTGAGTTTGGGTTTGTAGCTGACATTTATTGCATTTATTATTATGTGGAGCTGAATGCTGTTGCAAGTCCCTTCAGCAACTGCGTGAGATCAGATTGGCCTTGGGCAAAGGGAGTCTTCCTGAATAATAAATTCTTCTGGCCACGTTGTTAAGGCAAAAGCTGCCATAGCTGGATCTGGAGTGTTGGTTTAACACCCTAGGCCTGGCTCTGTGTGGGAGTCAGAGCGTGTTTGCTTTGTTTCCATCCCTGCTGCCTTTGAACAGGGGCTTTGCTTGTGTTGCAGTTGCCAGAACTGGACTGAAACTGGAAATCTCAGTTTCTCCAGTTAATTTGGGAATAAATAATGTCCTGCTTTTCTTTTCCCCTCTGAGGACCACCTGTTTCTGCTTGATCCGAATTCCCAATTCCATTTTTTTATGGAAGAACCTTCTGAATATGGAAAAAAAATAACATACACCTTCCTCCCCATGCCATTCCTTTCATTTTGTGTATTTTTCAGGAGAATCTCTGCCCTGATGTGGGAGGTAAGATACATTGAACACAATGCCAGGACTTTCAACGAGCCAGACAGCCCCATAGTCAAAGCAGCCAAAATTGTGACAGATGTCCTGCTCCGCTTCATTGGGTGAGTTTGGACCTCACAGACCCCACAGCTCCAATTCCTGAGATCCTTCATTGTGTCCCTTGGTTTTTGTCATTGTCCTGCAGAGATCAGAGCTGTACTGATATATTAGAAATCTACAACAAGGTGAAAGCAGAAGACCTGAGCAGTACTGATGAAGAAGAGGAGGTAAGATCATTTCCTCTCCTTTTAAAATCCAGCACATGAAAGAAATGTTGATTTTTGTTGAGTCTTTATTTTATGGGTAATTGCACTGAGTTTTGGAGATGAGGCTTTTTAGGCTCACCTGGGACAATAAGCTCCCTGAAGTAAAAATTTTTTTGGAACTGCCTGTCTTTAATCTTCTCTCAGTACATGATGTTTTGTTGGATGAGTAATGAGGGGAGCTGGGAAGTGGAGCTGTTACTCAGTCAGGAGGACAACAGCTCTCCATTGTCAGCGAGGCAGCAGAGCTGCTTTCCTTATGTAATTCTGTGTCATTTCCCATCAGTTGATCCCTGGAGTGAAATGTCAGGTAGAATCCAGGGAAGGTATCACTGCCTTGAGTTGCTTCTCTCTCCTTACACCTTCTCCCCTCCAGTGCAGTTTGAAATGTGCTGTAGTTCCTGTTACAAGTGCCCTGTGGTTGTTGGCTGTTTTTTAGCCCTCTTTTCATGGCTGAGGGTTATCCAGACCTGCCTGTGTGTGATCACTCCTTTTGCCTTTAGGTGGCAGAAGTAGACGTGGATTCAGACGCTCCAGGCACTTCCTCTGGGAAAAGACGAGTGAGTAAAATTTCTGCTTTGGTCATTTTTAAAAAAAATCTGATTTAAAAAAAAAGTATATCTCCAACAGTCAAATTTCAGTGCGGCTAATAAAAATAGAAAGGCTGGAGCTGAAATGTTGCAGCTTCTCATAGGTTTGAGTGTTATATATGACCAGAAAAGGCAGATTTCTCTAATTTGCAAATTGCTGTGCCATCAGCTTTCCTTTAATCTTCCTGGATTTCTATTTTTAGTTGGAGAATGCTTTGAATCAAAACTCTGGGAAATTAGTAGGAACTTCAAGTGACCAATGTGAATATTCTGATACCATGTGCAGTACCTGTTTCCCAGCAGGTGAGACGGAGAGTGAAGAGGCAGCCCATGAAAGCCAGTGCTGATGCTTGGAAGGAGCAGTGCCAGCAGCTCTTAAACCTGATTTATGAACGAGAGGACTCAGAGCCTTTCAGGCAGCCTGTTGATCTCTTCTCTTACCCCGTAAGTGCAGCTTCCACATCCAGAATTGTTTCTCCTTTGGCAGAACATGCATGCTGGGCATGGCTCTGTCCTCTCCCTTTAGGAGCTGATGTTTTCAGGGAATTATCTGCAACAACTCTCAAAGTAAAGTAATGACTTGAGCCACTGGGTGAACACTGAGGTGATTTTACTGCTGTAGGATTTGAGAGCTTTGACTTTTCTCTTGTTCTCACAGGATTATCGAGATATTGTAGACACTCCCATGGATTTCAGCACGGTGAAAGAAACCTTGGAAGCAGGAAACTACACCAGTCCCTTGGAATTCTACAAAGATATTCGCTTAATATTCTGCAACTCTAAAGCTTACACTCCTAATAAAAAGTCTCGTGTAAGTAATAAATTTTAATGCCTTTTTTTAACACAGACCTTGGCCCTACATGAATTAAACACATGAAATGAGGTCTGAATACCAAAGCACTGCTTGGTGTAATAAAAATAACCAGGATAAACAATTCTGTGGTTATAAACTTGCTTTGTTCTACTCTTCCAGATCACTCCTAACATCCATTTTCATCTGGGACAATGGTCACTGTTGCAGCTGTTCCTTGCAATATTTGCAACAGAAAACTGGTCACCAGTTGCTTTTATTTTTTTCAATAATTTGTCCCTGTAAACAAGGTTATCAGCTTGATAACTGCACATATTGTGGATGAGGCTACACAAAAGCAGGGCCTAGAAAGAGGACAGGAAAGTGGTTTAAAGATTTTGCCATCTGGTTTACAGAAATTCAGAATGAGGAAATTTTGGGTTGCTTCTCTGTGCAGCTCTGTAGGGGTGGTGTAAGGACAGTTCACCAGGGATTTAGTGCGAAAACAAAGGTGAGGAGACATGAAATCCAATTGTTTTTCCCTTGGTATTCAAGTTATCTTAAGGCCTTCTTCCATGCTTCATGGGGATTGGGAAAGGGGACTGTATTCCAGTAATCCAGAAATCCATTTTCCTTCAACTCTGGAAATACTTTATACTGCTGTTAAATCCTTTTATGAAAACACTTTCTATTGCCAGAATACACATGGCCCATGGAAGGAAATAATCTGTAAAGAACCTCATAGTGGAACAGCACTGTGAACTTTTTCTTTGTGCTGGACATCTTTGTGATGGTTTTTTTGGTTGACCTTCGAGTTATTCAACTGTAAGAAGCCTGACCATTATTTCCTCACTGCAGATTTACAGCATGACCCTTCGACTCTCTGCCTTATTTGAGAACCACATGAAAAACATCATCTCTGAGTACAAGTCAGCAATGCAATGTCAGAAAAGGAAAAGGCCTCGGTACCGAAAACGGCTGAGGAGCAGCAGCAGTTCCCCCTCAACCAGCAGAGCATCCAGGTAAAACAGGGATGATGGTGAGCCTGGCTGGCAGTGCCATTGCAGAGGACAGGGGTGGATATGCTTTTGGGAATAAGCAGCAGCAGTGTTGCTCGTTTGCCGATGAAGTTGTTCTTTTGGGAGATAAAATCATGCTCAGTTTGTAGTTTGTAACTCTGGTAAGTGAAAGATGATGTGGTTACAAGTGTTTCCTCTGGAGGAAATGAAAGATCAGTTGTCTCTTTACCTTTTAAGTGTTGGAAAAAGTGTTGTGTAACACTTTTCTACCTTCATCTGATCCATTATCTAAGTAAACTGACTGTTGGTTTTGAAAAGGGAGATAAAATCCTGACCCTGCAAACTCCTGTACCTTCAGCAAACAGCACCATGGTGTCACTATTTTTAGTGTTATCACACCCAGGAAAAAGACATCACTTTGCAGGAGAAATCAGTTTTGTTTTTGAGTCTTTGGTGATAACAGATCTCTGTCTTTGGGGTATTCTGTGTTTGCAGCCCGAAAGGGAAGCAGAAGCAAATGAAGATTCAACCTAAACCCAACCAAAATACCTCACTGCCCCTGACCAGGACTAACTCTTCAGTCTCATCCCATGGTGAGGAGAAATCCAGCCTTTCTCTTACAGCAGCTTGTCTGTGCAGGTTGAGTCTTGTCCTCATGAGACACAGACAAAACCCACCTGTGAAGGAGCAAGGTCATGGAAATGTGCTGTTTGTAGGTTGTTTTAGCTGAGTTTGGCTGTTGGGAAGTTCTGGGTAAGGATCAGGGAATTGGGAACCCAGGTCTGGCTGTGATAGGAATTAATCCAGTGACAAAAGCCCAGACTTCCTGTGTATGGGCTTCTCTCCTACAGCAGTTATGGATAATGAATTAAATTGATCCTACTTGGGGTTACACTCAGGAGGAATCTCTTTCCATGGCTGCAGAGCAGCTTGGTGAGATTACCCTGACTTGGGCTGTAACTCAGGGGATACAGAAGCTCCCCAGACACAGCCCTGTAAACAGAGCATAAAAATCACCCTGGGTCCTTGTGGTGTTCTGTCTAAAGTTTCAGATACAGCAGAAGAACCTCTGGGTTCAGCCACTGGTGAAGAGCTGGAGGGTCAACCATCTTCATCAGGCTCAAATGCACAGAGCCGGAGTGGGAATGCCGTAGATCCAGGGAAAAGCAGACCAGTCAGGAACAAATCTACTCCAGTGAAACAAGGTGAGAAATAATAAGGTTCTGTGCTTTGACTGACTGGTTTCACTGGAGATGAAAAATCTTGCTTCTGATGATGTTTATGGAATTATTGCCTCAGTGTAGCATTATATAAATTCCTAAACCATAAAAAAAATTGAATTTACTTTATTCCTTACAGTGCTGTGGTGTCTTGTCTGAGGTGTGAAATGCAGGTGATTCCATGTACACTTCAGTGAAATCTCTCTTTAAAACCTCTCCAGATGGAAAACTTGATTACTCTTAAACTCCTACAAGTGTCTTCAGGAGTTACAGAAAGCAAACAAACCAAGAGAATCCCCACCCCAAAACCTTTGCCTTTTATTAACTAAACTGAAACCAAAGAAAAAGAGTTTACAAAAGAAGTTTAAATATTTTTCTCATACTCGAGACAAAGTAGTTGTGATTAGAAGCGAAACTCAGCTGTGGTAATCTCTGGGATGACTTATTCAGAGTTTCCACTGAAGTGGGCATTGAGTGGGCATTTCCTGCACCCTGGAGCCTTTCCCAAGTCCACACTCCTGTGCTGTAGCAGTGCTGGATGCTGCAGGTGAGCTTTTCCTATGCTGTGTTAAACAAGATATTTAATCTTGGTTGTCAGATTTACAGCCCTGAAAATATGGAGGATTTTCAGTCCCAAGCCAGCAAGATACTTGATTTATTTCTCATTTAAGGTCTTCAGCAATCCCAGTGAATTGGGTCATTGACTCTCTTGAGTGATGCTTTCCATTAATATTCCCTGCACTAAGCCTTTTTAGAACATGCATTTGATAGGGAATAAATGCTGCTTGCATTAATTTTGTTAATTTTGTGTGTATATAGGTTTGAAATGGATTTTAGAATTTTTCCTGCCTTGGCACACTGGGTAGGATTTACCTGACTGAGTTTTAGATGTTTGTGTCCAACCTGGTCACTCTGGGCTCCTTTTTTTGCCTGGATCTTCATTGAACTCTTGCTCAGGAGAGTCTGCATTCGTTGCTTCCAGATAAAAACTGTTTACTGTAATAGATTTTCCCTTTAGAGCAACTGCTTGTGTCCACAGCATGTAAAGAAAGGGTGAGTAGCTCTAAGCTGGATCACGCCTCAGAGGCAGCTGAGGAGAATCCCAAAGGCAACTGTGGCAAACCCCACTTTTTGTGTCCTGTTTGGCTGTGGTGTGATGCTGATGGGGTTATTTTGTGTTTGCATAGATCACTCTCCTGATGGGCCCCTCACCAATGGGGATGGCAGAGAACCCCGAGCAGGAGTCAAGAGGAAGCTGCTGAGCGCCTCAGAAGAGGATGAGCACCTGGAGGAGGCAGAGGAAGAGGAAAAGAAGAGAGAATTAAAGGAAAAGTCAGGTTTGTCTTCATCAGAAAGTGGGGAATCGGGATCCAGCTCCAGCTCTGAAAGCAGAAGTGGCTCTGATTCTGACTCAGAATCCACCTCCAGAACAGACCAGGATTACATCGATGGCGACCACGACTACAGCAAAGTCGTGCAATCCAAAAAACCCAAGCGGAAAATCAAACGGAAACTCACCGGGGGCAAACGGAATTGGCAGGGCCGAGGGACAGGGAGAAGGGCGAGGAGGCCGAGGGGCCTCGCGAGGAGCCACCAGAGCCAAACGCGCCCGGCTCGCCGACGATGAGTTTGAAAACCTCTTTGGGGGACAGTTTGGGGAGAACGTGTTTGGAGGGAGATTCAGCCGACCCCCTCGGATCAAAACCAGGAACGAGGGCAGGAGAACTGTCCTGTACAACGATGACTCCGACAATGACAATTTTGTGCACACCGAGGATCCTTTGAACCTTGGTACTTCCAGGTCAGGCAGGGTGCGGAAAATGACAGAAAAAGCCAGGGTCAGCCATCTCATGGGATGGAATTATTGACAGATGGAAAACTTTGGAACAATTTTAAAAGAACTTCAATGGCCTTCTACTGCAGGGATTTTACCAGAAATTCTACCAAGCAAGTTGTGCGGGGACTCCACTCACGTTTCACAGTGGTGCTTTTCCATCCTGTCAGTTTGTGTTTGTTTTAAAGCTTCAGATCTCCACACTTCATTGGTCAAAACAAGCCTTAGTCATTAGGCCTTAAATTACAGAAATTCTTCCCCACACACTACGAGTTCATCACATTACAGAGGCTTCCAGCTTCTCAGTAAGAACATGACATTTTTGAGTCACGCTTATGACTTCTCTCCCTTGTTTTGTTTTTGTATTATAGAAATAGCACCTTCTTACAGAGTTTTTATGTGGTTTCTGCCATAAATCCTTAGACACAGTAATAATTATAACTTTTGCACAATACACCAATCCTAAAGGCAGCTATAAAATGTTTACAGTTTCTATATTGTAAGAAGGATCTGGATTATTTTAATCTTCCCAGGCCAAATGTTGATGGAATTGTGCTGAACTGAAGTATGTCCATACTACAGTTTTGGGGGTCCTGATATGCTTTCTATCGGTTCTTTATTCGTGTAAAAACAGTGACAAAGGGTTGGTGCCTTGTAAATATGTAGCAAACCTTTGATGTGGTGTGTCCTATGTGTGCATTAACTTTATTAAAAAGAGAATACTTGAGAAGTATGAATATCTAGACAAAAGGTGCCAAATGCAAAAGTTACTTGCATCTATTTTCTTTTTGTCCTCTCATATTTTTATAGTATTAATCGAGATTGTGCAGCTAAAGGGGTGACTTCAACATTTGAAAGGTTCCTCCTCTTCAAAGCATGATTTTTAATAGTAGCTCAGCTACCTCTTATTTACAACTACTGGAAACTGAAAAGAAAATAGATGCTGGTATTCAGAGCTTGGTGAAGAAGAGGTGAGAAGGAGTGTAGGGGGTGGAAGTTGTGAGTAGCTGTATCTTCCTTGTGTTGCCACCATGAAAACAATTGCAGTGGTTCTCAGAGTTGTCAGCAGCAGATGTTTGGGGCAGGTTTGGGATTTGGTTGTGCAGAGAGCCTGGCTGGCCCCCACTGCTCCATGGAAATGTGGTTTGGGCCCGCTGGCTCCTCAGAGGTGCCGAGGGAGCTGTTGCCCCCCCAGACTGACTCTTGTGTCTCAAGCTTCCAGAAGAGAATTCCTGTTGCACTGTGCTCTTGTTGTCCTGGGAAATGCTGACTTGAAATCCTCTGGCAGTGGTAGTGCAGGTGGTGAGGAGATCCCTGCTCTGGCTCCTCGGTGACCCCGGCGTTGGCGTGGGCTGAGCTGGAGGTGAGCAGCCTCTTCCTTCCTTCCTGGCCTCTGGCTGGAATATATGGGGGATTCCAATTTTCTCCCGTTGCCTGACACTTCAGAGTCAGGTTACAGAGAGAACAAGTCAAAAGAGACTACAAAGTTCCAGTGGAGTTTTTCAAGGTTTTTAGGTTTTTTTTTTAAGCTTTCATCCAGTATCCTGAAGTTCTTCTGTGCACAGCTTGGTCAATAATTCTGGAAAACCTCAGGCAGCAAAGAGTGATCCATGTATATTCTCAGATTCAGAAGGAATTTAATTTTTGACTTTCTATATTAAGCACTAGCTATTTTATCTCGCTTTCCAAAAAAAAATCCTAGTTAGATGCAAAAATGACTTGAAAATAAAAAAAGCAGAGGTCTAGTTTTGTGATGGAGGAGAGTATATCCTAAATTGCTCATTCATATGAGTTTATGGTACAGTACAAAAACCACACTTTTAATTTTGTAAGGAATGTTTGGGATCAGCCGTAATCCATTGCTGAACTTGATAGGGTTTTGGATGGGGGGGTGGGGAAAAAACCAAGTGCAGAGGCTCTCCTAGTTCTGTGTTGGGCTTTAAAGTATAAACACCTGTCCTGTCATCTCTCTCATATATCTGTATATATATACACACATTTATATTTATAAGAAATGTATTATTTGTTTGACTGATTGGTCTTTTTACATATGGTAACCAGGAATAGCATGTATGCATCAGTCCATAGTTGGAATCATACCCCTTATATCAGTCCTGTGAGCTAATGTAAACACTATGGGTTCTGTCCTATAGCCTGAAAAGCTTGAAATGCAAAAGAAATGCTTTTTTTCCTCTATTTCTGACTGGCCGAAAATCCACTTATTCCTTATTTATTTTGTGTAGGGGTCGGGGAGAGATAAACCACAGGGATTCCAGAGAAATCATTTTATAAGTTGGTGTATTTTAGCAGCAATTAGAGTAAGATTAAATATGTTTTTAACTGTATCTTTTCTCTGTACTGTGAAGATACCAGTGAAGCATCACTTTGCTGTGGCGTAAGTATTACTGTGTCCCATGACTATGAGCTAGAGCAGGGGGTGCTGGGACAGCAGAATCTAGTGTAAAAATTGAAAAAAGAAAAGCTTTTTTTTTTTTTTTTTTTGTGCATGAGAACCTTTACTAAGCATGACAAATAACTTGGGTTTAGAGCTGTTCTTTTTGCTTGGATTTGTGTCTGGATTCTTACTCTGAGTTGGGCAGTTGATTTCTCATAGTTCTGTGGAATAATTATACTTTTGTGGGAACTTCGATGTTCTCAAGTCTCACATCCTATCAGGAGCCACTTATGGGTGTGGTAAACCTAGGATGAGCCCACCAGGTGCAGCAGAAGCAGGATTTAAAGTGATTTAAACCATCCAAAAGTCTCCCTGCTCCAGACCCTGCCAAGCTCCAGGCAGGCTGCAGAGTCAGCAATGTGCTGTCTTTCCTTGCACTCTCAACAAAAAACTCCAGACTCTGCCTAAGGATTGGGATTTAAGGTCTGATTTTGGGTGGAATTTCTGAGGGTGAGCAGGTCAGGGGCTCCTCTGTTCCTGTAGATGTTTGGGCATTGGTGCCTCTGTTTCCTCGAGATGTCCCACTGGCAGGATCCCGATCCTGAGCTGCTGGGGCACTTCAGGGCATTGGGGACACCTTGGAAAAGGCCTCAGGCCCACACACTCCATCCTCCACATGGACAGGGCTGAAATCTTGTGTGTCTTTGCTCTCAGCTTCTCCCAGCCCCAAATCCAGTGTCCCTGTAGTGCTCCCCTTTCTCTCCTGACCAGGGCATGGATGACAAAGCTTATTTGGCAGTAGTGATGTGCTGTTGTCTTGAATATTAAGGAAAATTTTTTCATGTAAAGAGTGGTCAGGCATTGGAAGAGGCTGCCCAGGGAGGTGGCAGAGTCACCATCCAAGAACTGAGCACATGTGGCCTTTGGTGGTTCGGTGGCCGTGGTGGGATTTGGTTGAAGGTTGGACTGGATGACCTTGGAGGCTTTTCCAACCTCCACGATTCCTTGATTCAGCCCAAATTTCACCTGCTTTTTATTTTCTCCATCACCTTTTATTTTCCTCTTTGTCAAGCTCCACCTTTGTCCTGTAGTTTCCTTTTTTAGGCTATTTATTTATTCTATTGGAAACTGCAGATATAGTGATGAATTTTATTTTGGCAGCCCTGCCAGGCTGTAAGGTTTAACCCAAACTTTTGTGTTGGTGCTTGAACTTGGATGGATCTGGGCAGTTTTATCCCTCCTCCCTCTTTCCATCACTTCTTTCTCCATCAGCCAAGCAGAGGCCATCCCCTAATCCCAACCACCCTCACCCTGCAGACACAAAAACTACAAAGAATTGTGGAGAAATAATTCATGGAGGATTTTTGGCTGCTTCAAATTCTGCATCCTGTTTGCGTAGTTTCATTTTCCTGGAATTTTTTCCTCAATGTCTGTCTCAGCTGCTCCTCCTGTGGGGAAGCAGAAGGACTGAGTACTTCACAGAGCATGGAACAGAGGTGGCACCTGGGGTGTGGCAGAGGGTTTTTAATTAATTAAAAAAAAAATATTTGGAGGTTCTCTTGACTCTCAAAAACAAGATGACCCTTGTTAAGCCTTTTGAAAAGCTGCTCCTGGGTATCTCGGGATGTTCCTTTGCTCCAAATCACAGAACAATTACATGAGAAAATCAGTTTAAATCACTCATTTTTGATAAAAGTTTGATTAATTCCATCTTTGAGTGGTGAACACCAGGGAAAAGTGACCAGCTGTAGGTTTAAGGATGTCGTGTCCTGATCTGGAGCATCCTGTCATGAATTTCATGGGTTGAAAACGTCTTTGTGTGTTTACATGTCTTAATTTTATTCTTTTATTTAAAAACCATCCTGCAGAGTTTTATGAAATGCTGATGATTTCCTGAAGGAGCAGTTAACCCTCCAAGGCTAACTCTAGATTTAGTAGGTAGGGAGCTGTTGTTGTGTTCTTACAATGTATATTATAGCAAATCCCTGCACACGAGCGACAGAGACTTTTCAACTTTCAGTATATCCGAGGTTTACACATGGTAAAAAAACTCCTTTATGTACAGTAAGTAACAGCCTGCAAAATTTAGTCTAAAAACTCATCATTTTTTAGTCTTAGAAATGCAAAGATCTGTTGGAAGCTTGTACATTTTTACTATGTCGTGTTCGGCCCACAGCGAACTCACACAACTGTGCTACGAATCCCTGAAAAATTTAGATTTCCAGTGGGAATTGCTGTCACAGCCTTAACTCTAGTGTTCTAAAAATGGTGCTGAAATACATTTTTGTGCGTGGATGTGGGTACCTGATCCGAGTCTGTGAGACTTCCAGGACAAACCAAGCACTTGGAGTTACTACTCCTGGTAGTAACTGCAGCCATGCTGGCTGGGGAGCTGGCAAATGTGTAAATAGTTGGGAAATAATTCCCCCAGTGGGAAGTTAGGAGCAGTTCCTCGGTTTGGGGGTTTTCATTGGCAAGCACTGCAGATCTTCCTGGGTTTTGGGTCTGTGAGGAGCTGTTTGGGGGGTGGGGGGTGAAATCCTGCCGGAATATTCGCAGGTAAAATCCAAATCCACCGTTTCTCTTCCTAAAATTCCTCCTCAGAGAGTGGTGGCTGCTCGGGTGTGTTCAGAGCTCAACGTCTGAGGATTATTTTTCTGTAGAAATACTAATTCAGGCTCTTCATTCCTCCATGAGTCATTAGAACAGATTTCATGTAGAAATACCACTTGATGTCGGAGCAAAATTCACATGATTTAGGCTCTCCAGGTCATGTTCTGGATTTAAAATACTCCAAAAATGCACAAAACTATTAGAATTGTGTCTAGTTTCTATATTATTTTTTTTTCAGGTGATATTTATGCCCATATCTTCACATCTGCTATCTCAGGTCCCTTTAACGAATACTTCAGGGATTTTGATGCCACGTGTTGGCAGACCAAATGTAATATTTATATGCAATGAGCTGTTAGTTTTTTGTATTGTACAAATGTAAATTTGTAAAGATTTTTTTCTAGAGTTTTTTTGAAGTCACTGATGTAATCTAGGATGTTTCATTTTCCAGCTGTGGGATTGTCTTAATAAAAAAAAATAAAAAGAGAAACTCTTACTTTGGTTTTGCATTGCTTCCTGAGTAGTTGAGACATTAAAAGGTAAACCAAAAAAAAGTAGGTGAAATGGAGCTTTTAATGTAAAAAGAAAATTGCTTTTTGATTCAACTGGATAATTTTATAGTTTTAAAGGAAAGATTTATAAACTGAATATAGAAGATTTATAAAGTGGATAGAGTTATAAACTGTCAAGGTCTCGAGCAAGATGGGATGGAGACCCTCACCCCAAACACCATCCAATCTGGTTCCAAAATACCATTTTTCTAGGAAAAAGGACAGGAGCATCTAATGATTTCTTGGGAAGAGAAAGGAAAAATGCCTGAAAGTGCTGTGGAATGGCTAAAAATGCCATGAAAGGAGCAGGGGAAGAGGAGGAGGCTCTGGGCCAGGTCCTCAGTCATTGTGGGACACAGGTGGGTTCAGGGAGTGACTTGGCTCGAGGAGGAGGTTGTACCTGTTGCCTAAGGGATATTTCATGGAAAACAAGGAATTACTCCTTTTCCATCTCTGTTCTTCCCTCTTGTTAAATAGCAGTGATAACATTGTTTAAACAGGGAATTTTGAGGGTGGATGGGGCTGGGTTTGTGTAGAGCTGCTGGGGCGGGGGGCTCTGGGCTCGGCTGGGGGCAGGTGCTGACAATAAATACATGGAATAAACTCGGCAGGAATTTCTTCCTGGAAAGGGTGGTTGGGTCTTGGGGCCGCCCAGGGAGGTTTGGAGTCCTCATCCCTGGAGGTGTCCAAGGAAGGACTGGAGGTGGCACTCGGTGCTCTGGGCTGGTGACAAGGTGGGGATCGCTCACAGGCTGGACTCCATGGCCTGGGAGGCCTTTTTCAACATTAATGATTCTGGGATTCTGTCATTCTATTTTGACTTTTCCCCTCATTAATTTGCTGACTTATTTGACATTTCCCTTTATTACACTGATTCCAGTGGCATTTCCTCTCCAATGGAAATGAATATTCCTTTTTAGCACACAACACTCATCCTCTAAACCACAAGGGACAAAAGGGCTTTTTTTTTCCCCTTGGCCTTGATGGTTACAGGGAACAAAATTAAACTTGTTTTGCAGAGATGCTGGAGCCCCCCTTTATGTACATCCTTCTAATGGCATTGGAGGGAAGGAATTCCACTCCCTTCAGAGCTGCTTGACCTTAGTTAAGGCCTGCTTGGCTGTCCCTCTCTCGATATTAAATTGATATATTGATATTATGTCATAGCTGTTATATACTTTATATCATCATGTTTAGGTCATATGTGATGATACATGTTATAAAATGCATAATATAAAATACATGTTATAAAATACATTATATAAAATACCAGAGTGGTTAGAGAACAACTATCTTTCCTGTGCACTTTGGAAATGCGTTTTGTAGAAGTAACTTTTAATGGTAATTTTTATAGATGTCCTCAAATTCAGTTGTGATTTTTATGCATTTCAGCAGCGTGTGGACTCAACACTGCCTCGCACTGATGTGCAGGACATCGGAGTCATCCCAACGCTCATTTCCAGCCTGGCAAACCCCGAAAGCACCTTTTTGAATTCACCCTCACGATGCTTCAGGCGTGCAGGGCGCTGCCGGTGACATCGGTGGTCGTGTGGCCCCAGAGCCCTCCCGACCTGCACAGCAGGGAGAGGCCAAGCTTTGCCTCCATCCCACCCTTCCAGTTCACAGCAGGAACGGGATGGTCCCAGTTCCAGCAGTGTTTGGACAGCGTCCTCAGGCCCAGGGTGGGATTTTGGGGATGGTGCTGTGCAGGGCCGGGACTTGGACTCCGTGATCCCTGTGAGTCCCTCCCAGCCCGGCACAGTCAGTGACTCTGTGGCATTTGCCCTTCATTTGGTACAGCCGGGAGCTGGGTTGGGGCACACAGTGAGGCCGGTGGCAGGATGGGTTTGTGCCCCTTTGGAGCTGTGTGCAGCGCTTTCGAAGGCCGGGGGGTGCCGGGTGGGCGACCCCCTCCGTGCCCCGTCTGACGGGGCTTTTGGGTGTCCTCGTTTCTGGGTGAATAAAAGCGTCTTTGTGCCGATCAGGTGTGGAGCCGTGACGCAGGTGCGGGCGGTGCTGGCAGCGCTCCCGGCCCGGGCCTTTCTCCCGCTCTGCCCGGGACAATCCCTTCCCTCCGCCGGCGCTGTCCGGCCCGGGGCTGACGCAGGACCTGCCCTCCTCCATCAATATTTGCTCTGGTGCCAGGAGGGAGGCTCGCAGCGCTCCCGCAGGAGCTCCAGCCTCGCACGTCCCCACAGACGGTGCCGGGGCCCCGCGGAGCATGAGGGACCGGCTGGCGGAGCTGCAGCAGCGAGCGGCGGCCGAGGGGGACCCGCACGACGACTCCCTGCGCTTCGAGAACCCCGCGTTCGTCGGGGACGACGCCAGCCCGGTGGGGCGGGCGCTGCGGGAGGCGGCCGAGCTGTGGCGGGCGCTGGAGCGGCTGGAGCAGCTCTCGGAGAGCATCGACAGGACGCAGCAGTCGGTGCTGTGCTGCACCTCGGAGGAGAGCATCGCCCGCGAGAAGAGCGGCCTCGGCGCGGCCCNGGCATCACCCTGGGCGCCCAGGACGTGGATCTGCTGGCCGAGAGCCCCCAGGGGCCTCGCATCGTCGGCCGCGACCTGGAGGAGCTGAAGGCCAAGCATCACCTGGGCCTGGCCCAGGCGCGGCAGCGGCAGCTGCTGGAGCTGGAGGCGCAGATGCTGGAGCTGCGCGGGCTGTTCGTGCAGCTGGAGGGGCTGCTGGCCCAGCAGCACGGCGCTGCCGACAGCGTGGAGCAGCACGTCCTGCGCACCCTCGACTACGCGGCCCAGACGGGCGGCGAGGTGAAGAGAGCCGGCAAATACCAGCGGCCGTCGCGGCGCTCGGCCCTGCTGACGGCGGCTCTGGGCCTCTGCTCCTGCTGCCCCTGCCTGCCCGGCCCCGGCCGGGGCCTGCGCTGAGCCGGGGCTGCGCGGGGGCATCCCGGCAGCGATCGGGGATTCGCTGGGCACGAAACGGTGCCCGCTGGGAGGGAGGCTGCAGCTGTCCCGGGCTCCTTGAGCAGTGGGGCAGGACCCGTCGACACCTTGTGTGATGGCGTAAGGGCCATGCACACCTTGTACGATGGTGTAAGGGCCATGCACACCTTCCTTGAAGGCACAGAGACCATGCACAACTCGCTCAACAATGCAGAGTCCACGCACACCTGACACAGCAGCATGGGGGGGTCACACACATCTTTCCTGATGGCACAGGGACCGTGCACACCTTGCACAGTGATGGAATGACCATTCACACCTGGCCTGGCAGCGCGAGGGCCTCCTGCACGGTGGCACAAGGGCCACCAGCACCTTTCCTGGTGGCACAGGGACCCTGCACACCTTGCGTGGGGCACAGGGACCACGCACACCTTGTGCAGTGCTGTAAGGACAATGCACAGGTTGTATAAGGGTGAAAGGACCGTGCACACCTTGCTCGATGGCACAGGGACCAGGGACACCTTGCACAGTGGCATAGGGACCACGCACACCTTTCCTGGTGGCACAGGCGCCCTGCACACCTCGATGGCATCGTGGGGGCCGTGCACTTGCGTTGCAGCACCCAGCAAAGAAAAGCACTTTTAACACTCCAAAACGTGACTTCAGAACTGCAACACTGCTTCTTTTTGTTACTGTTTCAAGGAGAGAGTGGGGGGAAAAGGGTTGGAGTTTTTGGCAGGTCTGTGGTTATATTTGAGGGGACTCCACGGCTCGGTGTCACCAAGGAGCAGCGTGAAGGCTCCTCCACCACATCCCAGTCCTGATTCTCCCCACTTTCTCCAGTTTCTACTCCTTTGGGGTTTTTTGGTGCATTCACGTTGTATTTTGGTCGTTGCTGGTTTGTCAGGCTGGGTCAGGTTTGGGCTGGGTGTCCCTCATGGCTCATCCCATGCTCTGACACCAGGACGGGGTTTGCACAAACTTTTTGGGAATCTGCAGGCTTTTACTTCAACCTGCACATTGCCAAACCAGCCAATATCCCACATGTGCTGGAAATGCTGGAAACTTGGAGTGGCCCTTTTTTCTCATCCCCATATCACCACCTGAATTTCCCAAAACCTCTCAAATTAGAGCCTGGGGCCTGGTTAAGCTTTTGGAGACCCTTTGTGGAAGGGTCTCCAAAAGCTCTCTGTGTGTCCTGGCAGTTCCTGGCAGCTCATCCCAGTGCTCTCAGCCACCCTTACATTTATTTTCATCATCTGGCTGAGCTTTAATAAAACAATTTCTCAATAACCTCTTGAGTGTGGAAAGTTATTTCTTTTCAGCAGGGAGCCCAAAGCTAAGGAAGAGCAGAAATGGAATGACTTTCCAGTGTGCTGATTGAGTTAAATTCTTAGGAATGTAGAAAACTTAATTTTCAGGCTGATAAATTCATATTTTCTGTTGACCTGGAAGACCCCCACATCAGGAATATCCATCCCTAAGAGAGCTCTGGGAGCCAGGTTGAGTGGTGTCTGCTCCTACCCTCTTCCTCCTTCTTTATTTTCCATTTGTGAGGTCTAAATGAATATTCCTTTTTCATTCAAATTTTGATGAATGGAAGTTCACATTTATTTAATTTTCATAAAGGAAAAAAAAAAAAAATCCACCCCTTCCAGACCATTGAGAACACTCCTTGCATCTCACATCCAACCCCACATTTACAGTGTGGCTGCAAGAGGAACATCCTGGGGAGCACTGAAGTTATTTAGAGACTCCCAGGATACAGAGAGAAGGGAAATAAACCCTCTGAGGTTGGGAGGTGGCAAATCTCAGCTCAATAAAAGGTTTTTAACCTCCTTTCACACCCCACTGTCACAGCTCCGTGCAAACAACCTCTCTGGAGCCCTCTCAGGTGGCTGGGCAGTGTCTGGCCCGACTGGTTTTGCTGCTCAGGAGATCATTGTCCATAAAACACGGGAAAAACAGCTGGGTCACCAGCAGTGCTTCCAGCCAGGACCTGCTCCCAGAGGATTTCATGGAGCACAGAGCTTCCCTGGAGCCCAGGACAGAGGGGATGGTCCTGTGCTTGTGGGGCTTCAGCAGCCTCAAGCCTTGCTGTGTGTGGGATTAGCAGGAAAATAAACCTGATTTGTGCTCAAGGATCCATGAGGAGTTAAAGCAGGAGGAAAAGAGAAGCTTTACAACCTCAGAGTGGATCTTACAAAAAATGGCTTCATGAGACTTTATGTATTTATGAGTTTATTTTTTTTCTTCTGCCTGGTGGCCTTTCATTAAATGCTGCCCTCAGAGAGGACCTGATTACTGCACAGCAAAATAATTAATGATGTTGTCATGTGGGCATGAACACCCAAGGGAATGGGGAAGGTTCCTTTCTCTTCTGGGGAAAGGCTGGGACTTCATCTGGAGCACATTTAGGAATATTCCTGGAGCTGGTGACGCCGAGGTAGAGAACCTGCTGTAACAATTCCAAAAATATACACGAGGGAGCTGTTTTAATTATGTCCCAAATGAGCATCAGAAATGTAAAAACTTCACATTTTTAGGGGAAAAATACGAGAAAGCCAAAGTTAAAAATTCAAGCCCCTCAGCTCTGCTCTGTGCTCACACACATGGAAGGCACCGAAAAAGTAATTTTTGGTAAAAATGTATTAAAAGGAGCTGGATCAAAAGCCCAAAGCCTTTGTAACTGTGCTGGCTTTCAGTTGAGGAAGTGTCACTGAAAATAATTTTTTTTTTTTGAAGAACACAAAATCTTTTGCTGACATTTAGACAAGTAAATAATTCCAGTGCAAATTAATCACCCTGCAGAACTCATTTTTAAGGTGAGGTGGGTTTCACAGCCCAACACTTCCTGCTCAGGGACCCTGGGGGGGTTGTGAATTCCAGCTCAAACACTGATTTTTTGATTTCACAACAAAACCCCACAAACAGAATAATTTCTTGTAAATGCAGCTTTTTAAAAGCCTCCTGAACACTGAGAAGGAGCTCAGTTCCCTGAATTCTCTTGCATCTGAAGCATCTCTTTGGCCAAGCCACTGGACATCCACATTTATTGGCAAAATTGTAGGGGAAAGTTGAACTGTGATTTCATTTTTTTGTTCTCCAGCTCCCCAGTAGAAGAGGAAGGATTAATTCTTCATTCAAAATATTTAGATATTTTAATTCTATAGGAGATGTTGAATGGATTATATTTGCATTTTCTTCATTGAAAACCATCACCCAATATTTTCATTTTCAGAGATTTTTCAAAAAGGGGGTTTTTAGTTTTCAAACTACACTTGGTAATTTTATTCTGAAAATACCTAGTGTCAAATCAGAAATTCACTCTTCTGAGGGGGCTACCAATTGATTTCCTTGCTTCAAAACACTTTTTACATTTCCCTCCCCAATCCAGGAATGTGTCAGCAGTTTAAATTGACTTGATTTGTTTTCTCCCCAGTTTTTCCTGTATTTTCCAGTGAATCAGCACCTCTATTCATAGAGCTCATCAACTATCTGCTGCTGCCTCTCCAAAAAATATAGAGATCTGGCTCACAAGCCTTTCTGCAGGAGTTGGGATCTCTGCCAAGAAATTCAGGGGAGACACTGCTTGTCTTGGAAACTCCATCCTTGGGTTTTGTCAACAAATTGCTCTCATTTTTGGTGTTTGCATCAGCTGGATGTCTTTGGTGTCCTTGATCTGTGTGGGCAGCCTGGAGCAGTTTGAGATGCTGGAGCAGTTTGAACTCACATCTCAGTTTGAGATAATTTTAAAGGGTGTTTCACTATGGGCATGAACTAAATTGTGTTTTCCAGGGATAAAATATTGCTATTGGATTTCCCTGTCAGGGGTGAAATTTTATGTCCATGTCTCTTCCTGCTGTCAACTCCTACAACATCTACCAGTAATCATTTAGGATCACAGAATCCCAGGGTGGTTTGGTTGTGAAAAGACCTTAAAGATAATCCAGCCCCAGCCCCTGCCATGGACAGGGACACCTTCCCCAATCCCAGTTTGTTCCAAGCCCTGTCCAGCCTGGCCTTGGACACTCCCAGGGATCCAGGGGCAGACACAGCTTCTCTGGAAAATCCATTCCAGGACCGCAGCACCCTCACAGCCAGGAATTCCTTCCCAAGATCCCATCCAACCCTGCCCTCTGGCAGTGAGAAGCCATTCCCCCCTGTCCTGTCCCTCCCAGGAAGCTCAGACTGGAAATTCCTGTTTCCCAGAGCCTGAAGCCGTGTGTGCACAAGTCTTTGTTTTTCCAAGCAGAGACTCAGATTTCGGGGCTGTGCCTGGCTGGGATGGCAGAGCTCTCATGATGGGAGAGAAAGGAGAGGGATTTGTGGCAGTTTTTTTTTTTTTTCTCCTCACCATGTTCCCATCACATCACAGAGTGCCAGGACCCCACACTGGCACTGGATGATGAGTTAAGGAGAGCTTGTCCAGGGAGGATTTGGTACCCAGCTGCTGTTTGCAGAGCTGCAAGGGAGATCCAGGGGGATGTTGTCCCTGGCAATCCGCATTGCTGGAGCTCTCAGAGCCTCAGGAGTGGGTCACACCTGGGGATGGGACAGCAGTGACATCCACGGGATGGCAGTGCCCTGGCTTTGCTTGGAAATGGGCTCAGAGTCACCTTTGCACTCACGGTGGTCACCAAGGCTTTAAACAGCCCCAAATTCGAGTTGTGGTGCAATCCTCAATTCACAGGAAGTTTTAAATTTGGCTTCACACGGCACATCCACCCCTCTGGGCTCCGTGACCTGGATCAACTTCTGCTTCTCTAAAAATGGGCTTTGTTTTAATGATTTTGTCAATCCAAGTGCACTACAACATCTCCATGGAGGCTTAGATAAAGCCTTTCCCTTGGAATACAAAGTTTTTCAGGCTGGATTAACACTGAGAGGCAAAAAATCGACTGTTCAAGCCCAGCAAACGGGTCAAGCTGAGCTTTGTTGTATCAAATACACCTTAAAGAGAGTTTTCCCTCCTGTTTGTAATGGCACAGAGCCATTTGTGATGAGAGGCTGTTTTACAGCTCTAGAATTCTGTCTGGCTTGCAGGACTCTGTCTCCAAGACAGATCCTGTGGCTCTTGGTTTTATGGGAAAAGGAGATGGCCTCTCTGTCCTCCAGGAAAAGCCCAGCATTTTTTATTTTTCACAGAATTATGGTGGCTGAGTGACATCATTTCCCTCATGTTCCTCAACAGTGAATCCTGTTTGCCAAGTACTTGCACAGCAATAAACCTGGGACCTGGAGAAAGCTTTGGAGCCGTCGGCTGTCAGTGAACTTCTGGCAGTGACTTCCAGATGGAATCGTGGGCAGAAAGCACCAAACAGGAGCAGCCAATGTCATAAATCATAATTATTAACTGACATCATTATTTGAGCCACGAAGAACAGTTTTCACTTGTCTGTTTTTTTTTTTTTAACAGAGAGGTGAATCAAACATCAAGTGGGAAAACTGCAAGAGTTGTTTCCAAGAGTGGTTTTCAAGAGCAATCATCTTCCTGCTCTCCAGGTGACACAGTGAAAACCTTTGCTGCCTTTTTCTCCCCAAGCCAGATCCTTTAGAGGGTGAACATTTCTGCATTTAATTCTGATGCTATGCAAATGGGAAGAGAAATAATCATGTCAGTGCCTCTCTGAGGTTGGGGTACAAAGGCTTTCCATGGCTTTCCATGGCTTTCCACACTAGGATGGCATAACTGCAATAAAACCCTGTTTTACTCTCTGCTTTACACTCAGCTCAACTCTAAACCAGCTCCTTTTTAAATCATTTACTCGTTTTCCTTTTATACAGAGCCTGCCAGGCTTCAGAATAACTGAAGTGGAGAATATTAGGAATAGAAGAGCAGGGAAGATAAACAATCTTGAGAGCAGCGTACAAATGCAGCTCATTCAGTGCTAGAACAGGAACATTCAGGCACTTTTTCCAAAAGAAGCAATTAGCACTTTTTAAATAGCTGTATTATGTGGCTGCAAAACCTCCCTGTGTTCACTGCCATGAGGAATGGATGAGGTTTATTCACCACAACAAAATGGGTTTTATTGAAAACAGGCAACAGGTAGAAGGCGTGAAACCCAAACTTTTGTTGGAAGTTAGTGGCTGCATAACCCAAGTGGAGAAGGGAGCTGGGTTGGTTAAGGTGGGCAGCAGAGATCCATAGGTTTGCTACAGGAATTTTTCAAAGTTTCCATGGTTCCTGCCTCAGCATCCTCAGAGCTGAAATATTTCCAGGTGTATTATTCCAATATAGAATCCCAGGATAATTTGGGTTGGGAGGGACCTTAAACCCCATCCAGTCCCACCCCCTGCCATGGGCAGGGACACCTCCCACTGTCCCAGGTTGCTCCAAGCCCTGTCCAACCTGGCCTTGGACACTCCCAGGGATCCAGGGGCAGCCACAGCATCTCTGGGCACCCTGTGCCAGGGCCTCCCCACTCTCACAGGGAAGATTTGGTGGCTGAAAACCATCAGCAACACAGGAAGACCATGGAATTCCTACCCCACAGCCATAGGAATCGTTTGGGTGCAGCTCTATCCATAACAGCTGCAGGAAATCCAAATCCCAGCTGGGGTGACTGGAAGGACCTTGGGGCTCATCCAGTCCAGCATCCCATGAGCCCAGGTCAGCTGGGGCTCTGCTCAGCCAGGTCTTAACAACCTGCAGAGATGGAGACCTCAATCTCTGGGAAATCAGCCCTCACAGGGGTCTGTTGAATAAATTTCTATTAAATTTGATGGATATTGGGAAAACTGAAGTGCAAGTTGGCCGTAAATTGGGACCTGCAAGATTTCCTCTAATTTTGCTGCATTTCCCTTTATCTTAAACATGCCTTGTCAACTTTCAGAAATGTAAATAGGGGCTGGAGCAGATGTGCCTCCGTCTCAGAGAGAAAATCAGTATTTTGTCCTTTTGTCTGAGCTGAGGAGGAGCTGGGAGAGGATTGTGGACGTGACCCAGCAGATCTGCTCTGCTGTGGAACTCGGGCCCGCTCTCTTGTGCTGCCTCAGAACAGAATTTGAAAGAAATAAGTCTTATTTCCATACTGAGTCATTGCTGGCACTTTGTTGAGTGAGTGAATTTCGCTTCAGCTGGTGGTGAATTGGGGACAGGTGCAGAGGATCAGCTTTTTGTTTTCCTGGCAGATGCAAGGAGGGGGGAGAGCAACGTGGTTCTCCTCCATAAAGCAGCCACAGAATAATGGTAAATTAAGACTAAAGCTGTTCTGATGAATAAAAGCAGAAGCACAAAGTTACAGAAAAAAAGTGTGCTCCACAAGTTTTCAAACTTGCAAAATACAAATTTTTTATATTTGTCATTTGTTTTAGTGGATTTGAAACTTCTCACATGGAATCATTTAGGTTGGAAATAACCCAGCTGGAGGAGCAGGGGGTGGATGAAGTCACCCAGCCCAGCAGATCCTGGTCCCAGGTAGGTGGGAGGTGTTACAAGAGGTACAGACCTCAGTGCAGACCCAGCCCAGCACCTTGGACCTGGCCACCACAGACATTTCTCACCAATTCATTGCAATCTGTTTTTCATGCTTATGTAATTACTAAATGTGATTTTTGGTGATTTGGGCCCATTGTTTTATGCTTTAAATGGTTATTTCTCAGTTAGAAAAGGCTACAATGGAAGTCTTCAGCAATTTTAAAGTTCTGTCTTGAGAAAAGCGATGTAATAAATACAATTAACTATGAAATATTTGATTTACTGATTAAATTAGTTTTATAAACACACCAAAGCTGCAAGATACTTTTCACTGTTGGATGGTGAACCCTCCTGGCTTTGGGGACAGCCAATTTTGGGGCAGGCAGATGTACCAGCACAGGCTTTGGAGTGAAAGAAAACTTGAGTAGTGATTTCAGCAGAGCTCCACCCCAGGGTTCACATCCTGCCTCCGTGTATCCTTCCAGGGATAAACTCTGAGCTGTTATTGCACCCCAGTTTGGCAGTTTCATCGTTTTCCATCGTTTTTCCAGAGCCTCTCTCCCCTGTAGTGCCAGCACAAGCAGCCGCTGGGCAGCTCCGGGGACGCTGCCGAGGCTCCTCCAGCCCATCCGCCGGGCGGGTTCCGGGGATTTGTGCCTCCAGCGGGGAGGACACAAGGAATTATTTATGTGTGGGCTCACAGGGGCTCCTCCTGGAGCAGCCCCGGCAGACGGATCCCTCCGGAAAGCTCCAAACCCCTCACTTGGGCACCTCCCGGGCTGCAGGATGCGGAGGAGCTGTTGAGCAGGGGATGCTGCAGCCAAGCCCCCTCCCGGCTCCGTGTGCCCACGGACACTCCCGCAGGTGGGAAAGACCCGGGCAGGTCTGAGGCTGCGTTTTAGAGGAGGAGAAGCGGCAGGGAGAGGAAGGAAGCGAGGCCCCGTGGGTGGTTTGCAGGGGAGCGAAGGGCTGAGATGCGGGCCCTGGCATTCGGCTGCACCGTCCCTGTCCCACCCAGCGGTGCCACGGCCACCCCGGGCAGTGCCCAGGGAGCTGGAGCCATCCCTGAGGCAGCAGCAGCGCCCGCCTGTGCCAATGATCACCCCGAGCAGAGCGAGGGCACCGCGGGCAGAGCCCGGCTCTGCCTTTGCCCGTGGCCGCGCTCCAGAGCCGAGCCGAGCCTCCCTGAGCTGAGCTCAGCTTAGCTCAGCCCAGCTCAGCCCAGCCCGGACTGGCTCCTTCCCACCAGCCCCCGGCCTAATTAAAGCGCTCGATGTGTAGTAATGGCTGCACTAATTAAACGTTGCTGTTTATCATTAAATAATGAGGCTCATTAGCATGGGCTGTGCAGTGAGACGCTCGTGGCTCGGCTCCACCGCCCGCCTCTGCCCAGGAAACCTGGGAGTTCCCTGCTCCCAAACCGGATGATCCATGGGTTGTTTTTTTTTTTCCCCCAGCACATTAAAGCGTTTTGGCTCGTTTAGCCAAAAGGATTTTCTATTGTGAGCATTCTAGCAGGCTGTGGAGGGAAATATCCATCTGCCTGCTGGTTTGGGTCACCATTGATCCCTTCAGCGTTCCAGGGGCACGGGGAAAATCTGCTACGGAGCACATTCCCAAAGGCAGCATTTCCACATGTGCACAAAGCTAAATTGATCACAAGAGTGCAGCCAGCACTGTGGCAATTTTCAGCTGGCTGTTTTGCTCGTGCACCATAGAACAATGTTTTTTGTGTCATTTCTGAACCATAATTCTCAAATTTTTCGAGTTAGCCAGAGAAAAGGTTTAAAGAGCAGAGCATTAAAGACTCATACCCACTGAAATACAATATAAAATCTTAACTCATCCCCAACACTAATCTAAAACAAAATAAAAAACTGGGAATCAAAATAAAAAAAAAAAACAAAAAAAAACCTGGGAGTCAAAATAAAAACTGGGAAAAAAAACCCCAACACATGCAGCAGGGCTGAAAATCCAACTTGTTTCCACCAAACAGTTGCAGATAGCCCTGGTGAATCACAGAATCCTTTTTAACCCTCATTTTATATAATTTGTTATCAGAGGGGCCAGCTGGGATCACTGTGGCTAAACATTATCAACATTTCCATTACCATCACTTTATAGCTCGTCCATAAACATCCCTCAGAACTGGGATGGTCCAAGGCTTTGCTTAGGAAGAAATTTTTACCCTCAAAACTTTGAGTGACTTAGGAATCATTAAGGAGGGCAAAAGGAAGCTTAAAAGGTTAATTGACCTTATGGGAGATGTTTCTTTCACCCTTCCTAACATGGAAGTCTGGCTGTGATGGACACTGCTCCTTCCTATTGCTTGTTTTCTTGGAAAATAGTTTTGTATCAGGAGCAAAATGGGGCAAAAATGTGATTTTTTTTTTTTTTTGTGGTGGTGGGTTTGTTTCTGGGATGGGGTTTGTGCTTGTGCTCCTGCAGCAGGGCAGAATTGGGATTTACCCTGGGTGTGATGTTTTTCCCTCTCTGTTAACAATGGAGAAAAAGCCTGGATACAGTGCTGTGAAACTGCACTGAAAGAGGGAAAATTGGGAGTGATGAGAAATGCCCTTTTTGCTGGATACAATGGGATAATTTTATTCATAAAATGACAAAAAAAAAATTTCCATGCGGGAAAGCTTTTTGCTCTTTCCCAGCAGGGAAACAACAGGCACAATTCATGCAAACACCAAGGAAAAGACGTTTGAAGGCAGAGAGAGCTCCAGAGGCTCCGTGTGAGTGTGGTAAATGCTCCTTTAATTCCACATCCAGCCCTGGAGCTCCCCCAGGGATCATTGCCACACATGAGGCCCTGCCCTGGATCGATAGGTTAAAGCTTCCTCAGCACTTTGTACCAGTGCATCAAATAAAGTTTATTTTTAGCTCCCAAAACACCTCTGTGCTGTGGTATCTGAGAGGGAGGAGCTCCCTGGAACCTGCTGCATTTGAAATTCTTTCCTGTTGCAGTGTTATCAGTGGAGAGCATCAGACAAGGGGTTTGACCCTGATCTATTTATTTCCCATTAGAGGAGCCCATTAAAGGAGATTGGAACCAACTCAAAGTGCACAAATCATTCCTCTTGCTACTGAGAGCCTGGAAAAGAAGAGAAAAGAATTTTATTCATCCCAAGCAATTCCAGGTCCTGGGGTCATCTATGTCAGGCAAATATTCAGGAAATATTCACCTACATTATCACATGGACAGTGCCAGGATGCTCAGGAAAATCCCATTTACTGGCAGCACCTGGGACCTCACCAAGAAAACAAAAAAGATAGAAATTAAAGTTAAAATTATAATTAGAATTAAAATTAAAATCAAAATTAAAGTTAAAATTAAAATTTAAATTAAAACTAAAATTAAAATGAGTGTTATGCCTGGCAGGGAGGGAGATAAGGTGTTAAATAAGCCTGGAAAGGGATGCAAGGCTGTGGCACATCCAGGGATTCACATCCACAAGAACTCAGATGGGACATGAGATTTTTGGGGATCAGCAGCGTGGCACCATAAATTTATGACAAAATACAATATTTCATCTATAAAATAGCACCTACCCAGCATTGCTCACAGCCACAATGTCTCACCTGAAATTCATCCTTCTCAGCAGATTTTTGGGAAGACTGGGAAGAAGGGTTGTGGTGCAAAATTACATTGATTTCTTATTTAAAATAGACTGTCCTGGGGTTTGCTCTCTGTGCTGACTCTGTGTGAGTGTGTGGGTTTTATTCTTTCATTAAGTAAAAACCCAATGAAAATAAGGATCTGTAAAGTTGGAGGGCTGGAATGACTCTGCTGCCTCTGGAGAGAGGGGCCATCAGCTTTTTATTACTGAGAGCTGCAAAACCACTCCTTTGCCTGCAAAAGCAGCCCCATTTTAGTCTGGTAGCATTTTGGGGGAGGACTGTGATTAGTTGAGAGGTCGGGTTTTTGCATTTTCTGTAAGACCCAAAATACAGAAAACACGAATTCAAATTATATCCAAATTAAATTCAAACCTGAAAAAGGTTTACACAGAAGCAGCCGGAATCACCCCCAGTGCTGCCACATGCAGGAGCTCTCCTCTTAATGTGTTTTTTTTTTTTTTTTTTTTTTNTTTTTTTTTTTTTTTTTTCCCAAGATTTGGCAAAACCTGAATTTCTGAATTTCTGAATTTATCCACACATCACATTCCTGCATCCTTGGTAAAACCTGCTCGGAGCCGTTCAGCTGCAGGAGCTGAGGATGCACCAAGAGGCACCAAACACCTCAGAGTGAGGAAGTAATGTCAGGCAGACAAAACATGGGTTATTTCTGATAGGAAAGGGACAGCTCTGGCTGGTGCTCTCCTGGCTATCCAGAGGGCTCAGGGGGTTGAGGGGGAAATTCCACAGGAAGTTTTTGTGCCGGGTTTTGCCCTGGTCGCCCCCTCGGCTCCGGTGCTGCGTCACCGTTTCGTGGAGCACACGGAATATTGGTGGATTCATCATTTCCACCTCTCTTTCCCCCAGGAGTCGACAAAAAACTTCATTATTTTTTTTTTAATTTAGCTCGCCAGAAACACTGAAAATTGCTTTTAGCAGCCAAGGCTCTACATAAAATACAACAAGCAAGCTCTGCTCTACGTAAAATACAGAAAGCTGTTGCTCCTGTCCAGTTCTCTGTGTGCCTGGTAAAACAGTGGAATATGGAATAACAGGCTTAAAAACGCCCTTCATTTTGGAATAACAGATTTAGGAACCCTTGTTCTCTACCAAAGCCTTAAAAACTGGCAGTGGGAATATTAAATTCTGCAGCAGGACTTGGCTGTCTGGGTTTTATCTCTTTTCCAGCTCCAGGTTCCAAATGAGTGTGAGGATCCCAGCATCCATCCTGGTCCTGGAGATGAGTGGGGTGGATCCAGTGGTCGACATCCTGCTGCTGTCTGCTCCTTTCATCACCAGCAGCAGGGGTGCTGCTCTGCCTGTCAGATTTCTTGGTCCATAATTGGATCAAAACTGGGTTTTAAAGGGAATATTTCAGGCTGGTGAAGCCATGGCCCTGAATGGCTTGGAAGAGGGGAAAAAAGGACAGTGTTTAATTAATTGAGGAATTCCCAGTTAGAGGGTTTGCAGAGCTGCATGGAAAAGGGGAAGGAGAGGGAGGAGGCTGAGATTGCAGAGGAGGCACTCAGCAGTCATGGTCTGAGTAATCCAGCAATCAGGGATGCTGAGCTGGAAAACCAGGAGGAGATGGCACCAATTTTTCCATCAGGATTATGGTCAGGGACAGGACGGCCCAGTGACAGCACAGCACTGACTGGATCATATTTCAGAGCAGGGAAAATTGTGTAGATGGAAAAAAACCACCTGGCTCATGGAAGTGGTTTATGAATAATTACAGTTCACAAGCTTTAAAAAGTCCCATCCCAGCAGAACTGGGCACGAGGCTGCAGCCTCAGCCCTCCCAGGTGAAATGGAGCTGAAACGGAGACAGAAGTGCCACTCCTGAGAGCTGAACAGAAAATTCCCAGCTTTGGAAATGCTGGAGAAAGCCTTGGGGCAGGCTGGCTGCTCCCACAGCCAGAGCTCACCCCGTGTCCTGCCAGGCTGGAGTTTCTCCTGCTCCACCCCATCTGTCCTGATTTTATCACCATAGACTTCAAATGAGTTGGATTTCTCCTGAATCAATCCCCAATTAATTACCTCGGCTGAACATTGTACAAAGGACTGATTTTTATCTCTTTCCCTGCCCATGTGACTGATTCACTGGTAATGGAAATCTTTGCCTTCAGGCAGAGGAACGATGGCAGCCGGGTCTTCTGCTGCCCATAAAAGCCAGAAAAACTCAAAGATATTGCTCTCCTTTTCCCATTTTCCATTTTTTATAGACATCTGCATCCAATCAATCGTAACAAACGTCTTCTCTAAGCTCCTTGTGTATTTTTTAAAGCTCTGACTGGTGAAACTCCTGAAGGAAGCAATGGGGACAGGGCTGTAAATGGGCAATTAGTGGGTAGCAACACTCGTTTATGATTTTTTAATAATTTCTATGAAATGTTAAGAGTCAGTTTACTGAAACCTGCTTATTTGTCTTGCACTGACCTCACCAGAAACACTCATCTTGCTAAATTGACCAGCAAACCACATTTATTGGAGTCATTTACACTGGGAAATATCAAGTGACTTATAAAATGCAGAAGCTGGAGCAGAGGATTCACATTTGTAGAATCTCATCTTTCTGCCACTGCTTAAACCCAGCCACTTTAAAGGCAGCAGATCGTGGCCCTGTGAGTCACAACCCCGTAGGAAACAGAGAAAATCAGTCCAAAGCCTGGAATATTTGTGGTTTTAGGAGGGACAACAGCAAGACTTGGCCACCAAGGAAGGTTGAGGAGCTGCCCTCCAAGGCCATCAGGGCTTTTCCCACCAATTGAAAGGAACTCACCTGTAGGATGGAGAACTTTTTCTTTCCCCTGCTTTTCTGAGAGCAGCCTGTCAGCTGTGCCATGCAGGGAATTGTGTCAGTTGATGGATCCAAGCCATTTTCCCTGGAGAACAAACCCTCCTCCCCACGCTGGGGCCGTGCCCAGGGGATGGGCTCTGTTTTGGTGGCACAGGAACGTGTTTGGGTTTGCTCTTTCCTCCTCCCTCAGCTCTTCCCAGTTCTCCCTTCTCCTCCTGACTCATAAATAATGGAGCTGTGCAGAACAGCCAGAATTTACCCAGACCTTCTTACAAAAGAAGGTATTATGCACTGGAAAAACCAGTGTAATTGCAGTTCCATTTTATTATTTGATCTCTTTGCCGTTTATAGTGTAAATAAGGAAGACTGGGATTTGGGAGCTGCTTCCCAAAAACCTCTGTTAAAAAGGAAATCAGGTTATTTTACTTGGCTGCTATAAATACTTCATGAAAATGTGTGCTCTGTCAAAGAGAAGGTGAATTTGCTGAGTGTTGAAAGGAGCTGCAGAAATGCACATTAAAGATTCACAACCCAACCCAGGCTTCATTCAGGAGAGGCTTTCTCATGATTTTTTCAGTTGATGGGATCCTTCACAGACATGAGAATATTTGTATCTTCCTTTGACTAAAAAGCTGCTTTAAAGCACAGCTTGATGGTCTTATTCAAACAGAGATGACATTCAAAGCTGGCAATTAAAGACTTGGAGTTTTGGCCAAGGCATCACATCCCCAGTGCTGAAATATTCAGTGCTCAGAGCTGGCACTGGGTTTGTCTCACTCGGTGAGGAGCAAACTCTGTATCTGAGCTCTGCAGGTCACCTCAGGTGCCTCGTGGCAGGGCCACATTGAGCTTCTCCATCTCCTCCTCACTGAATCCAAAATTAAATAGCACAGAAATCACAGAATCCCAGGATTTTTGCATTATTTTCCACCCTGTTGGTTTTGGGGAGATGTGGGATGAATCAGCCAAATGATCCATGAGATTTTAATTTGTATTCCAGCTATTTTGGTTGGACGGCGCTTGGAGCAACCTGGGATAGTGGGAGGTGTCCCTGCTCATGGCAGGGAATGGTCCCTTCCAACCCAAACCATCCTGGGACTCTGTGATTTTCCGTGGATATTTCAAAGTGGTTTTTTTTTCAGTAGCCAAGGCCAGTGAGTCCCACACAAGTAACACAACACCTGCATATTCTAATTAAATCCTGAATTCTATTTATTTATTGAATACTTGTCCATAGCTATATCTAATTCGAATCTGCCTAATATTTTTCCCTTAACAAATCAAGATTTATTTGAGTAGATCCTGCAATCCATTCCTCAGTCGTTTGGGCTGTTCTGTGTCTTACTGTGCTTCCATTCTTTTTGAAGGAAAATGAAATCTCCCACATAGATTAGCATAATTTCTTGTGAGAATGACTGTGCTAAAGCCATTGACTAATGCAGTTTGCAAACCAGAATATTTTTCAGGGATATGAGTTCCTTCTGGGCAGATATGCAAATGCAGTCTTCTTTTTATTCAAACATCTTAGGAATTATTTGTGGGGAATTAGTTTGTGATTGTTCCTGAATCAGTATAAAAAGCACTTGAACACTGCCTGCATATTAAGGGTAGTTATTTATAACACTTAATAATTCAACTCAGTAAAGGTCACAAGGGATAAATGGTGCTCCTGAATTCAGGCAAACATAATTCATTAAGGATTAACATCTGTCTGGTAGTAGAAAAACACAAAGGAACTGCTTGGCCTTCACTAATTTCCCTAAGATCAACATCTTTTAGGGTCTGGGGGATATTTTATCTATTTTCTGTGCAATGCAGATCCAAGGAGATATTGATGGGGATGTTCTAAGGTCAAGCCCTGGGTGTTCATGGAGCATCAGGGGCTGAAAGGAGACAAAGCACAAACCTTCAGCTCTGGCACTGCTAAAATTGGCAGCCTGAGGTAGTCCAGGATCCAGAAAAGGAATCTGGATTCCTCTTCCTGGGGTATTTCTGGGCTGGAATCCCCTCAGCAGGAGCTTTTACCATTCTCCAGGAAGCTCTTGGTGATCAGAAGCAGCCCAGGAAGGAGGCAAGTTCCCAAAAAGCACAGAACTGACCAGGAGCAAAGCAGGAGTGGAGCTGGGGTGGGGCCTCTGCCAGGGCTGCTCCTGTACCAGCAGAGATCCAAGAGCTCCTGGAGGAGAGGGAAAGGGGCTTGGGGATGATGGTGAGGGGCTTGGAGAAAGGGGCTTGGAGATGAGGGTGAGCTGCTGCCAGGGTGAGATAAAACCTGCCAAGAGGGAAGTGTTCTCCAGGTGTCCCCCACTCCACACTTCATGAAGTGAAATGTGATAAAATAAAGGTATTTTCCATAATCACCACACTCTGCCCTTGGCCAGGTGGACCCTGCAGCAAAGGTGATGCAGGGAAATTCTGTAAGCAAGATCCATCTCCTCTCACTGCATCCAGCCCAAGAGAAACTGGTGCCCACAGAGGACTTCCCTGGGCTGGAGCACTCCTGCTTCCCTCTGTCACCAGCTTCCCTCTGCCTGGAAATTTTCATCTGACCAGCAAGAAAAATCAGATTTGTTGTTGAATTGACAACATCCCATTAAAATTCAGCTGGGGATGTCTCCTGCTTTGGTGGCAGCACATCCCCATGGGCACCTCTCTTGTAGGTCAGACATCCTGAGGTACCACTGAAGAATCTGAATTTTATTACTACAGAGAAGAAGAGATAAAAGGGAGAGAAAGATAATAATTACAGGCTGAGCAGAGGAGAAAGAAATGTTATTAGTGGCTCCAATAACCTGTCTGCCCAGGGCATTGGAAGTCCACCAAAATAAACAATTGGTCCAGGAGATGTGAGTAAATAGATAATGCAAAATTTATGTTCTTCCAGTTTCTTTGTGTTTAATGAATGCAGTGACTCCACAAAGAGGTTGAGCCGGACACGGCGTCCAGCAGAACACGGCAGCTGAGCTGCTCTGACAAAAACCAGCCCACAAAGGGGTGGCCTGCTCCAAACTGCAGAGCCACTTCTCCGTGCACCACCAGGACACGTGGTCCTGTGAGAGAGCTGACATTGCAGCACAAAGTTCTGCAGTTGTTTGGAAGGTAAATTGTCCTTTGCTGCTGAAATGGAGAGGGACCCACATGGCAGAGCTGGGTATGGGGGTGTGTGATCCCCTCTCTGGACTTTTCCATGCACCCTCAGGGGACAGAGCACTGAATTTTGGAGTCTCCATCCTGCTGGGACGATGTGTGGTCACAGGAGTGATGATCACATGGGGAGGGAGGTAAATCTGTGGGAGGGCACAGCACAGAGGAGCCCCAGCTTGTGTTTGCTCCACGACGGCTCCATCCATGGGAAGTTTTGTCCAGTCTCAGGATTAGGCTTCTAATCCTTGTCTTTAATCTGCAAAGTGAAAGATGTCCCTGCCCATGGCTTGGAACTGGATGGTTTTGAGGTTCCTTCCAACCCAAACCGTTCTGTGATTCTATGAAAATAATGAAAACCCCGAATCATCAGGCTGAAGCGAAAAATCCCAAGCCTTTTTTAGAGCAGATTTCCCTGTTTTTTTTTTTGTTGTTGTTGTTTTGGTTTTTTTTTTTAAACATTTCTCCCCAGGTGTGGCAGAATTCCACCGGCAACCAGCAGCTCCATCCCGAACCAGCCCATCCTCGGAGCAGGGGAGCAGAGCCCAGCATCCCGCCCCGGTCACCACGGCAACGGGGATGGCACAGGCCAGCGAGCCAGAAACCCTTCGGAAACCTCTGGAGCTCAAGAGGAATCCAAATAATCACCACCCCAGACTCCTGGTGTCTCCAGGGACAGCCGTGAAGGACCAGGGTGACGCAGGCTCTGATGTCACCCGGAGAAGCCACCGCCGGAATTCGGCGGCCGCCGGTGCCAGCGGGTGTCACGGGGAGAATGACAAGGAGCCGGGAAAGGCTGGCTCTGCGGGAGGACCTGGAGCGCTAATGAATGTTAACAGCTCCTTAAGAGCCCGTGCTCTGCATGGTAATGACGGGCCTGAGGCAGCCAGGGGTGAATGTGCCACGGAAAATCATAATTGTCGTGTCAGAGGGAAAAATAAATGGATCAGCTCCCAGGAAATGCACCCCATCTGCACGGCAGGGCTTTTGTCCTTGTGTGGGAAATGGCCGAAGGAGGGATGAGAGGGAAACGTGGAAGTGCAGGTGATCTGTCCTCTGCAAGGGTCACTTCTGGGTATTTGAAGTGGTGTTTCAGGAAGGTGGCACAAAGCAAACATCAGATGGGCCACGATATTTCTCCTGATGGCTCCGGATGTTCTCACCTCGCACCTTCTCCAGTCATTCCGTAGAATCCCAAGATCATTTGGGTTGGAAGAGACCTTAGCGATCCCCTATCCCACCCCCTGCCATGGCAGGGACACCTCCCACTGTCCCAGGCTGCTCCAAGCCCTGTCCAGCCTGGCCTTGGACACTGCCAGGGATCCAGGGGCAGCCACAGCTTCCCTGGGCACCCTGTGCCAGGGCCTCCCCACCCTCAAAGAGAGGAATTTCCTACTCATATCAGATCTAAACCTGCCCTCCTTCAGCCTAAAATTATTTTCAGATCACGTCTGCCCAGCTGTGCGAGGAACAGCTCATGGGGAGCTGTGAGTTGCACTCACACTCACTCTCCACTGCTATTTTTTTTTTAAACTTAAATCAAGTTTCAGATTTTTAGAGCAGAAAATTTTAATTAGAACAGCAGTCACGAGAACAGGGTCTTTCTGAAGTGGTTTTGAGCATCAAAACCAATTAATTTCTAAAGCTCATTACGTGGGTTATTTGTGTAATGAGCTCAGGCAGTGTTTGGAGTCACTGCAGCTGTTCTGGGTGAGGGCAGCTGAATTTCAGGTGAGTGCAGAAAATCAGACTCCTCCAGGCCTCAGGGAGGGGTCTGAGCCCTCAGCCCTCACCAGGGGCTGCTGTGCCAGTGTCACAGAGGGATTTAGGGAACATCACAGCCTGGCTTCCTGCAAGGAGAAAGCAGCAAAGACCAGGAAAATCAGGGGAGCAGCCAATTTTAGGGGAATCCCAGGCATGAGCAAAGGGCATTTTGGCCATGAGAGGGGACTCCTTGCCCAGCCTACCCTGAAGAATTCCAGCTGCTCCTCTGGGATCAGCAGCATCTGTGTTTTTTAAGGGAGCTAAAAAGTGCAGGCTGCTCTCTGCCCACTTCATAATGCTCAGCTGGGAAATCCCAAGGATGTGGAGCAGAAATAATTGGATATAAAATGACAAAGTGGCATTATTATATATCATAGACTTTCTGCTGAATCAATACATGTCAGGAAGCATTTTTCTGCCCCGAGCTATCAGCAAAGAAACTTCTCCATGGCATTCCCCTAAGTTTAGTGTTTTCTTTTCTCCTGCACACCCTGCACCTGTGAAGGAGCCCATGCCTGGGGCAGGGAGATCAGGGAAGGAGCAGTTTGTTACAAAGCCACCCCAGAGGAAGGCGATAATCCCCTAATATGATTTACCCTAATCAAATTTACCCTTCCTAACCACCCTATGAAATATTTACTCAGCTTTTTCTCACACAGAAAGTCAAGAGAAAAGTTTCCAAGCATTTGGGTGAATCAGAGGGATGAGCAGGTACGTTGAAATCCAGGATTTTTTTTCCCACATTCCGAGGATGTTTTCCAAGCAGGAACCCAGGAAAGCACAGCCATCGGTGCCCAGGTCCCCTCTCCTCGGTGGATTTCCATCCTGATTCACAAATGGCTTTCCTGAAAACAGGATAGAGAAGAAGCCTCCTCCTTCCCCAGAGCTGCTCCCCAGGCTGTGGTTTCCATCGGGCCCCCCGGAGCAGCAGGGCAGGGGCAGGGTCAGGGGCAGGGGCAGGGGCAGGGCAGGGGCAGGGGCAGGGCAGGGACAGGGCAGGGACAGGGGCAGGGGCAGGG
>VZTR01028042.1:219006-248431 GCA_013400775.1 Chaetops frenatus | reverse complement strand
AGGGGCAGGGCAGGGCAGGGGCAGGGGCAGGGCAGGGGCAGGCACAGAGGCTCTCGCTCACCTGTGCCACACTCAGGATCTCTGACAAACCCCCAGTCTGAGCATCCCCCACTCTGATCCGGGGCAGAAATTCCTTTAATCGCTGGTCCAAGCCCCAAAGCACAGCTCAGACCGTGTGGGCACAGCTGCAATAAGGTGACAAAACATCCAAGCAGGCGGCAGCGCTGCTGCACAGCTCTCCAAAAATCCCCTCTCCCTGCTCCTGAGCAGCCCTGCCCCTTTCTCTGCTCGTTATCCCCACAGAGACCCCAGCAGCAGCCCCCAGCTACAGCTCATTACAGCAGATAAAAACCACCACAGCCTTATCAATGCCACAGTAAATAAAACCAGAAATAAACTTTTTTTTTTTTAGTAGCAGGCACTACCTCAAACACAACCCCAGCTCCTGTGAGCAAAGGTCCCTCACCAAGCAAGGACAGGATGCCCAGATCTGGAGCTGGAGCATCCAGGGTGTTGCTCAACAGGTTCAGGTAAAAAAAAAAATGACCTTCCTGCTGATTAAAAGCTAATTATGTCCTGCAAGAAATTGCTACCAGGTGTTCTGAGTAAATACAAGGAGAAGCAGAGCTGGTTCTACTCTTTCTCCCAGCCCTGGAGATCCTTATAAGGATCTCTGGTGGTTCTTTGCCTTGAACTTTATTCAGATCACAATAATTTCACTAAAATGTTGTTGTTTGTGCCTTGGGTGCAGCATTGTCTCCTGGCTGGTTCTGCAGGTAAATGTCCTGTTCTGTTCTGCTCTGCCATTCTTCTGTTTGAGCAAATCTAATTCGGGTGTTTCTGCCTTCCTGAAAAACAAAGCAAGGAATCTGTAAAAAGCTTTGACACTTTAAAAGAGCTGGGAGTGCTTTAACCCTCATCCCTGGTTACCTGCCAGGGGATGGGGCTGGGGAAGGAAAACCTTGGGGAAACCCTACCCCACCTGGGGTGATAAAAACACCTCTGTGCTCCAGGTGCAGTTAAAATTCCAGTTCCAGCCCTAAATGGGCAGAAATTATCCTTCTCCATAGGGTGCAAACCTCTAAATCCTCTGAGCAGTCACAGCCCCCAAAACCTGGGCAAGGAAACTGTTTTTAGGAGGAATTAAAGGATGGGAGAAACAGCACATGCACCTCAAGCGATGAAATAAACCCCAAATTATTCGTGTCTGGCAGAGGTGATCTGGGCTCATCACATTCCCCCTGCCAACTCCTGTTTCCAGTGTCATATTCAGGCTGCCACCTGCAGGTCCCATAACTGGAAAATTAAATATTTCTGGCCAAAAGAGACAGAATTTGGCTGTTGCAGACACTCGGTTGTGGATGTGGGGTTGTTTCTTTATTTTCCTGTTTGAATACTGTGGAAGTGGGACAGGTCTGAGCTCTTCTGGGGTGAAAGGATGCAAATTCCCTCAACATACACAATTCCTCTGCTCTTCCTTGCTTCTCTGTAATGAAAATCCACTGCATTCCTTTTACTTCCCCCTCAGCACTGCAAACTTTATATGGTGAGTGCAGGATTTATAAAAGGTGTGTCTTAACCCAACTATAAAAATTTTGTAGGATTTGATGTTCCTGGAAATATGCAGCAGTGGGGAAAAAAAATCCCCAATGTTCAGAGCTCAGGTGGCAGAGTTGGGTTTAGCTGTGAGGGAAACCTTGGATGAACTTGGTGTGAGGCCAGAGGAGGAGGAGTAGGAGTGGGAGAGGCCTCCTGGGTGCCATTCAGGATCCTTCCCTGTGAGTTTTGCCTCCCACATCCCATTTAAATGCCAAAACAGAGTCTCCAGAACCACATGCTGAGTCAAGGAGGACACATTTATCTGTCCCAGCCCACCTGGAAATGTGACCTGGGATGACACAGGGTCCCAAGGCACTGCAAACTTACCTTGTGCAGTGTTTTACAGCCAGCAGGGATTGCTCATTTAAATGCTTTGTCTCTGCTCCCACGATGTGCACAGCAATATCCTGTTATTGTGTTAATTTATCAATATTACATTATTGTGTTCATTTATCTGTGACATTTCAGCAGAGCTCTTGCAGAAGTCTCTGAGCACCGTTCCCAATGATGATAGTTTAGTTTTCTCCTCTTCAGAGTGAATTTTCCACACCTCATAGAGCTGGGAATGCTCATTTTAGAGGAAATCTCTTTTTTTTTCTATCAGCCAGTGTAGATGCAGAGTTTTCTTCAATCCCAACTCACCCTCTGACTGTGGCAGCCTGGGCAGGGAGGATCCAGACCTGTGGATGCTCTCAGGATTCTCTTCCAGGTTTGGCACCATTTGATTTCCTTGTTTGAAGGGCCATGGTGGGATCCCAATGCCCACAGCAGCCAGGACCAGGTTTAATGATTAATGTGACACAGGGCCCCTCCTTCCCATCCCTAAAAAGTAATTCTTGTTGAGACTTCAAATGGATAATTGACTGGAGCTAGCAAAGCTCCTCTGATGCAAAACAAGCTGCAGGATTTAAATCAATATAATGCAATTCCCTGTTTTTATCTCAACAAGGTGAGCCCCCAAGGAGAGGGGATGTAGCCATGGAGTTGGATAGAAAAGCTGTTTCCTTGCCAAACCTTCCTGCCTTACCCTGTGGGTAAATTCTGATCCCAAGAAAGCTGGTGGGGGAATATTGTTCCCTTGGTCACACAGTTTTACTCCCTCAATAAATGTCTGTGTTGCCTTGGTCTAGCCAGGGGTTGGGTGAAGAGGTTTGCATTGGTCACTGGGGTTCCATTTCCAGGCATTTCTCCTGTCCCTGTGCTGTTACAGGAGCTGTACTGGGCTCTGTTTTGGGGAGTGGAGGATTTATGATGGAAGGAACTCCTCCCTGTGGGGATGGGGAGGCCTGGAATTGATTTCCCAGAGAAGCTGTGGCTGCCCCTGGATCCCTGGAAGTGTCCCAGGCCAGGTTGGATGAGGCTTGGAGCACCCTGGGATGTCGGAAAATGTCCTTGCCCACGGCAGGGAGGTGGCATGAGATGATCTTTAACATCCCTTCCCACCCAAACCCTCCATGAATTACCTTTCATTTTTTTGCATCGTGCATAATATTAAAAAAATTCAAATTTGCTTTGTGGGGAAACCACTCAGGCACTTCCAGCTCGTGGCACATCACCCCCAAGCTCAGACCACGCTCCCCTCACAGCTGCCACCAGCCTGAGTCCCAGACAGCCCAGTCAGAAATGTCCAGCTGGGATTTATCCCTTCCCACCTCTCCAGGGATCCCCCAGCCCAGCAGCTCCTGCAGCAGCCCGGGTGTGCAGGGATTTCGTGGCCCTTCCCCCGTGCGAGGCCAAGGCTGGGGAAGTGCAGGCTCTGCTGAGGAGTGTTTCTATTTCTGGCTGGTGCTGCTGAGCCTCTGCCCTGCTCTGCGTGGGCTGGGGATGGGGGAAGAGAAACACTCACAGGGTGATTGGAGTGATTTTGCCTTGAATGGAGATGTGCAAAATCCCTGATTTGGGTAGGGATGGGACCGAGGGGTTGCGGCGCCCTTGAAAAGCGAGACGAGGCGCTTGTGCCTCTTCCAACTGAGAAAAAACCCCTGACTCATTCCTGCCTCACCTACACACCACATCCCAGGCCCTACATGGAATTCTCAGGATGCCTCAAAGGCCATTAAACCCAGCAGAGTTCCTGCCCTGGTCAGGGAAGGCAGGATTGGAGTTTGTCTCTCCATGCACTGACATTTTGTGCCATAAATGTGGAGCTGCCCGTCCTCGCCCGACCCTGGGAGGGATCAAAAGATCAATAAGGCTTCTGTTTACTTCATTTATCTGTAATTTCAGATGCCTTTAAGCAACAAACTTACTAAATTCTTCATTGTTCTGACTGAACCAGAAAGCAGCAGTAATTTCTTCCCTCAGAGTGGGAGCATGGAGATATTTGCTCTTAAATTCTGTGCCTGGTGTGGGTTTGTTCCCAAGCTCTGCCCTCGGTGGCTGAGCATCCCAAATATTTACCAAGCTACAGAGGACAAGGTGGGAAAGGCCAACTTCATTTATTTAGCTGAAACCCCTGGGCAACACAAATGCTGGGCTGCTCTGGTGCCATTTAAATATTTTTATAGAGCCATCAGCTGCTTGACCTGTTCCCTTCTTTACTAAATGGATCCTCTGGATAAATGAATGAGGCTTCTGCCACTTCCATGGGGATTTAGAGCCAAATCCCACAGTTTGCTGTGACTTGGGGTGGCATTCTCTTCTGCCATAAGTAATCCCCTGATGATGAACTTTTCTCCCAGTCTGATGGGTCACTATTCCAGCAAGTGAACTTATTCAAGCATAAGAGCCTGTGCTCCTCCACTCCCTGCGCTGATTTAATCAGACTTTTGGGAAGAGGAAAATTCGAGATGTCTTAGCCTTCATTATATTTTAATTGATTTTTTTTTTTTTTGATAGCTTTCCTGACTGGCTTTGAGTTGGTTTTTGAACTGCGCTTCCCCTCAGTCATTTTTCACCTCTGTCTGGAGGAACCTGTCACGTTCTGCAGCCTCCCCCCTGCTCTGCCCTCGCTCGTTTTTCACTCAGCTCCTGGAACTGGCTGCAGGATCTTTCCAATTCCGGGTCATCAATCACCTGCCAGGATCCCAGTTGGCATCTCCACAACAAACCCATAACAAACCTGCCTTCAGCAGAGCTCGCCATTCATGGCTGGGGTTATTCTTCTTTTATGTGCTCCATTAGAAATGTATTTATTATGTTATATCCTCACACCCTGACAGGCAGTGGGTGTTGTTCTCCAGAGATGACGCAGGAAGGTTTGTTCCCATGTCCCTCCTGCTCCTGTCAAAGCCTCTGGTGTGGATGTTCCCACAGAACCTCCTCTTCCATGAATCCATGGATCTAGGAGGGGTGTGCTGGTGGAATTTTCACCCCTGGGCACAATCTGTTTCAGTCTCAGCTCATCTTCCTCACTCCTCAAGAATTTTCCACCATTTGGAGACCCTTGAAACCCTCCTTAGGTCAAGTTTTCCTTAATTTGTTAGGAAAAAGTCCTCAGCTCTTCACCTGTGCTTTTGTAAATCCTTCTGGACTGGTGTAGCTGCTCTTTGGGCTTTTGGTTGCAGCTGGTTTTATTTAAAAGGGAAAAAATAGTTTGGTTTATGTTTCAAAACCCAACCAAAAATAACGTAACAGTTGCAAACTGTTTTAAATGCATTTGATGTAAAATAATTTAAAAATAAAAGGAGAAGAGCTGCCTGCCATGTGTCCCCACATCCCCCTGGGCAGGGGTCACCTCCTCTTCCCCTCCCCCCCAACATTGGCAGCACCTTCTGCACTTTTGGGGTTGACCATGGGGAGCAACCCAAAGGTGTTGGCTTGGTAATGCTGGTTTAGCATTCCAAGATCCCGTTGGATTTCAAGCATCATTTTCCAGCTGGGCAATGAACTCTGAAAATCCTCAGAAAATTGCTGAGTGCCCACCCCTGTGTTCATTACAGAGCCAGGAGCTGAAAAAAGCCACTTTGTAACCTTCCTGAGCAGGATTTGGGCAGAACCAGTAAAAGATACCTGTAATAAACCTGCACTGAGCTGGGCTGCAGCTCAGGAACGTCATCAGCAGAAGAAACAGTTCTATTTCATTAATTTTGCAGAAAATGTATGGCAGCTTCTGCCTAATGAATACTAATAGACCCTTTAAAGCTCATTCACCAAATCCTTACAATTAAAGGACAATGGGAAGCATCACTTACAGAGCACATCTGAGCAGGCCCAAAATACTCTGTTTATGCCAATAATTGCAAAATAAAATACATTGATTGCTCCATATTTATGAATTCAAGAGCTATTTGGGTCTGCACTCTGTGTAATGAAAGTTATAAAAGCATCTTAATGCAAAATACAAGGAAAACTCAAAAACTGCATGAAATTTGGGAAATAAGACCTTGTGAGTCAGTCATTTACTCATGTTCTCTCCCACCAAAGCACAGGGAGGATGATGCAAACAGGATGTGGGAGGATTTGTGGATATTTATGAGCAGGTGCTCTTCAGCTGGAGTCAGGTTTGAACTAATTGGCACCTGAGGCAGAGGCTGCCAGGGGATTTCGGTGGGAGCAGGAATTCTGCTGCACAGTGCCCTTGGATTTGCAGCAGAATCTGTGCCAGAGTCACTCCAGGCCCAGCACTGAGCAGCACAAGGAATCCCAGGGTGGTTTGGGTTGGAAAGGACCTTAAATCCCACCCAGTGCCACCCCCTGCCACAGGCAGGGACACCTTCCACTGTCCCAGGTTGCTCCAAGCCCTGTCCAGCCTGACCTTGGACACTGCCAGGGATCCAGGGGCAGCCACAGCTTCTCTGGAAAATCCATTCCAGGGCCTCTCCACCCTCACAGGGAGGAATTCCTTCCCGTTATCCCACCTAACCCTGCCCTGGGGCAGTGGGAAGCCATCCCTGCCCCGTTCCCCTCTGTCCGTGGAGAACAATGACAATGAACAGGCTCTGCTGGTGCATTGCAGCCCTTCAGCCCCACCTTCCCAACAGGAATGTGGGAGAGGAGCCCAAACCCACTCTGCTGACTGGAGTGACAGTGCCCAACCTCTGCTCCCACTGCCTTTCCCAGAGCTGGAAAGGGATGAGGAGGCTGCAGGAATTTGGGCCCTCCAGCCCAAACCTTGCTATAAGGAATTTCCAGTCAAGAGCCACCTGCTTCCTTTTGTTTCCAGTCTGGAGTAATTTCATTTTGACATTGTTTCCTCTGCAAAGACACATCGTTTTGCCAGGTTTTTTTTTTTTTTTTTTTCTGCTTTGGAGCAAGAAACAGCTGCAGCACAGAGCAGGCAGAGGAACCTCAGGAACTGCAGTGGTTGTAAAGCAGTGTCAGAGGTGGGTGCATGGCTGGGTCCAGGGGTGTTCCATGTGGGGTGATGGGCACAGGGGATAAATAGAAGCATCACCAAAAGGGGAAAAAACTCCCATTGCATTTAAACTGTGGAGCTGAACCCCGGGAAAACCCTCCCCAACTGCTCTCATTGTCTTTGCTGAGAAACATCCACCAGGAACTTGGGTTTATTCTCAGGGCTGTGGGCACATCTCCACAATATCCATCTCCCTGTGGTTTCCATATTCCCTGGTTAAAGCTGTGCCTCCAGCAGTGCTGGGTCTGTTGGTTATCACCTGCTAACAAAGCCATCCATCTCTCCCAGGTGAGGGAAACCAGACTCACGTGGTTCTCAGTGGCTCTTTAGTGATTTTCATTATTTTTAAACCGATTTCTCTAAATCCATGCACTGTTTTCAGTTTTCAGCTTTAACTTCCCCATCCATCCCTCCTCTTATTTCCCCTCATTCAGAAAGCACCACCTGCAGCTCTGAGGAGGGAGCAGCCTCTCAAAACACACTGATCACCCCCAAAATGCTGCCAGCCCCAGCCAGTCGTGGTGACAGCACCTCTGTGGAACAGCTGGATGCTGATGATCAGCCCCAGCCCCACCAGCCCATCCATCAGGGCTGCTCCTGAGTGGAAGCAGCTCCTGAAGGCTGCAGAGCCAACCTGTGCAGCCTTCGGGACAGGGATTTAATAATTTAGTGGTTTTTCTTCTTCCAAGCATAATTTATTAGCTCTTTACAGAGCTGTTTGCTGCTCAGTCAGAAACAAAAGCCAATATTCTTTGTGAGCGTGTGGCTCTAATGCTGTTAAACTTCACAAAACCCATCAGCAGTGATTTGGCCCCAGGTATGAACAAAATAGGAGGAAAACAGCAGTGTTTTCCTGCTTGCCTGTGGATCTCAGGGGCCTGGCAGGCTCTTGTGGCAGCAGATCCTGGCTGGACATGGTGACATTCCCCATGGGAGCCGTGGCTTGTGCCAGGCAATGAATGGTTTGGACACCCACCAAAACCTCCTCTGAGTCATTCTGAAACCTTAAAGTGCTGATCAGCATTGCTGGGGCTGATCAGGAAGCCCCGGGAAAGAGGGAGGAAAGCTTTCACTTTGCTCTTTTTTTCTAATTATCTTTTACTGAATGAATTCTTTTGCTTCAGTGGATTCTGAGGTGGGAGCGCTGCTCAAGTCCCACAGACGGGGATGGCACCAGAAATGTTCCAGGCCAGAGTGCTCGATAAATCAGACTGAATTAATCAGCATTTTCTTGCTCTCCAGAGAGTCTTTTTTTTAGCCACTGCAGGACTGGGATTAGCCACCAAACCTGCCCTGGGAGGAGTAGCAGAAAGCTGTGACACCTCACCCTGGTCCTGTCACATCTCGGGCGCGTCCCCTCCGAGGTGTGGAGCTGGTCATTCCCATGGAAACGTCAGCAGTGCCGGCCCAGGGAAGGGACATGGCCGTGATTAAGCGGCCCTGACACTAATGAGATAATTACGTGTGTTAAAAGTCACGTCTGGGAGCAGCTACTTTGTTTCCAGGGTGACTGAAGTGCCATAAATAACCATGTCCAGAGGTGTTTCCATAGAGCCACAGAGGGTCCTTCGTGGCCACCGGGCAGGGCATGGGCACGGCCAAAGGTCCCGTTCTGCCTCCCAAAGTGGCAAAGCTGAGGTCACCAAGCCTCACCTGGGCCAAGGGAGCAGCTCCAGGCTGGGATCCTTCTTCCCTGGCTCCCCACAGGCACCGAGCTCCCCTTGTTTCACACATTCACAGAAGCCCAGATTGGTTTTGCCTAAATCACGCACTCCCAGAGCCCTTCCTGAGCTTTTGTCCTAGAACCTGTTTTCTTGTTAGGACCTGACTTAGAATCCATGGGAAAACAATCCCATTTCAGCTCAGGAAAGCACCTAAATATACCCAGGGCCATGTCTCGGTGAAAGGAGCGCAGCACACATGCCTGGCTCTCACCTTGGGTGGAAACACTTGTGACACTTGGTTTTCCTCCAGTAACAGTTGAGAAATTCATTTACTGGATACAGTACTTAAAGGTCTTTCCCACCTAAATGATCCCAATGTCCCACAGCTGAGTGTTGGGGATGGAACTTCTGGTTGAATCAGTTTTAAGGCAGTGTAGTGAGTTATTGGTACTTTAATATGGGAAGGTCTCAGCTCTTTCTCCCGACCTGGGGGGGTAAATCAGCCATTCAAGGCAGGTGGTGAATCCAGATCCTTGCTTGGGCAATGCCATTCCCTGGGAGCTGCCAGGGATAAGCAGGCAATACAAAAAAAAAAAAAAAAGGGGGGGATCTATTCCAACACCCATTTGGATCCTTCAGACAGAACCACGAGCTGCAATTCCAGCCTATGGTCTGGGAAATGTCAGGAGCTGAGAAAATGCTGGAGGAAGAAATTGTTGGTGTGAATGGCGAGAGCACTGTGACCCCATCTCGAGCTGGGAATTGTCATCCTCCTGCTGCTCCATAGGGAAAATGGGAGGGAAAAGCCAGCCCTGGGCAGCTCCTGGGATGTGGAAACGGTTCTGTGTGTGCAGAAATCCAGGAACATATGGGCAGCATCCTGTCCCTGTCTATCCCAGCAGCAAACCAGGAGGAGTGTGAATAAACTCCTATCAACAACAGGATGGGAATATTTATAGGAAAATGAAATAGAGAGTGGGGGGAAGGGGTTCCTGTTGGAGGCTGGGCTCGGGAGGGAGCGGGGCTGCATCGTGGAGGGATTTGCTGTTCCCATGCACCCAGACATGAGGAAAATGAAATAAAAAATGGCATTAACCTAGGGATGTACAAGCACACGCTGCCCATAAACATCCACGGTCTGCATCCAGTTCTCCAGAGGACTTATTTTTACTTTTATTTTGGAATCCTAGGCAGACTGAGCAGCCTTCGAGTGTATTTATTACAGTCTTGAATTGCTTTCCATGGTAACTAATTGTGATTTCCGAGGCACAGGTTCTGCAATGGCACAGGATGAAATGGAGCTGAATATGGAGGCAGCTGGGAAGAAGAAAATCGCTTGCTTATGAAATAGTATTTAATGATGGGGATTGATGGAGCAGAAAAAATGGGGGTGGCAGGGACTACAACACAAAACAGCTCTCTCAGCTTCATGTATTTCCTCAGATTTTGAACTCCTCAGGAAAGCATCTGGCGAATATTTAAGGAAGGGAAGCTCCCCTGTATGCGCTGCCTTTTCACTTCCCCGCTTTCCATTTTATTGAGGCAAACTCTTAAAAATCCAGCTGTATTTAAAAAACAGTCAGGAAATGAAATGATTATTAAATGGTGTTTGCTGTCTAAAATAATGGGAGGGCTTTTAAAAAAAATTACCCACTGCATGGTGAAAAACAGGTGAAAAAACCCTGTTTTAAGCGATATTGGATAAAACTGAGGAAAAAAGGTTTCCCTGGAATTCAGGAGTCTCACTGCCCTCCCATACCCAGAACCTGAGATGGTTCTGGTGCCCAAGGAAGAGCTGAGTGGAGCTGGGGAAAACACTGTGGACCATTTTGAGTCAATTGGGAATTTCCAAGCTCTCACATGGGGTCAAAACTTCCGGAATGTTCCTGCCCTTCCTCTGTAACACTCTGAGAGTCCATGGGATTTAACAGCTATGACACCTCCCCCAGAGAAAGAACAATATTGTCTTGTCCTCTTGAAAAACTCTGAATTAATGAACAGTAGTGCAAAACCCAGCCCATGAAAGAAAGCAAGAAACAAACACTCTGAAAAACCCCAGACCCACTCCCCAAACCCCAGAAAATCCAAGTAACCAACCAGAAATGTAACTGTGATGAGAGTGGTTATGTTGCCCAGTTAAACCCACAAGTTTGTGGGAGTTTTCTTTGACCTTGGTCCAACATCACCAGAAATCCCGGATAAATATGAGATAGATTTATGGGGATGTGCATATGTAAAGCCCAACTCTTTGTCACTGAAGTATTATTTTTATTGACCCAGCAGAAAGTCAGGGTTTTATGATATAAATATAGAGATGTAGGCACTTCAAAGGTGAGTATTTGACACAGGGCTGGTGCCAACGAGCACAGAGCCATTCCAAGGGATGGGAGATCCATGGGAACCCAGCCCTTCTGGAACCTTCCCTGTGGGTCTGTCAGGCTGAATCTGAGCCTCTGCTTTATCCACCTAAAGAACTGTGGCCAAATTTCAACTCTCTTGCAGTTACCCCACTCCAGTTTGGCTTCCTGGAGAAACCTGCTTACTCCAGCTGAAGCAATGAAGGGATTACAGGAAACCACACGTTAAATAAAATGTTCTTTTAATGATCACCCCCCAAAGACCCAAAGGCACCAGTCAACACCGTGGACTAATGACCTACAAATTGGTGGGATTCTTACACATTTGTAGCATTACAATATTTTTTCCACAGCTTCAGATGGCACATTAAGAGGAATATTTCATCTGCAACAGCTTTGTCCTGAACACCCTTCCATATGATTGATTTAATAGAAAAAGGATCAAACCAAAACTGAGCTCGCTGCCCTCCTTTCTCCAGGTACTTCTGCAGCTCATCTTGAATCCACAGCTGCACAACTCCAAATTTATTCCCAATTTATCACTGTAACTTCTCTAAGACCACCCAAATCCCCTCACAGATCTGCAGGCTCCAGGTAACACACGGAGAGGCAACACCTCCACTGAGGACAATTTGCATTTCCTTTATCCATTGCAAAAACCTCTGTAACGTGTCGAGTATAAAGCTCACAAAATACATCTTAAAAGGAACTACCATAAAGTATTTGCTTCAAATAGACCTTTTACAACAAAACACAAAATTCAAAGGACGTTTTTGAAGGAAAGCACTTGAAACTGTAACACTTAGGTCCTGACAACATTAGATTACTTTAAGCTGTAAACCCTAAGAAGTGTCGTGATTAAATAAAATCAGCATTACAATTTCCAGGCATTATAATCATTGAACAGATTGTAACAACGAGATATAATTATAATGCAAACATGAAGCTCAGGAGACCAGCACCGAGAAAACTCTCAATTCTTTGTAGATTTAGATCTGCACATGATAAAATCAGTAACAACTGGAGAAGAGGTTCCAATATTTCATCCTACACACTGATATCAGTGTTTTGCAAGAAGCAGTCAATACATCATCCCCTTTTTAATGTTACTTTACAGAGTCATTATGACCTTGAAAAAAACCCCTCCAGGTCAATTACTGCTGCCAGGTTTCAATAGAACATCTGGAAGGAAATAATTAAAACCATCAGGTTTTGTTAATTGCCCCTGTAGGTGTAGATACACAAGATTTTATATATGTAAGGCTAAATAAATTACATATATATGCTTACATATACAAAATCATAACCTCAACCTTCAGAACTACCTCTAGGTAAGAAATATAAGACATTTTCCATAAATTTAAAGGGTTTATTTATACCTGAGAGATTTTTGCATATTGATGTCTTTGTACCTTTGCCTGTAGGTGCTCCTCTAAGTCTCTCCTCTTTCCTGGGGTACAAAGCCCATCGGAGCCAGGTGGATTCTTCCCACCAGCTCCATGGACTTTGGCTGAGCTCTTCCTTACCCAGCCTGGATCAACAGAGAGGTGACAGGATTCAATATATATTTAAATAAAGTTCTGTACCAGTGCACAGGCTGGTTTGCACAAATCCATAGCAAGTTCACCACTCCTGATACTTCCACGATATCTGATTTTAAAATAATTTTAGTCCTTTACCCAGTGCATGTTTCTACTTGCTGGTTAGAGAACACCTTAGTGAAATATTTTTCTGGGCATTGGATCACTGGCCATGCAAGACAAGTTGAAAATGCTCCTTCCTGCCTGACCTGTTCCCTGGTTCTTGGGAAGATCAACCCATTTTTCCACCCAGCAGCCAAGGAAACCAGGAGTGGAGGAGTAATAAATCAATGTGGCAACACTACATTAAGGTCACAGGTCAGTGCAGATGGACTGAGACTTTCCAATAAATTCAGGGAGGTTAGGAGCCCCATTCCTCCTGAAATTTAAGGCATTTGGATGCCTGATTCCCACAGATTCCCCAGCCCAGCTCTCAGCTCCTCATCCCTGCAGATCCCAAGCAGTAGCAGGGACATCACCCACGTAAGGCTCTTACAGAATTTCACAGTGCTATTTAACACGGCAAACACCAAACTAAATGGAAAGGTTCCCTTTGTCATCCAGACAGTTCAATTAAAACAGAAATAAAAGGAATCCACATGTCTCACTCCATTTTGCTCCTGACAGGGGGAATTCCCTAGAAATGCTTTCATGCAAATACGGTGTTACCATAGCTGATCATGGAGTAATTAGAACAGATGGTTATATTAAATAGTTTAACCAATGGAAAGATTTTAGTGTAAGTGGAATAAAGTGTGCTTTCAGACACCAAATTGGACATACCTGAAAAATCAGCAGAAGTAACAGTATTATATTCATGAAAGACATCACAAAATTAATCAGCTTCATCACCAAAGCCCCCTTATGTTGCAGAAATACCAACTTTTTGCACTATATTTTACAGAAGAAAGTTGACATTAGTGATGATGGTCAGCAAAGCTGTCTTTGAACAAGTCTTTGTTCAAATATACAGGAATATAACAGGGAAAAGGGAAGCTACATTTCACTGGCAATTGGACTTCGTAGACCTTAGAAAATCTAGAAATGTTTGATTTAGAACAGCACATTAATGGACCACATTTCTCTGTAAAATAAATCAAACTCTTGTGCCCAAGTAGAAGAAATTCCCAAGGCCTGACACCTGTTGTAAATGGATGCAGCGCAGGCACTGCTTTGGAGCAGGAGGAGATGAGGCTGAACAGTGACAGGGACGACACAGGAACACACAAAGTCGATGTAAGAAACTCTACAGCTTGCATTTCTAGTTGGCTGTTCCCATTTCATACCCACACCCCTTCCAAACCTCCTTTTCCCACTAGTCCTTCTTGTTCCATATTCCTTTGCCCATGTTTGGTTTTGGTGACACCACCTTAGATCCGTCTGTCCCAAACCTGCTCATCCTGGAGCGAGCCCTCTGCCCCTCACTGCTACAAACACTCTGCAACCCCAGGGAGTGTTTCCCTTTCCATTTTTCCCTTTCCATGTTTCCCTTTCCATAATTCAGGAGCTCTCTTGACACCATTTCTAACATTTCATGGAGCAACTGGCACAGGGAGGCACTTATGTGACATGTTTAAAACTTATCTTTGGTAAACACTCACACACATACACAAATGCGTAACTCATGTTTTGCTTCCTGATTGTAAATCATCGTTTGCTACTGGTGGATGTGTGCAGGTATCTAAACACAGGCAGGACTCTACCAGTACAAAATAGTTTTTCAAATGCCACTGCCAAGGATTTGTTTTAATTCACCTAAAAATAGCGCAGTCCTGGGCTTTTGGAGTTTTTTCCTAACTCTGTTGCGCATTAAAGCAACTCTGATCAATAACAAATTAGCAAAAGAAAGTGAGCCCATTCTGCTCAATTTTCACCTCCTTTCTTATTCTCTTGCCTTGGTTTTCAAGACCAATTTAATCAGAATAGTTGTGTCTCTTACAGCTCTCGTTATCTGTGAGGCAGATCCTGGGCTCTGATGCTGCCTGACGTGAGCAGCCAAATCTTTCACTGAGATCAATGGAAATTTTGGAGACACAAAACGCTGAGTCTGCTCTTGGTAGGGGAATTTCCCACTCACCAGGACAAATCAGTACTCTAGGGAGGTGAGTGACCCCAAGCCTCTGACCGACCTGAGGAACAATCAGCAGAGCTCACACCAGCAAGAGATGACCCATCAATGTGTGTTTTCAAAGGTGCTGCAAATAAAAGTTGCTGGAACTGCATGGATAAAACCAAGGGATGATTGACTTTGACGTACCCAGAGCACTGTCCCTTCTAACATCAGGCATTTCTACAGAGAGGTATTTCATTGGCTTCAGTTTTCATTGACACCATTTAAATTTTGCTTAAGATTTTTTTTTTTTTTTTTAGAACCCAGAACTTAGTGCATTTCATTTTTATAAAATTAGAATAATTTATACCCTTCTCTTTTCATTGCAAAAAAAATACAGCCCAAACACACACCAAGGTATAAACACTTCACGAATGACAGACGCTTCACTTATTTCGCCTGCTTAATGGTGAGTTAGACATTGATCAACCAAACAACTTTGGCAACTTGCACAAAAATATGTCCTTAACTCAAAAGTGCTGATAAAACTCGCTTTAATGAGGCCTTTATTAAGGAGAACTGGAAAGAGAGGAGTGGTGAGCGCTTGGAGGTCGGAGAGTTCCTACACCATCCCGCTCTGTAGCTGTATGTGGAAAGGGTACGGCTGGTAGAACACAGTGGGCTGTCCATGAGCAATGTAGTAGTTGCTGAAGTTTCTGTCACTGATATAGGGAGCAGGCTGATAGTAGCACGTGACGTTGGCCGCGTTCGGGATGATGTTTTGTTCTCCGAGCACTTTCAAAGCCAGAATTGTGATCATGTTGAGGGTTTGCCTTCGCTCGTGCCCCATGAGGCAGACTGTGCTCTTGTTCACCACCCCACGCAGGGTCATCAAGTAATCGTACTTGCTCTTCTCCTCGCCGATGAAGTGGTTGCGCAGGTAGGACTCGATTTTCCTCTGCTGCTCGGCAACGTCGGGAAAATCAATGAAGAACCTGGAGCACATGTAACGTTCCAGGGATTTAATTTCAGCCTCATCCGCTGGCTTAAAGTCACGGACCAGGAGGTTGCTGTACTTGAGGAGGCCGCCCCCTCTGATCTCCTCCGGGTTCCGGGTGGAGATCAGTTTGTATTTCAGGTGGTCCATGGCTTGGTTGAAGTCCCCGTACATGCTCTCGGCGATGACGGTGGGGTGACAGTCCTGTGTCAGGGGCCGGTCTGAGGCTCTGTAGACAGCCAGGATGGAGTCCAGAATGATCTGGAAGGAGTCCACACTGAACTCGAACTGCCGCCGGAGCGAGCTGACGAACTTCAGCTCCACGTTCTTGCCGCTGTTGTTGGAGAGCGAGATGAGGCTCCAGCGGTCGTGGTCGGTGGAGACTTTGACCATCTTCTGCACATAGGCATCTTTCATGGTCTGAGCAGTGATTTTTTGCTTGTTAACGCATTTTGGCAAGAAGTCCAATAGGCAATTGAGAACCGCTTCCTTAACGACCTGGAACTCGAACTCACTGGGAAGTTCCACTCCAAAAATGATGTCCAGGTCCTTGTAACTGGTGCCATTGTGCTTCACCAGGATGTGACTGGCAGTGGAACCGTTCAGGCGGATGTCTCTGACTTGGATCTGCTTCTCAATGAGCTGCTCCTTTACCATATGGATTATATCCTTTGGCTTTACCTCCAGGGTCGGAAAATTTCCTCTCCCATGAATAGGTATAGCCTCGGTTAAAACCTGATCCAGGATTTTAATCTGATCCCAGGTGAGATAACTGAATCTGTGGTCCAAGTCCTCAGTCATTGTGATATTAGTTGGCTAAACAGGCAGAAAGAGGAAATAGAGACAAATGTTAGAACTTCCTGGAATACCAGAGAGGACATTTCACTTGGTTATACCAAACTTCTTCCCTCAGTGTAGTGACAGAGCTGTTCATTTTACAGAGACAAAACCCCAGTTAACGGTCTGAGTCAACCACTGCACTTGTCACAGGCTTTTAATTGAATTTTAATGTACTCAGGTTTTAATCCTGCTGAGAAGCCATCACTTTATTGTATAACCCATGACTCAAAGTAAATGCAGCAAACCATATAGACCCAATTTAAAACTACTCAAAGGTTAATAACACAAAATACTTGGCTGTTCTAATGGAATTCCAAATAAATTTCACTGTCAAAAGCTAAAATGAGCAAAATGAGCAAATTTGTTCTTTCTGTCCTGCCTAGACATCTCCCTTGATCTTCAGTGACTTGAATATCTAAAAGTACTAAAAGACCAGGAAGTTTTTTTGTGAAAACCAGGAATGATGCAACCTGCTCCCTGTTTATCCAGCCATATGCCTTCGTGAACTTTGGTATCTTAACACAGACATCCTTTAACATCACTTGTGGTTTAAGGACTGGATGTCTGATAATTGTCAAGCTGTTTCCACAATGTTTCTGTGGAAAATGTTTCCCTTCTAACCCATGAACCATGTTTTACATTAATGTATCAATGCTGCAAGTCGTGGTTTGCAGATCTGGTGAGAAAACCTCTTCCAGTCTTGTGGAGAAAGAACCTCAAGAAAGCTTGCAAAGAAGCACCTACAGAATACATGGGATAAAGCTCAGATCTGGGAACTTCTCAGTTTGAAATGATATCTTGACTTCACAGCATCACAGTTAGCCAGGAGATGAGGCACTCAGGTGGTGTCCAGGTGGGATCTGAACGTGCTCAGTGAGGCATCAGCCGGGTGGAAGAAGAGCCTTTGGGAATCTGCCAGCAACCAGAACCTGTTCCTGAAACACCCTCGAGTGTTTCTGCAGCCAGATGGCTCAAACATATTCTTTCAGCCAAAGCTCAAGAATAAAAATAAAGTACAATCACACTAAGTAATAACACTACTGAAAAGTCCCTATTGTTGTTTCCTAACCAGTAGTGACTCCATATGTGCGTTGTCATACATTCCCCTTCCCTCGCCTTCAGATTCCACTTCCTGGAATATTTTAGTAATTTCAAGTAACTTGTGAGCTGCTAAATGGCTTGGGAATATGGCAGAGTTTTATTTCACATACCTCTGCTGGAATTTCACCTCCCATTAAGTTGATCAGGAGTGAATGTAATTCCAAGCACCTTCCTGGCCTCATGACAAAGAATGGGACTAACCAGATGGTTGAAGTTGAAGGAATGTTTTAAAAGTTGGCTAAAGCAGGACTGAAGTTGGGAATTTAATTGGCAGCGTGAAGGTCTTGGAATCAGTCCCATAGGTCTGGCACAACCAAGTAGCTCCTGGCACCATGTACATAGTGTATAATTCCACACATAACAGGTATGTTTTCAGGTGTATTCAGAAATATCCATGTTTTTCCTGCAGGCATTTAGAGGACACATTGTTTGAACTGAAAAGGAGAGAAATTGCCACCCACAGCACTGCCAATTTTATGTGCTAATTATTTCACCATTATCACTAGAATTCCATGCTTATTCCTTTAAAACTATTGCTATGCATCCTTCAGAGCTTTTAAGACAACTCAGTACAAGTTTATCCTAAAAAATAACTGTTAGGGAAATTCTGGAAGTAGGACAACCTTGGGTGGAGACAGGTTGGAAGGAGAGGGGTTTGTTCAAATGTTTTTGCTGCCATGTTGTCACCTGAGTCATTCACAGAATCACAGAATTAATGTTGGAAAACACTTCCAAGATGATCAAGTCCAGCTTTTTATATATCAGATTATGGTGGACCAGCCCAAACGATCCTGTAGCAAACTTTAAATTGTCAGAATTGTTGTCTAAGCAGTAGTTTTTATTATGGCACTTTTCTGATATTGCAAAACTTTGACCTTTTTGAGACTGATGCTGTGATGTAAAAAAAAATGGAGTAGAGAAGGGAATGTTGAAATTCAATTCCCTTTGGGTAGAGGGACCTTCTTCAAACATTTGGAAAGTCAGAAGATGGACGTATCCCTAAATAAGCTTAGAAATCCCTCCTTTATTGCTACATGTTTCTAGGTATTTCAGATGTTATTGCAATATACTAAGTTTTGAAACTGAAAGGAGAAGGTAATGTCAGTAAATCTCTCTTTTGTGTTGAAGAGGCATCCCTCAAAATGTCATTTCTCTGAAGTGGTTCCTGGAGAATCTGGGGAGACTTTGAGAGCTCAGAGTCTCACCATTAATGTTTTATGATAAATATTAAAGAATTCTGTGCTGAAGTAACACCTTCAATTTTGACAAGTGAGGAAAATGTACTAGGAAAAAAGCCCAGGAATTCAGTTTGCAAAAATATAATTAATTTGCAGGTAAACCTAAACAAACATTAGTAGTAGTAGTAATATTTATTATTTACTAATTTGCTATAGTTTGCAACCCAATTCTTTGACCGGGCACTCTCCTAGAAGGATTTTCTCTTGTTCTTTCCCTCAATCTTTTCTGGCAACAAGAACTATTTCCAGGCATTTTTAGAGTCATTAGGAACCTGATTTCTCAAAGCAGGGGCAAATTTATTAACTGAGGTGCTCAGGTTAATGCCAGGAGTTGTTAATATAATTAACCTCAGTTACAATACATCAGCAGCAGCATTGAGGTTGTAATTAGTCAAAGTGTTGTGTAAATCAAGAGATCCTGGGATGAAGGGAAGGAAACTCCCTGCACGTGACCACAGCACTCGGATGAAGCCAAGCACAAGTGAATACTGAGCTGGTTAATGGGAAAAGAGGTTGGAAAATCACTTTATTCCTTGGAAACTGGTGCTGTTTGCAATGGAGGATGATCAATTAACATGGGAAGACAGTGATAGGACAGGGGTATGGTTTTAAAGTAAAAGAGGGGAGGTTTAGATTAAATTAGGGAGAAATTCCTCCCTGTGTGGGTGGTGAGGCCCTGGCACAGATTCCAGAGAAGCTGTGGCTGCCCCATCCCTGGAAGTGTCCAAGGCCAGGCTGGACATGGCTTGGAGCTACCTGGGAGAGTGGAAGTGGAACTGGAAGCAGATGATCTTTCCAACCAAACCATCCTGGGATTCTGAGATTCCTGGATGCAGGTACATCTCACCTCACTGGCATCCCCAATCCCAGCTGTCCCTAAGCCTTTCCTGCTGCACCCTGCCAAAAAATTCCTTTTCTGTAACTCCTTCCACACAAATAGCCCAAAGCATCTCACGTGTTCCACATTCAGGGTTTCCTTGTCCATTAGTCTCCACATGGGCAAATGGAAGCTGCACAAATATCACCATCATGGCAGTGAAATTTAAAGAAGGGTGTTTTTTTTCAACACTTCATCAATACTTGTAATTTACTGAGATTCTCTCCTAGTGATTTTTCTTAAGATTTTTTGTTTATGGGATTTAAAATGTTACCATAAACTGCAACAGACCCTGAATCCTGTCTGATTTAAGATCTCTGCCAGATAAAAGGATGAGGAAAAGCAGTTTTCAGGGTGTTTTCTTTTACATACACTGGCTAGAGAAGCACAGAATAAGATGGATGAGACTCAGTCAAGTTTTGTGATACATTATCCTTATTATAAGGTTAGAAAAATATATCCCTGACTTAACTTCCAACTTGTCCTTGAGTGGTCACCTTCAGCTGATAAAGTGGTCACAATGTGGAAACATGTTTGGACACTGTTGGATCATTAAACATACTATTGCTAAATTTTATCATTTATTTTCCTATTGAAATTAGAGGCTCTAATTTTCTTTTTGGAGCAAGCAGCTCTGAGTTTGGGCTTACAATGATGCTAAAATGTTTCATTAACCACCTCTAAGCACTCCACCGTGCATAAGCTTCATCAAAAAAATCCAAGCAGCTCTGGCTTTACATCTGAATGAAGCAAATCTGCCGTGCTAATGGCAGCTTTCATGTTCCCCACAACTTTCATAGAAACAGATACTTACAGTCTAGAGAACAGTCTCATCAAATTTAGTTCATATTTTACTGATAAACTGTTTAGATTCTCTTTTTATATGTTCCATAATGTTGATTCAGTGTGTTTTCAAAGGCTTTGCCATGTGCTGGCATTTTCAGGCAGGATACAGCTGAAACAGTTTTGGTGCAGCTGTGGCAGGTCCATCCTCTTCCCTTTGCTTCTATCTGCTCCCATGTTTTTCTGTTTACAATAAAGGTTGGGAATACTTAAATGCTCCAATTCTTTTTACTTTGCACTTGAAATCAATTGCACAGGGACCTTTCACAGATTATAGAATTTCAGAACGACTGAGGCTGGAAAAGCCCTCCAACACCATCGAGTCCAACCAGTGCCTGATCCCCACCTTGCCACCAGCCCAGAGCACTGAGTGCCACTTCCAGTCCTTCCTTGGACACCTCCAGGGATGGAGACTCGTCCACCTCCCTGAGCAGCCCCTGCCAATGCCTGGCCACCCTTTCCATGAAGAAATTCCTGCTGCTGTCCAACTTGCACCTCCCCTGGCATGGCTTGAGGCTGTTTCCCCTCATCCTGTCCCTGTTCCCTGGGAGAAGAGGCTAGAAAAGAGATGAAGCAAAATGTCTTGGGAGCTGCCATGGTGGCCTTGTTTTGGGGGATCACTCCAGAAACACCCATGGAAACTTTGCCATTCCTCACATCTCTGCACTGGTTTTCCTGCTTATACATTTATGCATCACTAGAAATTTCCATGATCTCCTGCTAAAGCTTTATTTTAATTCCAAGATCCATTTCTCTGTTAAGCTGGGCATTTGGAAGTATTTTGTTCACTTACTTCAGGACTGCAGCTGGCATAAGATCCAAAGGCAGGAATGTCAAGCGTGGAGGGACTTCCAGTTGTAATTTAAACCCAGATGAGACAAGAAGAAGCAGTAAAGCATCTGGGGAACCTAAATGGAGACATATTTAAACTGGTTTGACAGTGTTTTCCATGAGTTTTTCCTTCCATTAATGTTAATGCAGGTGGTTTGGGCAGTGTTTATTTATCCTGTTATCAAGAGATAACACATGAATTGCCATCAGTTTTCAGTTCAGTTACCATCGAGTTTCCCTGGGATAACAAATGACAGCTCAGCTCCTCCCTGGCAGATAAGACTGCAAGGTGGGCAAAATGCACTGCAAAGCTGTTGGCTTGGGCCAGGCCACAGAATGTCACCTTCAAGGGCACAAAAAGTAAACATGAGAGGAGACTTGATCCACAAAAATGTGTCCTGCTTTTCCCACCCAACCCAAGGAACATGGATAATGGCTTTAAGGGGAAGAGGGCAGGGTTAGATGGGATATTGGGAAGAAATTCTTTCCTGTAAGGGTGGTTAAATCCTGGCACAGGTTCCCACAGAAGCTGTGGCTGCCCCATCCCTGGAAGTGTCCAGGTTGGACAGGGCTTGGAGCATCCTGGGCTGTGGATGTTTCCTTGCCCATGGAACAAGATGGGATGTAAGGTCCCTTCCAACCCAAACCATCCTGGGATTCAGTTTCTACTGGAATGTTCCAGGATATTGGCTCCATGAGCTGGGAGTTCTCAGGAGGCACAAAATGAGGAGTTTAATTTGGGCACCCAGTATGAAATCGTAATCAATATTCTGTCATGCTGGATATTTGGGTTTTTTTGGATGTCCCATTTTTCCATCATGACTCATGGTACATTCATTCTTAGCCAGATGGGGATCCCCTCACGGGCCAACATTTTCAAAGGCCAATTTATCATGACTTGATATCAGTTCCTACAACACATGAGGCTCCTTCTCAGAGGGCCTCCAGTCCAAACCAAGCAAGCCCTATAAAAAACATGAGGCCAGCAGTATCTCAATTGCTCTAAAATGCTTTCTTAACTCTAAAAAAATAGCTGTCATATGCAATATTTGGTCTGTCTGGGGCTGTGGTCACTCCTGGGAAGTTCCTGCTTTAGGAAAAGCTTATTTGTACCACCAAACACATACTATGGACTAAATCCTGAATAATATTCCCAGCAAGGATGCAAAATCCCATGGACTCACCGTGGCAGGATGACTGGAAGTGTGTATTCCAGCAGAGTTAATAGGATGAGTCACTGGATCATTTGGTAGAAATATGAATTGTCATCTTGTCACTGACAGAAACATGAAGCTCCCTGGGAAAGCTGCAGGAAATAAAACCCAACAAACAATCACATTCATTTGGAGATCAATGTTAACCACCAGTCACCTGCTGGACATAATAAATGGTGCATTACAGCCTGGCAGTCCTGCAGGTATAACAACAGCCCTTGAAGTTGGGAATGATAAGGTAAAAGTAGTGGAAAAAGCACCAAAGTGCTTCTAAAGACTCTGGGTTTCAGGTCATGCTTAATCCTCTGCAAGGATATTAACAAACTTGCCATTTTCCCTACGGGATTTTGAGTGGGAATTTAATATTATTAATAGACATGCAAATTAGCAGGGATGTAGTAGAATCATATGAAATTTAGAATGAATAATAACTCGGCAGAATGAAGTATTATGAATTGTGTAGTGGCTTTAGATTCTTTCTATCAGAGTGTGCAGCTGACAGGAAGCTCTTGTTTCCTGGCACATAAGGTTGTTGGTTCATTTAGAGTAAGCCCAGGATCCTGTTGCTGGAATTTCCATGTTCATGGACTGGCTGGAATGCACCATTTTTGTAAATATTCATCTGTTGTCCTAAAGGCACTTCTTTATATTTTTTTCTCATTTCAAACACGTGCTGACATTCAGTACTCTCAGGCTTTCCTTCCAAGACCTCCCATTCCAGCACCCCATTCTGCAAAGTTCTCAACACCCACTCAAGTTCCCTGACTATCCCAAGCAGGGCCTGTCCTCTGTATGGAATTTATTCCTTGTTGTGTTCCACAATCTCAGCTTTTATACTGAAATTACATATGGTTCTTAGTAAAGATAATATTGCAATATATGATTTAAGTGTAAATAGCTGCATAATCTGCAGGAAAAGCTGAAATTATAGCCCAAGGAGGTATGGATTGTGTTATTCATTTTTTTTAGGCACAGAATGGATTTTTTTCTCCATGCTACAGCAGGCAGATTTTTATCCCTGAAAATGCCATTTTAGTGCTGCCAGAAGCACAGCACTTGCTTTGCTCACCCTGTGAGGACCTGTCTGCTGTGCCAGGGCCTGTCTGCAGCTTTCATTTACTTTCCAGCTCCTGATGGGCCACTAATTAGCTGAATGCATGTTCATGACCTGCTCCCAAATCCGTGCACTGACAGCTCACGTTGGCAGCTGGAATAAAGGGTTAAGTCTGGCAAGGGCTGAGCTCTGCTCTGAGCCTGGCAGTGAGCAGCCAGTTAGGCCTTGATGGCAAAGGAAAGACTTCTGGGCTGCTTAGATAAAAGACTCTCAGCATGTGGAGTCTGGAAAAGTCAGACAAATCAGTCACTTTGCAAAAAAAGGACAAACTTCTTTTTAACAGTGAAATATTGTTATTTTTTCCTGTGCAAGGATGGAAGGTTTAATGGATATATGATATCCATTAATGGATATATCACCATGATAGAACAGATTAAGACTGGAGCAGAATTTATGGCTTCCCCTGGTGATATTTAGGGGGAGAAGAGAGAGACTTTTATAGCAATTTTTTTTTGGTAGAAGAAGAGGCATTATTATATAATATGTTTGTAGAAGCAGCAGCTGGGATTGATGAGCTGCTTTGCCTACTGGGACATTATTCCCAACAGCTGCCTTTTATTGGCTCAGTCATCACAGGAAAAAGCATCATTTCCTTACTCTATGCTCAGGGTTCCCAGGATTTTTTCAGCTGAAGGAAAAACAAAAATAAAAATGATGATGTCAACAATTACTCTGTGTTTTAAAGAGAGTAATTCCCTGTTCCTGAATTCAGGATGTGAATTGTGGCAACGTGCACCAACAAACCCATTCCCAAGCCTTTTCCCCTGCTGTCTCCATGCCTAAGGAGCACAGGGCTGTCCTGAGATCCAGCAGGGTCTGGGAGATGATGTGGGGCTCTGTGGCCTGGATTTCCCTCTGCCACAATTTCCCAGCTAGTCACTCCTTTGGGTGTCCCCACTCCCAGGTCACACCCTGAGGAATATCAATCCTTAAACCTTCCAGGTGGACCTCAAATCTTTGGTGGATGTGGAGGTTGCTCAGGCACCTCATGAGCTCTCCCAGGGCATTTCAAGGTGATGCCCCCCAAAACTGGCAGGAACAAGAGCCAAAGATCCCAGAGATTCCTTCCTCCCTCTCTGTGCTACAGCTTCCCCTGACTTCTCTGCTCAACTCCTCAGACTAATCCCAAAATCTATTTACTCACTCGAGATCCCAGTGACTCAATCCAAAGCTCACTTATCAAAAACTCTCATTATTATGACTAAACTGCAGCAAAAGCAGGCAAGGTAAAAATTGAAATAATCCTTTTCCATCTATTAACCATCTTCATAATCATCTCTTCTCTTCAAATGCCAGAGGAGGAGGGATGAGCAATGCCATGTGCCACTGCAGTCCTAATGCTGGGCTGCTTTCAAGGTAAAAAGGGCATTACAAAGTCAAGGCTCTCCTCAGGAACTCTCCAGAACCATCCTCCCCTCATCTACACCAAAGGACAACCATCAAATATCCCCAAGAATTGCCTTGGTCACTAAAGCATGAGAGGATCCTCCAGAATCACATTTCTGTCTTTTGAAAGGGTTCTAACAAAACCACATCCACTGATTGGATTTCTCTTTTTTGAGTGATCATACCCTAAAAATCCTTTCTGGAAGCTGCATTTAGTTCCTTCAGTCAATGCAGTGTGGGGATTTCCCCCTCTAAATCAGTACCGAGCCATTGGAGTAATGAGGGTGGGTTTTGGTGGTTCACCCAGAGTGGATTTGGAGTTTTCCTTGGGAGGAGCTTGAAAGCTGAAAGAAATGCACCCTGAAGGCCTCTCAGCATCACCCCTGCTCTGCTCTGCACAGGTTAAAAAAGTGTTTCTGTTGAACAATTATTCTGTTCCACTCCAGGAGTATTTTCATTTCATGGCAGAAGCTGTGAGCTCCAAGCTCAGGCTCCAGGTTGATTTGTGAAGCAGTTTAGGATCCCTTCAAATAAAGGCTCCTCCTGACTGCTATAGCAAGGGAGGAGTTTAAATTGAATTGGGAAAACTTCTGTATCCTGGAGCAGGCTGGACTGCCACCTCCACAGCAATCTGTCTCACAAGCTACTCAACGATTACTGTCTTGCACTATTTAATTACATCACTATTTCTGTTTACAACGTTCATATAGAATTCATATTTTTATGAATTAATTTCCATACTTATATTAGAAAGTTACTCTCTGAACACAAAACACAGCAGTGGGATTTCATTTTAATGCCATTTCCCCAATTTTATGAGTTACACTGTAAAAGTAGGGAAAAAGAAATTAATTATTCATTATCTTCAAAGTACTTACAGCACAGGAGTTTATGTTTAATTTTGCATCAGTAACAGCCAAGATCCCCATAGACAATAGTTTTTTGATAAGTGAAATGTTTTCTAGAGTTTGCAGTTAAAAAATCTGCATAACACTGGTCAAACTACAGGAGGAAGAAGCATTCTGGCTGCAGCACCAGAGCAGGGAACTGCTCCTCTTTTGTGGTGAAGGCAGCACGAAAATCACTGTTGACATTATTACTAAAAGGCAGAGAGGAGATAAAGTGATGATTAAACCCAAGAAAAAGGCCCAGGCCCTGCAGCACAGCTGTGCATTCGTGACTTTTCCATCACTATCAATAATTCATAATGACCATCATGCGCCTGACGACACCAACTTGGGGAGAAAGACTGAGTCAAGCTTTCACCAAATGTGCAAAAAACATCCAACCTGACATCAGATGCCAGGGTGACAGGACCTGCTGGATAAGCAAAGATCCAGCAGAAAAGGTAATGGAGAAGAAAATCAGCTGATGTGGACATAAATCAACATCTGCTGTACCCATTTGTGGGGTTTTATGGAGGAAAACCCTCCTTTTGGTGATACACACAAAAAACCCACTGGTTTCTAGAGCTTCTAAAATAACTTCTTTTAGAAAAGAACTGAAATGATGGTTTACCTGTGTGCAATTCTGCAACATTAAGGAATCATGCTCAATATTATGCTCAAGTTTTGCTACTGGGTTCTCCACAGCTGTACCACACTAACTCAGCATGGCCATAGGCAATGGCACGTTGCTGATTCCCTGGGGCACCCTAGATTCTCAACTGATGCTTTGAATATTTATTTTTTGCATGAAAATCATGGTGGCAAAGGCAAAAAGCCAGACTGCAATTTAAAAAATATTTCTATTTTTTTAAAATATTTGAATCCCAATGGCATAAATTAATGGAATCCCAGGATGGTTTGGGTTGGGAGGGACCTTAAACCCCATCCAGTTCTACCCCTCCCATGAGCAGGGACACCTCCCACTGTCCCAGGTTGCTCCAAGCCCTGTCCAGCCTGGCCTTGGACACTTCCAGGGATCCAGGGGCAGCCACAGCTTCCCTGGGCACCCTGTGCCAGGGCCTCCCCTCCCTCACAGGGAACAATTCCTTCCACATATTGAAGTTAAATTTCCCATATTTCAGTTTGAAATCATTACTCCCTGTCCTACCACTACAGAGTCTGATAAAGGAATTGACTGAATAACAATTCAATTCAACAGGAATTGCTCTGGTCTGTTCATGGCTGAGCATCTGAGTTCTGTAAGACAAACCCTGAGCTCACTTCCACTCTCCATAGACCATCCCTCACTCCATGTTACCCATACTTTGATGGTGAAGTGTGACCTGGAATTTGCCTCCAAATCCCCTAACTGGTCATTGACTTCCATCCATTAAAACCACTGGGTTAAACATAGACACGTAAAAGATATATGACAGTAAGACATAACTATGTGTTAGATCCATTAAAAAAAGTCTACCCCCATATGCAGAGACCATCAAGGTACTGAGAACTCAACAAACACTGTCAACAATCTCAGGATGACCCACCAAGGGCTTCTCAACATGAATGAGAGAGGCAAAGCAGAGCACAAGGTACCAAAATTTCCCCCTCCTGCTATGGCCAAGCACGGGTGGCAGAACCCAAACCCCCTCCTGCAGTCTGATCATCAGAGCCCAGAACCAGGAAGGCCACAAAACCACTCTGGATTAGGAGTGTTTTGAAACATGGGTAGAATTTAATTCCTTCAAGCACTGTTAATTAATGAATTAGTTTCCACTGCCAGCCTAAATGCTGCTTAATTGACTCTCCAAAATAACTCAGTCTCAATGTGATCTTTCAAGGAACTTGGTCTACTTCTGCCTCCCTGATTTATGGTCGATTCATAAATTATAGGACTCTACTGTGTCAGCAGTTACTCCTGAGCTTGAGCAGGAGCTCAAGCCCTGATCTGCAGGGCAGGAATTTAGGGTCAGGCTTTTGCTCACAGGGGTCAACGTGTCTCTGTGTGGCAGCTGAATCATTCCAGAGCACACAGTTCTTACACAGCCCTGTGTGTCTGGTGCCTAATGAGGCAACAAAACTAAATTTACTGTAAAGTTATGCCTGGGATGCACAAATGGGCAGGGAGGGTGTGCAGGCAGCACTGCCCCGAGGTCAAAGGTCTACAGCACTGCAAATTAAAGGAATCACTGGTGCTCCCATTGAACTAAGCTGTGGGAATGCCAGAGGGATAAGGAAGACATAAGGGATAGAAGGTAAAATGCAGACAGCTATTCTCCCTCCACACATCAAGCCCGGATTGCTGAGTCCTGGATGCTGCAGGCACAGCACACAGAGGACGAAAACGCACAGGGATTGTTTTTAACATTTCTGAATGGGACAGACACATCACGTCTGCCTCTAGAGCTTAAGGGGAAGTCAGGAGCATGAAGCGTGGGAGAGTCCCTGCTCTGGAGTCACTGTCATTTATTATTCATCCCTCGGCCTTTAGCGGAGAATTCGGCACATCCCCATTCATTCCCACCTGGCTGCTTTTCATGGGAGCCACGAACAGGCTGCTACTGTTAAGGCAGCACACGGAATACAACGTGTGAGCCTGCAGAGCCCGCCCTCCTCTTTCCGAGGGAACAATTAGTGTTATTACAGATTTGCAGCAGCTTAAAGATGTATCAGAGATGCCTGTAGGAGATGGGAGGGAGCACAGGAGAGCGATTCCTGGCTGGGAAGACAGAATTCCAGCCCCGAGTTGCTGGAAAGCAGTTTTGCTTTGCATGCAGGCACTTTCGAATAGTTCAGGGCACAGAATCGCAGCTTGCTGTCACTGTCACTTCACTGTCACTGCCACCTCCAGGCTGTGACCTCCTCCAAAACACGGATGGTCCTTGCAGAATACACAGAAAAGGCCTCAGCTACCAGGGCTGTCATCATCTAAGTGGGATGACAGAGCTTCCAACAGCGAGTAAAGAATGCCACGCTCCTACTACCGCTACTATGAATGTGGCGAGGCAGGGCTTGCCCAAACCCAGGGAGCTTTCAGGGTTCATGTAAAGCAGCGCCCGTAGTGAGACGGACCTCACGTGCAGCCAGACACACACAGCCCCCTCCAGCACCGCCGCGCCGCCAAACCGCCCTTTTTACAAGTTCATCCCTAAAGTTTCTAAGGAAAACGCCTTACGGAGAGAGAAGGAAAAGGCCCAAGCCGAGCCGAGCGCTCCGGGTTCCGCCAAGTTTTTTTAACCGAGTCCAACCGCTCCCGCAACGGCCCCGCCCGGCCCAAGCCCGCGGGCACCCGCGACCCGCCGGCCCTGCGGGCTGGGCGCTCTTGGGGACACTCTCTCGCCGTGCAGGGGACACGCATTCACCAAGCGGCTGTGGGGGACATTCACTCACCGAGCGGCTGTGGGGACACTCAGTCAGCGAGCGGCTGCGGAGGACACGCTCCGTGCGGGTGTGGGGGACACTCATTCACGCACCGAGCGGCTGTGGGGACACTCACTCACTCACCGTGTGGGGACACTCACCGTGCGGGCGTAGGGGACGCTCCGTGCCGG
>VZTR01028042.1:192833-218964 GCA_013400775.1 Chaetops frenatus | reverse complement strand
CCCGCCGCCGCCCGGCCGGGCCCGCCGGCACAGCCGGTACGTCCGGGACACTCGGTACCCCCGGCACCGCCGATACCCCCAGCACACCCGCAGCCCCGGCTCGGAGGGTCCGCGCACCGGCAGCGCGGCCGTGCTCTGCCCCGCGGTCACACCGACAGGACACGGCCACCATCGCCTCGTCCAGTTCCCCTGCCACACACTCCCGGTGGAGGGCATAGAACCGTGGAAGAGTGGAATCAAGGAATCGTAAAATCAGGGAATTGTTTTGTTTGGAAAAGCCCACTAAGGCCACCGAGAGACCTCAGCGCTGCCAAACCCACCACTAAGCCGTGTCCCCAAGTGCCGCATCTACATGGCTGCTAAAGCCCTCCAGGGATGGGGACTGAGGTCCAGGAGCACTTGGACAACGCTCTCAGGCACAGGGTGGGATTGTCGGGATGTCTGTGCTGGGCCAGGAGCTGGACTTGATGATCTTGATGGGTCCCTTCCAACTCAGCATATTCTGTGGTTCTGTGATTCCACCATTGCCCTGAGCAGTCCATTCCAACGCTTTAAGAACCCTTTCCCTGAAGAAATTTTTCATAATATCCAACCTGATCCTCCCCTGGAGCAATGTGAGGTCCTGTCAGCCCGTGGAAAGAAGGTCTCACTGACTCAGTGGCAAATATTTTTATCCTGGTGATCCAGTTCCCAGATCACTAAACCCAAGAAAAGTCTGAACTAAACTTGTTTGGTTTCAAGAGTCTTCCTTCACAAATAGTCTGTGGCCTGTTTGGCCTCACTATTTTATAAAATCCTGGAATGCTTTGGGTTGGAAGGGACCCTAAAGATCATCATCCTACCCCCTGCCATGGGCAGGGACATCTGCCACTATCTGGTGTTGCTCCCTGTCCACCCTGGCCTGGGACACTTCCAGAGATAGGGCAGCCACAGCTTCTCTGGCCAAGACACATGCACAGGATGTAATTGCCAAGTGAATCAAAGAAAACCTACATTTCAGGGGTGCAAATAGAAGGATTAAGATGACTGAGGGGAAATCAGCAATGTAAGCACCAGCACCTGCAGGTTGGCCACTCAGTCCCCCAAATTCTGCCTCATCTACAGCTCTGCCCTTCCTGGAGTGGAAAAGTGCTTGGCTGCTGTGGGATCTTCAGCTCTGGAACCAGGGTCTCCTCCAGCGTGGCTCTGCCTGGAGATGGTCCCACTGTAAACATTCCATATGCTACTCCCTGCACAAGGCATGATGTCACAGACTCACTGCTGGCTCTAAACACACAATTTAAAAACCAGGATTTCCAAAGTGAGCTTCTAAAATTTATTATCTTTGATCAATTACTTCACTGCATAAATCGGATAAAAGCCAGCATGGGATGAGGTTATGGCATTTGTGCCATTTTTGGTAATTTCCATTCCACTGTGACATGGAATACTTTTGCTGCTGTACAATGTTCAAGTTTGCTTAGACATAGACCTAAAATGAGAGATAATTTACTTAACTGTTCTGAGAAAATATGCCAAATGGGTAAACCATGATTAGTTTTGAAAAAAGTGCAGATTTAGTACTATAGTGACTCATAACAATGAGCAAAAAAAAGGTCATGAAAGTATTTTAAACTGCATTTTATCATAGGGAAATATAAAATCACCTTAAATAGCCGTGTCTGTACTTGACCTTCCAGCACCCAGGTACTTCTAGTCTGGCTCTTGGGTATTACACCAAAGTAGGATTTTAACCTTTTCTCCTAAAAGAATCCACAGCAAGGAAATATGACCCTTGTTGAACATAAAAATCCCCAGACCAGCTGTTATTCTTTAGGGCCCTTAAAAACATCTTCTCTCTTGGGAATAGTTTTATGATGGAGCAATCGCAGCGATTACAAAGCCCGTCACAATTAAAGAATCCCACTCCTGAGACGACTTCATTTTATGTCATAAAGTTAGTTTATAACATTTTATATCCCCAGCTCTGAAAAGCATTTATATTTAAATTACTTTATATTATTATGCTGGCTTGTTATTTCTCTTCTTTGTTAATTATTATTATATTAATTTGTATTCCTAGTTCGGGAGTTAGGGAAAAGAAGTGAGGAGACATTTGAAAATCTCATAAATTCCAAACACAAACCAATTCTCAGCTCCAAAAGTTTTTTTTCCAGTTGTCTGGTTCTGGGCCACCAGAGCCAAGCTGGAAGGAGCCCAGTGGCCCTGGACAGGCATCATTGCTGGAGAGAGGAACAGGATGGGAGCTGCACACTCAGCCTGTGCCAGGATGAAGCCCATGGCTTGCCCAGCCATTGTATGTAGCTATTGAGTGATTAATTGGGCAAATTAATTAGTTTATGGTCCTCCTGCACTTAGGAAAAGATAGATATCTTTTTTTTTTTCCCCCTTTTTATCACTAGGAAGTTGCAGCACCACGGCAAGGCTGGGCAAGGGAATAGTGTTCAGGACACGGAGAAAAGCTCGTGTTCAGTGGGTGATGAACCCAATTTAATGTCAGGCAGGGAGAGCTGGATTCTCTTGGAATTGTGCCTTTACCTCTTTGCACATTTTCAGGGAGGTGGGTGTAAAGAGGTGCCATGGTGATGTCACCAGGCTGCTGGGACAGGCAGGCAGGTCAGGAACGCCACCACAGGGCTGGCAGCACCACGTTCTGCAAGGGGAAAAGAGGCAGGAGACCAGGTGAAGGACAAGGACATCTCTCTGATGATATCCCAGGGCCACTGAGGTTCCTGGGACTTCAGCTCCTAAATTCAGTAAAGCCGGGATTTCACCCAGCTCATTTTGTTTGGTTTGGAAAAGAGGATTTTAAAGGTCGCCCCTGAGGCCAGGTCTCCTGTGCTGATGTACAAGAAACACTCCCTAAACCTGGACTCTTGCTGCCTCCTCCTGCTTTGGCCCTAATTCCAGAAAACACCTAATATATCCATAAATACATTTCTCACCTGCAAAGCTCTTGAGCAAACACCTCATTTAAAGATTTGCTTATCTCTAATTCCTTGGTGAAGAAGTAAGGTATTACTCCAAAGGAGTAGAAAGGGATAATCGAGCTGTAAATCCTCACAGTTTCTATCATTTATAACCAGAGCTTAGTCATCTTTTGACCACTGACGCACAGCACTGATTTCTTGCTGAATAAAATTGTAGAAGCACAGCCAGTTTTTCACAGAGCTTGGAACTGTGCCCTTTGTGGGGTTTTATGAATGCAGAGCTCAAGGTCCATAGTATGCCACGGATAACCTAATGCAAGGTCATGTTTTGCTGGGATAACAGCACCTAAACCCTCCACAGCAACAACAGGGTCCAGCCCTACCTGGAGATTTTATCAAATTTCAGAGGGATTTGGCTGTGCAGAACAAGTTCAAACTGAGAGAGCAATAAAGGCAGTTGTAAAACGCTGAAGATTGGAACTGTAAAGGTCAGAGCCTGATCTGCACTCCCCCAATTCTCACGTGTACTTAGATCTGGATACCCTGTGCATTTAGCTCGGCGCTCTGCAGTTCAGCAAGGTGGAACAAAATCATCTTTACCTTTGGAAAATTCCATCACAGGGCTATGTTTTCCTTCTAAAACTCCAGAATTTCATGTCATGAATGATGCATATTCTGTCCCAAAGGAAATCACCTCAGAAAAATCATTCCCCATGGCCTTAACTTCAGGCAGATGCTTCTGAACCAACATGGGGGTGGGTAAAAGTGCATTTCCCAGGTGAACTGGACATTCACTTGTGCACATACACACACACACACACACACAAAGAGAACAGAACCATGATAAATTTTCCTTTCCAGCCTGCCAGGGTGAAGCCAGATTGCACATAGGACTCTCAGAGCACTGGAAACTCTTCCTCTCATCCCCAGGTACCTTGGATTGAGTGCTCGGCCATGATTTGGAAGGAATTTATATTCAATCTAGTAGCCACTGAGTGAAAGTACTGAGAACCTCTTGCTGTGCAAATTTCTCCTAAGAAAGTCCAAGAAGTCCACTGAGATCACAGATTTTATAGCTCCTGCTCCATTTTATGGTGTTTTACTCTTAAATGTGAAGAGACTTGTTAAGTCTTTGTATTGCCTAAACCCAGAAGTGGAGGATGTTTTGATTCATCTAAAGAAACTCTCTGAAAGCCATCAATGCTCAGAATGAAAATGAATCAAAACAATCAACCCCCTGAGATTAGTCAGAATTAGCTCTTTTCCTGTACTGGTCTGTATGAAATAATTTCTTGACCTTTGACCAGGGAGGAAGAAGTTTAAAAGCACCAAACAATCTATAAAAATGACCATTAAAAATTTCCTCAGGAAATCTATTTAAATGCTGATGTCATTTTCTCCAGTCACCATTTCAGTTTTACTCTGTGTTAAACCAGAAAGGCACCATCAGAGTCACGAGGAGGGGAAGGTTTGGAAGCAGGAACGTGGGAGATATACTCAAGAGAGAATGCACATGCAAGGGCTGCCAGGAAGGGCCTGCTCCAAAATGAAGGAGCAATCTGAGGAAAGAGGTCTCTCCCTACTCTGGAATTGGAGGTGGATCCTGGGACATGAAGCACAGAATGGTTTGGGTTGGGAGGAACCTTGAAGATCTTCTCGTTCCAACCCCTCTGCCATGGGCATTCAGCAAGCTTTGCTCCAGATGTCCAGGTCTGGAGAAGCTCATGGAAGTGCTGAATTAAACAGAGGATTAACAATCCAACAGGTGAGAGGCTGCAGAAAATCCACTCAGGATCGTGATTCTATAATGGAATGAAGAAGAGGCCTCCAACTTAAGGCACAGAGTGATGAGTGCCAGTTTGTTGGAAATCCAAGGGAAACAGAAGAAGATGTGGCCTCATAAATCTGGTTAATCTTCCAAAAATATACTGCAGGAACATGAGATGCTACCGGGAACACACACAGTGCAGCACAGTGCTCAGCAAAGCATGGTAACCTAATTTCCGTGTTACATGAAAGAGGAAAACCCTGACTCATATTTTATGAAAATTGTAATGGTGAATCAGCAAATTACTTCTGTTTATCTCCTCCAACGTCAGCACACTGAAGTCTGGAGCAACTTGAACTAATCCCAGGGCACTTGCAAATAGAATATATATTTAGGCCAGCTGAAGCTGGGCTAAATGGGAACAAGCAGGAGTTCGTCATCGATAGACAGCTGGGAAGCTCAGAAAATGCTATTTCCTGCCTGTCCAGTCAGAAGGAAAGACAAGCTCTGTGTGCCCTTCCCCTCTGACTCCTGTATCAGATCCCAAATAGAAAATGTTTACACTTCAGAAATGTGTGGCTGCTATAACAAGATGTGCCTGGATGGCAAATGCTAGTGGCTTTATATATGTGCCTGTTTACACACATCCCTGTGGTGGTAGGAAGAAAATAAAACTGCACAGAAATCTATAACCTGATCTGGTTTGTTTAGCTGCTAATCCAATCTTCTCTCCTAGTAGAGCTCCAATAATTTGATTGTGTTGTGTAGGGCACTCTGGAGCACCTGGGGGATGAGAATGAAAAACTGTAGATGAGCAGAGAAACTGCTGAAATGCCTTCCTGCATCAGTGCTCTAAGTATGTCATGGGATTGCTGCTGCTCACCCTCAGGCCCAGGTGCGGACACACAAATCCAAAAGCATTCCATAGGTGTTGTGTCAAGCATGGGATGGGGCTGCCCAGGGAGGTGGCAGAGCCCCCATCCCTGGAGATGCTCAAGGAATGACTGGAGGTGACATTCAGTGCTCTGGGCTGGTGACAAGGTGGAGATAGGTCACAGGTTGGACTCGATGACCTTGGATGTCTTTTCCTGCCTTAATGATCCTGTGAGCCTGTGATCTCCTTCTCCAGAGCTTTTCCAGCCATCCCAAGCCATAGAGAGGAGCATAGGGAGCACAGCGGTACCGTGTCCCTCCTCAGGGGCTGTTCCCACAGCCGGGACTGCTCTGCTGCCTGGACCAGGCATGTGGAAGCAGCAGCGTCCCCGATGGGGTCACACCTGGCTGCACATCCTCCTGTAGGTTTGTTGCACTCACTGGTGCTGTAGCAGCATTAACTGCCTGTAAATTCCCATTATCCCTCTCTCCCCCTCGTGAGGAAGTTGAAATTGTGATGTCTCCCCTCAGTCTCCTCTTCTCTAAATAAACAGACCAAGTGACCTCAGCCACTCCTCAAGACCCTTCCCCATCTTTTGCCTCCTTTGGATACTCTTTAATAGTTTAATATCTTTCTTATATTGTGGTGCCCAAAACTTCACCCAGGACTGGAGGTGAGGCCGCCCCAGTGCAGAGCAGAGCGGCTCCATCCCTTTCCTGTGCCTGGTGTCCCCCAGGACAGGGATGTCCCTCCTGGCTGCCGGGGCACTGCTGACTCGGATCCAACTTCCCATCGACCCGGACCCGCAGGGAAAAGAGCCGGGATGGCCCTTCCCCTCCAGCAGGGCAGAGGCTGGGCCAGCCCGTGTCCCTGCGGGGGCACTGGTGTCCCAGTGACTGTTCCGTGGCGGAGCCCGAGGGCCAGACCTGCAGCTGGGACTGACCTCAGCGTGACGCCAGCAGCGCTGAGTCACCGGGCAGCACAACAACAGCGGTACTTTGCACATTTGCAAAGTGGGAAAGGCTCAGACCAGACTGGATGGGATTTGTAAAGGGAGAAGCAGCCAGGCTCTGCAGCGGGATTCATGTGCTACAAGGAACTGTTTCATGGGCTTGGTGTGAAAAGAGCTGTAGTGGAGCCTGGTATTATTATTTACCGTGTTGTACAATGTTGCAGCAATCCCAAACAATGACAAATCCAGAGCGATTCCTTCAGAGAATCAACCACTCCGATAAATACTGCACTGAGAGGAAGGATTTGTTTTGATCATCATTGAGAAAACATGTTTTAAACACTCAGCACAGCACAGACAGCCCTGGCAGCAGAAATCTGAATCCCTGGAGCACAGAGCAGTCACGTAGGCTCCTGGTGGTTCCTTGTCACATGATTTCAGTTGGGAAAAAAAGAGGAAAAAACCCTAAAAGTACTCTGCAGGAGTATTTCTTAAGTGCCCTAAAATAAAATGCAACAAAAGGTAAAGCAAGAACATAAAAATACTATTTTAATGTGGGGAAAAAAAAAAGCTATCCCACAAAAAAGCTTTTGTAGTCTCTGTGAGCCTTTGGAGGTCTTTGTCTTCCTCGAAGGCTGGGCTGAGTTTAACCCCAAGCTACACAACCCCAAGTAGACAGAGCCATTCCTGGCTGCTCTATTGATTTATTATTGATAGGAGGTTCATTTTCAAAATAAATAATTCTGATTTTTTTTATCTTCATGCTGGTTCTTTTAACTGCTTCTCTCCACTAGACTTCTTCCAGAAGAAAAATCACTTCCCTGTCACATTAACGAAGTTTAATTTTCTCCTCAAATCTGTCCCAGGCTTCTCATTTGCTCAGTGGTTGACAGAGTATTTTCAAAGGCTAAATATTAATCTATTTAAGAACAGAAAGGAAGCATTTTGGGGAAAAAAATAAACTTTCAAATATTTTTCAGAACTAGCAGTCTGTTTTCCTCAATCTGTTTTGATTTGAACCCCATGTTCCTATTTGAAATAGGGACCATTGCAGAACACAACCAGTAGAGCTCAGTAGAAGGTTGTGCCAGTGCTCCTGGCAGAGATATGCTGGAAATGAAGCTTATTCAGGAAATTCATGGTAACAGAACAGAGAAAAAAACTTATTAGTAAGAATAAATGAGCCCAGTGATGTAGAGCCCTTTGGTTTTCCCTGTACTACTTGCTTTCAAAAAGCTAACTTAGATTTACACCAATTTTCCTGAAAATGACACAATCCGGGGGACCTCAGAGGTGGAGAATCAGATCATTAACGCTGCTATTGGAGAATTAAATGGTTTTATTGAACTGATTCTTTCATGCCCTCTGGCTGCTGCCTTTCAGATCCTGGCAGGTTTGCTCTGAATTCCTAAACACTTCATCCTGGGCTTTACAGTCCTGTTTGTCTTCATTGTTCCACAAAGAGACAGGAGAAATCCCTCTGCTGCTTCAGATAAATAATGCCCATGCTGGAAGAAGTTTTCTTCCCATGAAACTTTGAAGGAGATGGCAACATTTCAAAGGACAGCCAGAAAGTGTTAAAGGCAATGATGTTTAAAGAACATGAAATATCACTAAGAGGAGGGTGGTTTTTTTTAAAAAAAAGAAACTAAAATTTAAAAATAAAATCAGAAAATTAGCTTCTTCTAAAACATTAATTATTGGATTCTCCTTTCCTGGAAAATTCCATCAATTCTGGTGTGCACTCTAAATGAAAACAATTTTTGGTGAATTTTCTGTGGAACAGAAACTGAGTTTTGTCCACTTTCAGTGGTGTCTTTTAGGTGAAACTATGACAGAAGTGTCTCAGTGAAAGAACAACCAGCAGTTCAGTGCTGAACAAAACAACGTTCAGTTGCCCAGAGAAGCTGTGGCTGCTCCATCCCTGGAAGTGTCCAAGGCCAGGCTGGACAGGGCTTGGAGCAATCTGGGATAGTGGAAGGTGTCCCTGCCCATGGCAGGGGGTGGAATTGGATGAGTTTTAAAGTCCCTTCCAACACAAAGCACCCCATGATTTTATGGTTCTATGATTAAATCACCATCACTGGCAACCTCAGTGTCTCCTGTTGTTGCTTTGTACTCGTAATGATTTTATTGAGTCATGGAAATGCTCATTTTAGGATGTAACCATGCAAAGTGTGATACAAAATATTACCAGGATCAACTGACCTTTTACACCCAGGGGTACCTGGCTCCCTAAAACCACAGCATCCCTGTTTATCCAGGTCCAGGCAGTGGGCACAGCTGTATTTTGCCATCATCTCTCCATGCAGAGCCAGGATTGATTTGTCGTTGCCTCTTTGAACTGGACTTGCACCGTTGCCAACCCCCTGCAGTGGAAATCTGGTGAGTCACCAGCATTTTGGGCCATCAATAACTCTGAGCAGCAGAGTCCTCCTGCTGTGGTGAATCTGCTGCAAACAGAAAAGCAAAGTAGCCGGTGGGCAACGCGTGCACGTCCCAGTGCCAGTGCTCCTCCATCCAAGGGGACGAGGCCAAGCTGCCTGGCTCATCCCAAGGGATAACATCATCCCTCCTCCCACAGCCAACTGCTGCTGCCTCAGAGATGCAGCCAAGATCCCATATCCCCCAATCTCTTTATCACCTTAATTTCCTTCTGCTGTATGTAGCCTTTAAATACAATGTGAGACCAATGCTTGTATTGCTTTTATTTGCATCCACTAAAAAAAACCTGCATTTTAATTACAAGAGTTCTTCCAGGGTCAGAGTTCTCAGCTGTGCTGTATCACATCTGGATTTGCTTGTTCTGATGTTCTACCCCCTGAATTCCTATTTAACATTTGCTGCCTCCTGTGCCTCATGCGTGACTGACACCGGGAGTGACTAAGGGAACAGATCAATTATTGTGATTAAAATTGATCCTCATTGCTCTCGGTGTCACAGTTCACAAGCCAACCCTCATGAGCTCATTTGGCTTGGGCCTGTAACCATTGCATATTGTGAGAATCTCATTGAGCAGTGTAAAATCATTGCTACGTCAAAATTAAAGGATTTGATCATCACAAGAATAAAAATCAAGCTGTGTTTGTGGCCTTTATACCTAATGCTAAAGTCATATTTGGGTTTGGATGCATTTCAAATATGACATTTTATAGAAAAAGCCACTGTTTGGGAGGTTTATGCAACATGGGATCTCAGGTACCCTGAAAATAAAATGTACCTTTGTTCCCTCTTGGAAAACATGAAGGATATTCCTGTAGGCTTGGCTGAAAGGCATCAAGGAAATGCCAAATGTTTGTAACACACTGCACTAAAAAGCTCATTATAATCAACAAATCCTGGGCTGGTCAATTCCTGCATGCCGAAACACACAGGAAAGGGAAAAAACAGATAGAAAAGAGCATGATGGAGGCAGAGTAAAATAAAGAGAAAGACTGAGCTGAAACACCACAGACAGAGAAGGAGAATTTTATGTAATGAATGTTTTCCACCTCATCACCTCCTTCCTGTCCTAAACACCATCACCACCTGTAAGTGCACTCATTAAACTGGCAAATCCATACACCTCCATCATGCCTGGAAATTGAATTCTGCTGAGTTTTCAGCACTTTTATTTAATAATTCTTATTTTTTTTATATTTTCAGTTCACTTCTTTCCTAGCTCATCCTCTTATGCAGCTCAGTTTGTCAGTTTTATTTCTCCAAAGTGCTATGGAGGGAGCAACATATAATTCACAACTCAATAAAATTTACAGAAAAATAAATATTTGCTGCATCCAAGATGAGATGGAGGATGTGTAGGAGGGGAGGAGGCAGGAGGTAGACTTGAAATTGCTGCTTTTGGAAGAGATTTGAGAATTGAGAGTTGGTAACTCAGTACAAAATGGCTGGGGCTCTAAAATGGATTTATCAAGAACTGAAATGAAAAATGCAGGAGGGAACTGTTCAGAAATCGTGGCTGTGCAAGGTGATTTCAGCCTAATGAGCAGTACTGGACATCCATGATTGTTTGAAGGTAAACTGATTTATTAACAATTTCATTGGCTGGAAAAAGCCACCAACTGCACCTTCACCTTTCAAAACCTGAGATACAGCAAACTCCCTCTCATTTCGGAGGCAGAAGGTGTCTACCAAGAGTTCAGAGATCAATCAACAGCTTTATTCCCTTCCAAGCACTGGTGATTCAGATGTCAAAGAACAGGGACTCCAATGTCAAAGTTATTCTTTTTCTCCTGGGTGAGAGAGGTTGAAGGGTCTGGCACTGAGTTCCCATGAGCAAAGCCTCACTCTGCCCAAAGCACAGCTCAGGAGGGACCCTCGTATACTTCCAGAATGTTATTATAATGAAAATATTTCTAAATTATTAAATTACATAGATTTCATTGCAATCTGTGCCAATATCTTGGTGTGTCTGTACACCTGCATCCACAGTAGGTAACATTTAATTCAGGTTGGTGAAGATAATTGCTTAGTGATGTGTTTCTTCCAAATTTGGAGTTTTTTAAATAATGAAAACTCAGTGATGATTGTCAGGAAAAAAACCCCAAACCAATAAACTGTATTTCTTTTTTATCTGAGGTAGCTTTTAAGGTATATCAGCAGGATATTTCCTCAGCAGTCCAAAGGAAAGAGGGATTTCAGTTGGAATTTGTGAGCTAATGTCCTGAGCAGCTTTGAGGAAGCTGCAGCCCAATGTGTTCCCTCGTGTGTCACCTGTGTGACACTGATTGATGCTTCTCCAGCTTTAATTGAGGTAGAACATTACATGCTCCTGTTTCTGAGCAGGTTTTGCTGCTTTGTTCTCTAACATTGTTGTGGGTAATTAGGGCAGGTTCACTTCTCTTTGACAGCACTGAAATGAATCATTTTTTTCAGAGAAGATGATCCCTCTAATATTTCCTATCTAGTATCACTGCCACTTCCAAATTGTGTCCAAATGAGAGAGTTCCAGGAATATTAGAGAAAAAAAAAAAAGGTGGATATTCAATGATCTAGTGTCTGCTTCTGACCCTGGAAAACCTTATTCATTTAAAGAACTATTACTCATGAGAATTGCTGTGCAAGCTTCCAGGAGGCTGAACACAGGAGGGTTGTCCAAGCAGGAACAGACTCTTTTAAACAGAACTATTAAATATGTTAAATCTCTCCTACAGCCCTCCAGAAATTTGTTTTAAAACCATAGACAATAACACTTCTGTGAACTGGTGATACTGAGAATTATCAGATCCAGAACATCTCATCTTTTCCCATCTCCTGGATGAAAAGGTCCTTCCTGCAGACTTCTCCCATTACACACAAGGAGTCTGTCACTGCTGTGGTGTCAACAGTTGGGTTTCAAAGTTTTCACAGCCAGGACTCAGAGATCTTTATCACTATAAATCCAGACTCCTGAGACACCAGCAAGAATAATTAGTTACTGGCTTTATCCAAGTGTCTTCTGCCACGCTCTTTGCAGTTCATTTGCCACGAGCACTTCTGCGTTATTACCGTATCCACTACTCCTACAGACATTTCACCTGGGAGAAGCTGCCAGCTCAGATGCATCACTCCTTTGGCAGGTTTTGTCTGAGATGCCTCAGCAAAAAATATAATTAAATATATAGTCTGGTGGGTGAGAGGCTGGACATGACCCAGCCCAGAACACCCAAGTCCTGGGTTCATCCCCAGCGTGGGCAGCAGGAAGGGGGGAATTCTGCCCTGCAGAGCTGCCTCCAGCCCTGGTACAGAAGGATGTGGAGCTGCTGGAGCCAGTCCAGAGGAGGCCACAGATGATTAGAGGGGATGGAGCAGCTGCTCTGGAGAAAAACTTGGAGAGCTGGGGTTGTCCACTGTGAAGGAGCTTTGGGGTGGCCCAATTGTGGCCTTCCAGTACCTGAAGGAGCTGACAAGTAAAATGAAGAGATACTGTTTATTTACAAGGGCTTGAAGTGACAGGACAAATGGGGGATGGATTCAAACTGAAGGAGGGGAGAGATGTCCAAAGGAGGGACAAGAAGATGGTGAAGGGCCTTGAGGAGCAGCTGAGGGCATTTGGTCTGTTCAGCTGGAGGAGACTGAGGAGAGACTCAGAGCAGTTACAACTTCATCGCGAGGGAAAGTGGAGGGGCAGGCACTGATCTATGTGGTGACAAGGGCAGGACCCAGGGAACGGCTGGAGCTGTGTCAGGGGAGGGTCCGGCTGGAGATCAGGGAAAGGTTCTTCCCCCAGAGGGTGTCGGACACCGCCCAGGCTCCCNAGGCTCCCCGGTGAATGGCAACGGCCCCGAGGCTGCCAGAGCTCCAGGAGTGTTTGGACAGCGCTCCCAGGGATGCAGAGAGTGGGACTGTTGGGGTATCTGTGCAGGGCCAGGAGCTGGACTGATAATCTTTGCAGACCCCTTCAAGCTCAGGATATTCTGTGATTTAAACTGGATATTAGGAAGGAATTGTTCCCTGTGAGGGTGGTGAGGCCNTGCCCCAGCCCGGTCCGGAGCCGCGCCGCTCCCCCCGCGGCCGCCAACATGTCCAACATGGAGAGTATCCTCGGGCGGGACCGCGGGCGGGACGGGACGGGACGGGAGCCGCCGGGGCCGAGCCGGGCCGGGCCGGGCCGGGCCGGGGGAGGGGGCGGTGGCGAGNCGAGGCCTCCCTGCCGGGAGGAGCCCCCAAGCAGCCCCCGGGCGCGGGGGAAGGAGGAGGCGAATCGCCTCTTCATAGCGGTGGTCACGGGGCCCGAGGGGCAGCAGCAGCAGGAGGAGGAGGGCTGGGTGTGACACTGGCAGTGGCTGAGCTCTCTGAACCCCGGAATTCTCTTCTAAAGACGAGAAAACCGAGAAAGGATCTCACATTCCATACCGGTATTTCCAAGAGGAGTAAGAGGATGGTGCCAGGCTCTGTTCAGTGGTGCCCAGCACCAGGATGAGAAGCAGTGGTCATAAACTAAAAACTAAGAAGTTCCACCTCAACACGAGGAAGAACTTCTTTCCGTGGAGAGGGCAGAGCACTGGAACAGCTGCCCAGGGAGAATGTGGAGTATTCCTTTCTGGAGACATCCCATACCCACCTGGACACCTTCCTGTGTCATCTGCGCCAGGTGACCCTGCCAGGGCAGGGGGGTTGGACTGATGGGTAATCTCCAGAGGTCCCTTCTAACCTCAGTTATTCCGTGATTCTGTGGTTTCACAGCCCTGAAGGGACAAGGAAGTGAGTGGGAAGTTCGGTGTCCCTTCCCAAGGTGTGATCAGGCAGCCTTGGCTGGGAGAGAGGAGGAGGAGACAGGGCTGTGCCCAGTTCCTGAGGCAAACAACACAATTTATACTAAAAATAGTGCAAATTGTGTAGCAGGGACAGCATACTTGTGTACAGACTGGAGTGATGTCAGCAGGGCTGTCCCTTAAACAGCCACCACATCAGCTGTGCTTCCTGCTCTTGGAAAGAATGTACACACAGAGCCCTGTGTGGCCTGACTGAAACTTTCTTGCTGTATAAAACCCTCTTAGCACACAGGGGCAGAAAACTCTTACAGATTCCAGAGGTCTCAGTGTGGTTGGAATGTGCAGGCAGTGCTGGCATTGCTGGTTGTCCTGGTAGGGACTGACGGGGTTGCTGGAGCAGCTGACTGTGAGTCACAGACTGAGGTGGGAGTTGGGTTCCACTTAGGTTGTGGCATGCTGAGAAAGACACTTGAAGGGAGGAGCAGGAATGTGCTCCTCAGGGATGGGTGAGCTAGGAGATGGCAGGTGAGCTGGTTTAGTGTCAGCAAAATTCCCCAGCTGAATAACTGAGGAAGTTATTTCAAAATAAACTGCTCTGCTACTGTTACCTACCGTAATAGATATCCTAAATGCAAAGTCACACATTACTTGTTTGTAGCCTGCCTGTGATGTTTACAGGATAACAAAGACATTCCTCATGTCTCCAGGTTGCTGTCAGAATAAGAGGCATGGCTGGACTTTAAAGCAGAAAACAGCTCTGTAATAGTTTATGTGCTTGAAATGTTGAACAAGCCTCAAGTACTTGTACTGTTTAGCTTTGTGCTTCCACTTAATTATCTTAGTTAATCATCTTAGTACCTGCTGCATCTCCCTCTTGGAATGTCACAGGAGGCAGGAAAGAAGCCTACAAAGCTTTTTACTTCCATATTGTTTGAGAAAGACTGGTATTATTTGGAAGCTTTCATCAACAGTGTTTTAAGAGAATGTTTTTTGATTGTTATTTTTACAGCATACACTTCATTCTCTGTCAGTAAGGGTTTAGTGCAGTGATTCCAAGTCACTCTGAAGGCTTATCCTACTGTTTTCTTGGATCTTTCAGTTTAAGCAGAACTTGAACTTCTGTTTTTATAAAGTTTCTCTTCCTGACTGAAGTAGACTCTGCCCAAAACTCAGATGATGGAGCTGTCGGGAGCCCGAGGTCACTCACATGATGCAGGGCTGGGAAGGAGCTGGATGAGCAATTTAGATCCAAGATCCTGCTGGGTTGTAGCTGGCCGTGGCCAGCTGAGCCAGTTTGCTGTTACACTGTTCATTTGTTGTGTTCCTCAGTGGTTTGGTGCTTTTTTTGGATGGGGAGGTTCCAGGCAGATCAGGAAACCACATCATTTCAGTGAGAGAGTCACAGGCCCCGGGTGTAGGAGTGAAGGTAACTAGCAGAGAATCACTCTCAGTTCCTCTTGGCGGGTGTTTGGTGGTTGGATTTATCACTCTGAAGTAGGTTTGGTCCCTTAACTTGCACTGCAGAACACCTGTTTAATTTGAAGTTTGCTGCAAAGGAGCTCAACAGGAACTCCAAAAAATGTGACAAAGAAGAAAAGGCTGAGAAAGCTAAAATTAAGAAGGTAAGTCTGAACCAAGCTTTTTAAATCTGTTGCTTGCCTGTTAGAGCAGGAAGACATCTGGTGTTTTATCGTTTCCTTGGTGTGCATGCTAATAATCACGTGGTCAATGTTTGTGAGTTAAAATATGTGACTATAAATCTTCTGTGCTTATTAATAAACATGAGGATAAATCCTTGTGTATCCTCATGGACAGCTCGTGGCATTTGTTTCCCGAGAGGATTGTCTTGTATGTGCTTTGGTAGAGACTATTGTTCTCAGAGTTAAAACCACTTCATGTTTATCAGCTTGTATTAAAAGGGCTTGTGGAGAGGAACTTCAAAACAGCTTTTGAGTCCTTGAAGTAGTGAAGAGAGTCTGAGTTGATTTGACTGTATTTTTGCCCATGAGATACAGCTGTACCACCTGTGGGTGTGTTTGTGTCTTGAGACCGAAAATGTTTTCAGGAACAGAAAATTATATTTCTGTAGCTCTGCAAAACTTCCTATTTGAAGTGCATGCCAGATGCCTTCCTTGGAAAGAAGTTAGGAGTTCTCATTGTGGAAATGTTTGGGATCTGTTGTGAGTGGAGGGAGGGATTTGTTTTCTTTCTTAACAGAAAAAAATATAGTGACTAATTAATGCTTCTTTCAAAACCAAAACAGACTATGCAGAAATCCTATTTACAAGAGCAGGGGAGGGTAAAAGGCTCTTCCTTTTGTGTTTCCCAAGGCCATTCAGAAGGGGAACATGGAAGTGGCGCGGATCCACGCCGAGAACGCCATCCGCCAGAAGAACCAGGCCATCAACTTCCTGCGCATGAGCGCCCGCGTGGACGCCGTGGCCGCCAGGGTCCAGACTGCTGTCACCATGGGCAAGGTGAGGCCCTCCCATCCTGCAGGGGCAAGGAGGAGACCTCTCATCTTCTCTGGAGTGACTTCATCCCGGCTGGAATGAGCTGGGAGCTTTCGCTTTCGGTTTGAGATGTAGCCAAGAGTCAGTCGGGTGCTGGAATTCCTCTGCCAGCTGCTCTTTGGATTATTTCACAAAGATGCTTCTCCCCTTCAAAATACATGAAGTCATGAGGTAGGAGCTGTGAATCTAGAGGTCTTTTTTAGCTCAGGTAGTTGTTTAAGGTAAACTGATTTACTGCTGTTCATGTTGAAATTTAATTGTGACCTGTGGAAAAAATGTGTCCCTTAACAGTGACAGGTCTCAAGTCTACAGAAATAAATGCCATATAAAGCTCATTTTCAGTGAATTTTGCCTCAGAATGTGTATTTCAAGTGGCTGAGTTAATTTCTAGAGCTTGAAATGGTAGGAGCTATTTAAAAGGTGACATTCCAGGTGGCAGTAGCATGTTCCTCCTATTTGATACTCTCCAAGCTCTGTGGACATAGATAAGATTACTGAATAAGAAATCACAGAACTGAGAATAGTTTGAGTTGGAAGGGACCTTAAAGCCCATCAAGTGCCACCCCCTTCCATGGACTGGGACATCTTCTACTGTCCTGGGTTCCTTTAAGCCACATCCAGCCTGGCCTTGGACACTTCAGGGATGGGGCAGCCACAGCTTCTCTGGGAACCTCTACCAGGGCCTCCCCACCCTCACAGGCAAGGATTTGTTCCTAATCTGCTCACTTTTCCTTGTAATAATTTTCTTCCCCTCATTTCAGGTAACGAAGTCAATGGCAGGAGTGGTGAAGTCTATGGATGCCACCTTGAAGAGCATGAACTTGGAAAAGGTAAATAGACTTCATTTTCTTGGAGCTGACATCAAAAGCAGAAGGGACGACAGGCACAAGTTTTAAAAAGGGGAATTCAATCAAGAGTTTTCCAGTTGAGATGTATTTTTTCTGTTACCTGAAGATAAGTAATTTGATTCATATTTTTCATAGATATCTGCACTAATGGACAAATTTGAGCATCAGTTTGAGACACTGGATGTTCAGACACAACAGATGGAAGACACAATGAGCAACACTACAACACTAACAACGCCTCAAGTAAGAATAATAAAATATATTTTAACAAGATGATCTTAAATTATGTATCTAAACCGTTCTTTAACAGCTCTTGAAACACTCAGGCATATGTTTGGGGTTTTTTAGAGATAACTTGAATTCTGTAGAAGCATTATTTACAAGCGAGAGTTCATTGAATGTCATTTTACCTGCTGAGCACCTCTGCTCCTTGTTTTTGAGTTCAGCAATCTTCTGGTGGTTAAACACAAAACTACTGTGACAAAGGCATTTGCCTTTGTTAAAATAATTCCTGTTCTCTGAAACTCTAACAGAAGATGTTGTCAGAAACTCCAAATGCAGCAATCCATTCTGTTTTCCTTTAGAACCAAGTGGACATGCTCCTGCAGGAAATGGCAGATGAAGCAGGGTAGGTGAAATTTCTATTTCTTGAATAAATCTTGGTTCCCACAACCCTTCCTGGTTATATCTGAGGTCAAATACCCTTGTTTTGTAAGTCTGTCTCATGGGAAGCAGAGGAAAAACATAATTTTCTTTTTACCTCTGGACATCCATGACTTGTCCTGGTAGTGAGTCAAAATTACTCACCAGCTTGTGTAACTCTGGAGTATTCAGGGAGTGCTGTCTCATTATTCCTCTGCTGTCAATTACTGTGCTGCCCCCTTTGTCCACTTGTGCCTGACATGGTGTTTGCTCTGTTTTCTCCTGTCAGCCTTGATCTGAACATGGAACTACCTCAAGGACAGACAGGTTCTGTTGGTACAAGCGTTGCCTCAGCAGAACAGGTAAATGTTGGATTTCAGTGAGGTCATTGTGTTCTGGAGAAATGGGATGTGAGAATTAATGCCTCACTCAGTCAAAGCAAAATACTAAATTGCTAAATTCTATTCCAGCTGTCCCAAGGAAACTGTGTGGTTAAAAGTCTTACTATCAAAGTAATTTTAACAATACATTTTTTGAATGTTAAAGGGAACTCATCCAATTCCACCCTTGCCATGGGCAGGGACACCTTCCACTATCCCAGGTTGCTCCAAACCCCATTCAACTTGGCCTTGGACACTTCCAGGGATGGGCAGTCACAACTTCTCTGGGCACCCTGTACCAGGGCCTCACCAGCCTCACAGGGAAGGATTTCAGCCCCGTTGTCTTATCAAATATTCCACGTTCTTTGAAAAAAAACCCACAAAACCCCAACCCTTTCTCTACTTAATTCTGTGTTTTGAAACTCTTCCCTCACAGCCATCCTTGTGGTCTTAAGCAAACTTGTTAAGCCATGAGAGAATTTCTCATCAGCTGGACATGAAATGGCAAAAGTTGCTTTTCCTGTTGCTGATGGTTGGTTTTCCCTTTGTGTTTTCCAACTGTGCAGGATGAGCTGTCACAGAGACTGGCCCGCCTACGTGATCAAGTCTAACTGAACAGAGCTGAAGTTCTTTGGACCTGCTTCCAAACTCCCTGTCTGGAACTAACCCTGCACTACACTTGAGGTGTAAAACAGTCCAACTTAGGTGTCTGAATATTTGTAATATAGGGTACTTCACTCTCAGCTTGCTGCTCTTTCTAAAATACATTAAGTGACCCAAAAATATCATCTCTAATGTCCTTTTCTGTACATTTGGAAGTTGAACTATTTTTTGCAAGCTTTTTTCAAAAATTCAAGTTGATGTTCTAAGTCAGCTACTAATGGTGGTACATTCTAGTTCCAAGCAAAGCAGAGTGTCAATGAGATATATTTTAAATTATGAAGTGATTTTTTTAAATTATGAGAACTGTTTATGGTTGGAGAACTGATGTATCAGTTCAGATGATTGTTGCAGATAATTTTCCTGCAGAGCCAAACTCCTGGAACATGCAGGGATGGACAGCATGGACCTCCTGGAAAATGCACTTGTTGGAACAAATAAGTGGACTTCAAGCTTTTTAGTATTTAAAAGTCAGGATAAATGTGCTGAAATTAGCAGTTTAGTTCAAAAATGAGTTAGCAAAAGCTCATGATTTCATAAAACTGGGGACTTGTATGGTGGCATCACTTTAGCACAGGAGGAATAAAATATATTTTTGGACTCTTTGCCAGGTCTGTTGCTCTCTGCAGATAAAATCCCATTGTTTGTAATATTCTGGTTATATGGAGGAGCTAATTTTAGCAATCCCTTTATATTTCTGCATAGTAAGAGAGTCTGGCTGCTCTCAGTGGCTTCAAACTCTTGTTGCAGTTGTAAAGTAAAAAATGGTTGTAGAAATTTGTGATGTGTTGTGATAAACAGTGACGTTCAAATTCTCTTCTTGATTTTTTGGGCTCATTTTTATGTTTTGTCTTTGTAGGGGTGAGGGAAGGTGTGGAGCACCAGGCTTGGAATTAGTTCATAATTGCCTGGTGCTCAGGGCCATGTGGGTTTTACAGTGTTAGGAAATTGTTTAAGGAAAAAAAAAAAACCTCACTTTTTTATTCAAGCAGGATTTTTTCAGTGAAAATGTGCAAAAACAATGAAACATTTCAGAGCAGTTTCAGATGTTATTTTGAATGTGTTATCCAATTCACTCCAAGGGTTGAACAGGATGTTATGTACTGAAGTAATCAAGGTTACTGTAAAAATAAAATAAGGAAAATAAGATAGACAAAACAACCTGAAATGTTGTGGGATTCTCTCTCACAATGGCAGCTGGACTAAAACCATGAGTTTAAAATGGGATTTTTTCACTTGTTAGAAAGTGGGGTTAAAAATAAATGTAAACATTTCGAGTGTTCCTCCTGTAAACAGGAGAAGTTGGAAGGTGTTTAAAAACCACGTACTGACAGCTGTAGGCTGGCTACAATCCCTTCATATTATTAATAAAACGCCCTAGAAAGGGACTTTTTCCTGCATTTTCTTCCCTGGCTGCTTCTGAACGTTGTAACCAAGGTCCTGGTGTATCTATGCAACCCAGTGACCCAGCTGGGGTGACTGTGTGTGTGCCTTTGCCTTGCTGGACTTCCTTCAGCTTTTTAATAATCAGTTACTTCATATCATGAGAGTGCTGGAAGCTTCCTGCTGTGGAATTGCTCCACACCAGAGTTTACTTGGAGCTGTCCATGAAATACTGAGGATTCAGTGTTTGATAGCAGACAGCTCCAGCTGCTGTGGCTGGCTTCTTTTAATGTTAAAAATGATGCTGCTGTTCCACTGGTTTGGGCCATTCTGGAATTAGTTGAGGGTCAGACAGCAATTCTGAGCTCCCACATGGTTGATTTTCCCAGTCTTTTGCCTTGCTGTGAGCCTTGGAGGGATTTAAAAATAGAGTGGGGCTGAGGTTGCTGCAACAGAAAGGTTAAATAAGCTTCATTATTTTATTGATTGTTGTGGAGTTTTGATCTTATCCCAGGCTGGTGAACTCCAGGAGGTGGAAATATCCAGCGTATATTTCCAGTGTTGTCTCTTGAAAGGAATTAACAAATACAGAGGTTTGACTGACATAATTAAGGTTATGTCTGGGGGGCTGTGATGAAAAGAGGCTTAGGAAGAAATAGGTGTTTGAGGCAGGGAATTTTCACTCCAGGAGTTGCTCTGTATTCCAGCCGTGCCAGGATTTGGGGCTGGCAGCTCCTGCATACAGAACTCCTGCCCTCTCCTGGGGAAATGCTTTCACTCGTGGCTGGGAGCTGCATCCAGAAAGGTTGAAGTTATATTTTAAATATATACATTTTTCTCATGACATTTGGAAAGGCTTAAAGCTGAAAGTTACTCTTAAAGCAATATTTGAGTTTCATCCTTCCTCCCTTCAGGCTCCTCAAAACATTTCTCTTCCCTGAGCAGCTCTGGCTCCTCACTCCGACCTTGTTTTGTCTCTGTAAGTTGACTGTTTGTAAAGTTCATTTCATGTTAAATCACTTGTTTGTGCTTTTCTGGAACCTTATTGCCAGCTAAAATGTCAGTATTTCTGCTGATGAGCAGGCACATCTAAAGTGAAACATTGCTTGAAATGTTGCTGGATGGTTTTGCTCAGCATTTTTATCCTGTGTTACTAAAACTGCTGGTTTGTGGTAGCTTTGTCTTCATTAGAATTTCAAAACAAAGCCATGCAAAGCTTCAGATGAAAGGAGGAGGAAGCAGAACAAGAACTTTAATGTCATGATTGCAATGGGATAAAACTTAATCAAGTTGCCTTCGTGGAGATCCTCAGAGCCAAAAAATAGAGAACTTTTGTTAAACATAATCAGCAGTTGTGTATAGACATAAATTCTGAAGCTGGTGCCGTGTATAGGGAAAAGAATAATTTTTGTAGCTCTGGTTGAGTTCACTTTGAAAACTGCTTTACTTGTATGGGACAGTTTGTAAATGTAACTGCAGGTGGTAAATAAAATTGTACAGACAATTTCTTCTGGGTCTGTGTCCAGGTTGTGTGGCTGCTACAGGTCTCAGTACATGGATGGATAAGCAGATGGGATGTCTTTCCTGTGGGAAGACATCCAGAAAATTCAATATTTACGGGGAAAAAACAAAAACAAAATAAAGTGGGTACTATGGAGAGAGATTTGGGACAACTGAGGAGTAATTAATATTAAGTATAGCAACGTAAACTATAATTTTATGGGATTTTAAAAATGTTTAATCTGATATGGAGAGAGCCCTATGCTTAAACGTCTCAGAGGGTTTTCTGTCCTTACACAGAGAACAAGGGACCACTGGAAAACTGGCAGGAGGTGGCGTGGGTTTGAGTTTGGGATTGAGTTTGGCTTTCCCAGACCTAAAATCTTCGATTTTAACATTTCTATTCAGTCGTTCGGGAACCAGCAGAGGGCACCTCAGGCTTTGCTTTCATGGATCCTACAGAAATGAGTGGTTGGAATAAAGGAAAGCTGCCTGGTTTAGGGAACAGTCTCTCCCGTGGAACCTTTGTTTGGGCAGTGTCCACCCGCTGTAGGACGTGTCCGTGCTGGGGTTTTGATCCCAAAGTTCAGCTCGGCAGCACATCTGCAGGGCCATCAGCTGAATGGGGTCAGTCTGCACTAAATACTCTTCAGAGCAGTCCTTTGCTGCCTTTGGGGGTAATTTAGATCTCTGAGATCTGTGAGTAACCTTGTGCTTAAAACTTGGGTTTAAATTCCACTTTTAGTTAAATGTTGGGGGTTTTCAGCTGTTGTTGTTCTGCTTTTGTCCTGTGATAATTCTTCTGTGTTATACATAGGGAAACACTCCGTGTGTAGTGATGGAAATGGATTTTAGTGGTAAATTTTATTTTTTGTCAGAGCTTTGATGAGCTTTGGTTTGATGAAGGATTGACTTTAATTTCAGGATTCTCTCTGCAGTTCACTGCAGTTCTGCTTTCACCTCTTGCTTGGGCTACTTTGAGCTCACGACAGCACTTGGCTCCCAAACTTTCTTGTTTCAAACAATATTTTTCCAATGGAACCCTGAGAAGGGTCAGTGGCCTTGCTTGTTTCGGAAGCAGCTCCCTTCATTACCATTCCATGAGGGAAAGGCCCAACCTGAACAATCTGTAACTAATTTCACGTGCCAGTGGAGCTGCTTTCACTGGGAGAAGATGCACACAGAGAGTCTCCCAGGCTCCTGCTTCCCTGTACTGCTCTTTATTAATGAACTCGGCCTGGATCAGCTGCATGACATGGTTCAAAAAAAGAAAATCAAAGGGCTGCAGGATCCAGGTTTTGGGAAAGCTTTCCAGGGTCTTCCAATGGTGCTGGTCACCTTGAGGAGCTGCCAGAACCAGATTCAGCAGAGAGGCTGCTCTCAGCCCTTACCTAAATAAGGGGGATTTCAGAGAATAAAATATTTCATCTTGCATATTTCTAATCTAAACAGGCAGATTTAATAATCTAGATACTACATCTAAGTATAATATTATAATCATAAATAATAAACACTGTAGTAACAAAAATAATACAAAATTAAGAATCTTAATATCTAAATAATCTAAGCAAAATCCAAACGTTTAAAAAAAAAATGTTTTACTATCACGTCTGTGTGTGTTGCTTAGGATATTCTAAATTTATTAAGCCTGAGTGAAACAATCTTTTTGCAAAAGTCTAAAACAATGAACATGATATAATGTGTGTATCTGACAAGATAATAATCAGCTTAATTTAATTTCCCTGCTATCTGATTCATAATTCTTTATCACAATCAATTTCTGTCAAAATGAGCTGTCAGGGATAGGAAAACATTTAAAAACTTCCTTTAAAGATGCTCAGTATTTTTTATTAAATCTTTTATGGCTCCATCCAAACGTTTTTTTCTAAAGATCAGATAAACATAACCCTGGAGTCTCTACAGGAGATATTTCCCTTTATTCTTATCACAATCAGGGCTTTGTTTCTCTTGCTGGAAAATGGGTCAATACTGGAACCATTAGGCTGGATTTCTGTTGCTAGTGGTTTTTCAGTTCCAGGTTCCATCTGAAGTCCCAAAATTTGCCTGGAAATCCACCGGAGAAGCAGGCAGGCCTGTTCAGAGTGTTGTAAATTAGTTCCAGTCTCCACGAGCCTGCTGTGACTAATTGATGTGACCTGGAAGTGGATAAAGTCCATAACAGTAAGATCAACTTTTCCTCTGGTAATTTGACAAATAGAGCCCCTTTTTAAAGTTCCATGTAGGCTCCATTCCCCATTTGTTCTGTCATGATGGGCATCGTTTCCGTGTTGGAGTGATAATGATTTTCCAGATTTCTGCTGATTTGTAGAGCAGGTGCCTTTATTTATTAATTCCAGAAGAAGGGAGAGATTCAACAGCACCAGCAAAAAGAGAATTCCTGGCAGCAGCTGTATATCAAAGCCATTCCTTTTCCAGTTACCTCGCTGTAAGTATTTGACCACTGCTTACAATCTTCATATTTCCATGTAAAATGTATAATTACAACATTTTTTGCAGAGTAGTTTTATGTGTAAAGAGAGTAGAAGTAATAATTTACTAGTGGTAATTATTACATTTAACAATAACACTGTTTTTTCATCCAAATATTTTAGAAATACAAAGGTTAATACTCACCAAATCCTGCGTTGTCTGGTGTGTGGTGAGTTGAAAGCAGCAGATATGGAATATCCCACGTTCTCTTCCAAATTTAATACTTTTGCTGAAGTTTTACAGGTCTTTTCAGCCTGTGGTTGGAGTAATAAATAAACCAGATATTCCCAAGCTCTTCATTAAGGTTTATGGGGATGATTGGGAAATCTGGCTGTTTTCTCAGGACACTCTTTAGCACACAGGTTTTCCTCCTCCTTCCTGCACTACAGAGAAATGCAGGAAGGCCGGTGGTTTGTGGAGTTGCTCCAGCTCATTTATTTCCTACAACCACAGGGAAATCAGGAAATCTCAGTGTTGTGTGGGCTTCTGCTCTCGCAGAAGGGGCTGCTGGAGTGGGATCTGTGCCGTGGAAGCTCCTGGAAACTCCACGTTGCTGCCTGATTAATATTTTAAGAAGAATTTTAGGCAGCCACTGTAAATACTGTATTGACTGTAAGAAAATCTGTGCTGCTTTCTGGATGGGCAGGGATTTAAGGCATTTTTCTGCTCCCAGCCCACATCCCATTCCTCCTCTCCCATCTCCACCAGCTCTGTCGTGCTCCAAAATAGTCTCACCATGACTGTAACCCCCACCCAGCAGTGACCCAGGGGAGTCCAGTCCCTATTTATTTGTGCTCCTGTGGGATGTGAACCTTGGTCTTCCAGGGTGAAAGGTTGAGGGATGAGTGTCTTGTTTACCTGTGCTTTTCAGAGAATGTTTTCCTTTAATCTATTAAGCAGACACAGCATTTTGTCCCATGATGTGCAATGGGATCGTTAACGATGCGCTTAATTACTACCAAACCACATCTGAGTGCCCGATGGCAGCAGGCAGGAGGCTCAAAGCCCAGTTGGTCAGGCAGGAGGGTCCAGCAAGGCTCCCCCATCTCAGGGTTTAATAGAAACATCTTTCCATGAGCTCCTGCGATGTCTCTCTGATTTATGCACAACTTTGGTGGTAGATAAAAGTATATTGGATGGTTTCACATCAGCTCTGACTGGTGGCAAACTGGGAGTGAATGAGGAGAAACCAAACTGTCAATGGATTTTAAAATCCAAATTGGATTCTTTGAAAGGTTATTTTAAAAACACCAAGACCTGTGTTAATTCAACCGCTGTACCACTGCTGTCTTTAACACACCTGAGGATTTCTCTTCTCTGAACCTTTTACATCCAGACATTTGGTGGCATTTGGGCTTAATTTTTTGACAGTGCTGCAGATTTGTTGTATACATTAATCAGCTAAGATATAGGGCTTGAGCACATCCTCCACCAGGAACAGACACAATAGGGTGGAGAAGGCCCAGCAAACACAGCTGGTGAACATATTTACCATCCACTGGTTAGTCACACTTGTGGAGTTTTAATTGAATTACCTTTGACAGTGAACAGCAAACCTGGTGGGTGATCTACTAAATTTAACTGATGAATGGGCTCCCTAAAATCAATTAGCATCCAGGGCTGGGAGCATGAACACATCCGTCGCTCGGCGGGGACCGGAGCGGGCTCGGAATGACAGCAGCAAATGTTGGCCAAGTGAAAGCACGGCTCTCCTGCCGGCACTGACCCCTGCTCCCCACATGAAAGAAAAACAGGAGCCCAACAGGAGCTGAGAGAACCCAACAGTAAATCATTTAAGCCCTGTTTTGTACAACTGATACAGGATGCTTCTAAACTGCTTGATTAATGCTGGGCAGTATATTAAAAGCAGGACGTGGCAGAGCAAGGAGTCTGTGGCCAAGCACCAGATCCACAAACACCATCTGCTCCCTTAATTATTTTTGGGAGATTCAGGATAGCGGGGAGCCAGGAGGAATTAGAAACGGCCTTTTTTTTTTT
>VZTR01028042.1:174292-192198 GCA_013400775.1 Chaetops frenatus | reverse complement strand
GGGAGAAGGAGCACCCACACACAGTGTCTGAGGGAGAAGGGAGCAAACAAATAATGACTGAGGGGAAAAGGAGCACACACAATGTCTGAGGGAGAAGGGAGCACACACAGTGTCTGGAGGGAGAAGGAGCACCCACACAGTGAGGGAGAAGGGAGCAAACAAATAATGACTGAGGGGAAAAGGAGCACACACAATGTCTGAGGGAGAATGGAGCATGCACAGTGTCTGAGGGGAGAAGGAGCACTCACAATATCTGAGGGAGAATGGAGCATACAATGTGTGAGGGAGAAGGGAGCACACACACAGTGTCTGAGGGAGAAGGAGCACCCACACACAGTGTCTGAGGGAGAAGGAGCACCCACACCATCTCTAAGGGAGAAGGGAGCACACACATGTCTGGGAGAGAAGGAAGAACACAATGTCTGAGGGAGAAGGAGCACACACGTACAATGCCTGAGGCAGAAGGAGAGCACTCACACAGTATCTGAGGGGAAGAGGAGCACACAAATCATGTCTGACGGAGACACAAATGTCTGAGGGAGAAGGGAATAAATACGCACACACAGACATCTGAGGAGTTCCTGGCTTTGCACAAACTGGAGAAGGCAGGGAGCTCTCTGCTGGGGCTTTTGGGTTTGGAGGTGAGGAGGAAGAGCAGCAAGCAGGATGATAGTCTTTCCCTCCCTTCACCCTGCTTTGCTGGATCATCAGCAAAAAGTTCCTCAAGAGGAAATCTGGGCCAAAACCTGATTTATTGGAATATCGACTTAAGGGAAGGCTCAGTCTGGACTAGGCTGCATGTGAACTTCATTAATTGTTTTACCAAAATGAAAAGAAAATGTGTCAAATTCAACGATGCCCAAATTGAAATCTGTCCAGTGGCCCCTGGAGGTGCTGCCTTGGGACGTGGCAACTTAAATCCTTGTTTTCTCTGGGGGTATCCTCCTTCCCAGGCTGCTGCACTGGGTATCTCTTTATGGGTTGTCCCAAAGTCCATGGAGGGCACAGTGGTGCTTTTCTTCGCTTGCCTTCATAAATTGTTGACTTTGTGCATTGATTTCAGAGTCAATGCCTGGAGAGTATTTTGTTTTATTTTATTTTATTAACAAATGGTATGAAATAGTAGTTTATATGGGAAAATTCTCAACTCCAAACCTCATGGGAGACATTGGACTGTAATGTCGCAGAGTTATAGAACAAGATGAGAAGAGATGGGGTGGAGCAACACCAGCCTGACTCCAAGTGTTCCATGGCTGCTTTAAAAACGTGACATTTTAACCTATAAACTAAAAAAGAGGGTGGGACCCAACACGCCCTGACGCTCTGCTGCTGAGGTGCTGCATAAATTATGTTGCACTTAACACAGACCTATTTGTTAATTTAATTAACATGTAGGCAACGGGGCTCCTGCAGAACAGCGCAGAGGATCCGGTGCTTTCTCTTCTCCTGGCTTTGCTCCACTCCTGCTCTCCGAGCTGCCCCGAGGTCTCGCTCCGAGGCCCGGCTGCTGCTGCTGCTGTGCTGACAGCCCTGCTCCAGAGTACACCTCCAAACTCACCGTCCCAGGGCCCATCCAAAACTCTGGCTCCCAGGCAAACACACGGGAACACGGCTCCAAACACCCGGATCAATCCCCTCAGTAAGATTTCATGCATTTTCAAACGGTATCCGTCTTGATTTGGAAAACAAAAAAGCAAGGAAAAGACAACGGCAAAAAAGCCTTCCCGGTACACGAAGTGAGAAATGTGGCTTTAATTTAGACAACTAATTGCTTCCAGCTGAACCAGCCATTAAAAACAGTTGAAGAATTACAATGTAAATAGATTAATGCAGACAAAGCAACATGTGCACTATTCCATGTCTTCTTGTTACCTACAAAATACTTGGGCAGTGACACACTGTTAGTCTAAGCCACTTGTTAGGTTCTGTGCTAATCAGCTAAAATTAAATAAACATGACTGATAAAAATGACTGTTGTGTTTGAAAATTGATGCACCAACAGAATTTACTCCAGGAGATAATTACAGATGATTAAGTAACAAAGAAATAATTCCTATGGCAAAGGGGGAAGGCCGGCGGCACAGGGAAGGGGCACTTCCCAGTTTGCCGGCCTTGTTGTTTGGAGGGATGAGCCAAAGCTGCAGGAAGGTCCACAAGTGGGCAAAAACTCTGGAGGAGATTTTCTACCCCAGAAATCTCCATTGGCAAAATAAAAACGGGCTGGAAAACCAGTATTTTGCTGTTGGAAAAACATGTATGTTTTTCCCCCCCTCTTCCCACCCAAGGGATCAATTCCTTCATACGACTCCTTACTTTTAAATGCTAAACGAGTGCTCACAGGTGACCCATGTAAATGAAAAATACAATATTTCCTAAACAATAATGTTAATTTTAATATTAAAGCTAATTTCTTTTGTCATCAGATTGAGATTCACCTTCTAAAATTAAAAATATTCTTCAGGAAGTCATTTTAAAATGTTAATTCTTAAAGGAATTTATTATTAGAATGATAATACTGGTTGGATGCCTTGGAAAGGGAGTGTTTTCCAAAATAAAGAAAAAATCTGGGAGGGTTTTTGCATTTTTTTTTTCTTCTCCATAAGGCTTGTTGGTAGGAGCTCTGTGGTAATAGAGGCATCCAAAAAATAAACGGAAGTCTTTTAACTCAAAAGGGGGAGTTTTAGATGAGATTTTGAAAATAAATTCTTTCCTGTGAGGGTGGGGAGGTCCTGGCACAGGGTACCCAGAGAAGCTGTGGCTGCTCCTGGACCCCAGGAGGTGTCCAAGGCCAGGTTGGACAGGGCTTGGAGCACCCTGGGATAGTGGAATGAGATGGGCTTTACCATTCCTTCCCACCCAAACCATTCCATGATTCTGTGATTCCAAGGACCTGACTCCCCCACAGACCTTAACACGGCCATTTCTACACTTTCTCCCATATTTTCTTTAGCACACTCATATCCTTGAGCATCTCACTGAAACACATGTTCGAGTCAAGATTAGCCCCTATGAAATGAAAATCGCTTGGGCTGCAGAGGGGGGAAGTGGAATATTATTCTTCATCCTGAATTGAAATATTAGAAGCTGACTCCTGAATTATACTCCGGGGTTACCGAGCTCTAATTGAGATTGAAATTGGGCCGCTATTTTTGGTGCAGCCTGGAAAGCTCCGAGTCTTATTCCCATTTGTGCCGGTGGAAATCCCCACCCATCATCTCAAATTCTGCTCTGCCTGCACCTTCGGGGTGAGGAGAACCTTCCCGGCCCCTTCCTCCCTGAAATAATGATAAATGACAGCTACTCCAAATTGGAGCTGGCTGCTGCTCCTTGCCAAAGGGCCGAGGGGAGGGTGGGAAGGGGCTTCTCCCAAAAAGCTGATTGACAGGCGGGGTCAGGATGGGGGGAGCATTTGCCGGACCCTGTCAGATCCCAGGGAGCTGCTGACAGCTCGTGCTGCCATTCCCTTCCTTCCCTCCCTGGCCAGATTTATGCTGCTGTACAGAGGGTGTGGGATAAACCCTGCTCACCCCAAAAGGACAACATGCTCCTATAAATCTAATTTTTTTTCTGTTCTGCCAGTGCCGTCTAGAGGGGTTGAGTTTCTCTGGAGGAACAATTAGTGATGATTCCCAATGCTTTGAAATATTAAAGCAAAGTTGATAAGTTGATGGGACTGTCTGGTCCTCAAGTCAGCACCATGTAGCAGAAACCATGTTTCTGAGCAGAGGTGAGGGTGGGCACAGGGTGCCCAGAAAAGCTGTGGCTACTCCATTTCTGACAGTGTCCAAGGCCAGGTTGGACAGGGCTTGGAGCAACCTGGGATAGTGGGAGATGTCCCTGCCCGTGGCAGGGGGTGGCACTGGATGGGCTTTATGGTCCAACCCGAACCATCCAGTGGTGGTGGTGTCCAGGGAGCAGCAGGAGGTGAAAATCCCATTGGTTGTGCAGGAAAAACACCTCGTAAAAGGAGAAGCTCTTTCCCCTCCCTAGTCCCTTACACCGTGTCTGGCTGTGGGACACGGAGGGACACGTGGCACAAATGACCAGGTCACAGCTCTCACCTCCCCAGCCCTCGGCTCTCCCCATCCCCAGGATCCCTTTGCACACACACAGGGAGTCACCTCCGGAGCTGCTGGAGCTGGGGAGAGGTGTCCCCTTGCAAGGAAAACAAAACACAGGGCAGGTGCAGGCGTCGGGAATGGAGCCCCTCAGAATTCACAACCTGAAAGAATTTGATTTAACCCAATGTATAGATCGGTACAAAACATATATCAGGCTGAGATGATTAAATAGGATGAGGCCTCTTTTTTTTTTTTTTTTTATTGTAAGCAGTGAAGAATTCCAAAGGCATGACTGAGGAATTAATATGCAGCTATAAACACGCTGCGGGGAAAAGGCCGGGGGAAGCAAACGGGACCCAAAATAGACTTATCTCCAAATGTCCCGTGAAGCCAAGGAATCTGCTGCTATAAACACAGGAATTGCAACCGGCCACATGAAACAAAGCCCCGCTTTCAGTGGCACCTGGGGATGGCGAGATGGAAGTAATTCCTCTTTAATGAAGATATTGTGATGTGTCCGAGGCTCTCTGCAGAGCAGCAACTCCCACTGCCTGGGAAAAGGGGGGATTAAGTTACAGAGGGGCTCTGCTGGAGGAGGAACCCTTGTTCGAAGCAAACCCTTTGCTGGCATTATCTGTTTAATGTGTTGCACACCATTTGCAGCATAAACATTTCCAGTTCATTTTAATTTCATATCGGAGGAGAATCATAAAGACAGAGAGTTATTGGTCGCAGCTGCGGGGATGTGGCAAATGCAACTTGAAGAATTATTCTGTCAGAGAGACAGAGCCAGATATTATTGTTTTTTTCCCTTACAGTCTTGCCAGCAGTTAAAAAGGGGGTTTTATTAAAAATATTCATGTAATTAAAATCTATAGCCTTAAAAGCCTTGAGAGGAACTGGAGCTAAAGCAGAATGATGCGTTTACATTTCAGATGTTGTAGGTTTGTAACAAAACAATACTGCATTTGGTCAATAAAGCAAAAGAAAAGGGTTTTTAACTTAAATCTTATATTTTAAAACATAGGTAGCTTTGAAGCATGCAGTGATTGATGCAGCTGAGAAGTTTCCTCCTAGGAAATGCTAAATTTAGATGTAAAAATTCACCAGTGATGATCTGGGCCACTGGTGTGCCCTGAGAGGGAGAAATTACTTTTATTCCCCACACGTGTGGTTTTAACAGCCAGTGCCCAGCTTTTCAGCCGTTGTCCATCAGTGTGATGGATCATCCTTCCCTTCTCTCACTTCCCAAACCCCGGCTGGAGCAGAGAATTTTCCCAAAGCAAAGGAAGTATCCCAGCAAAAACCAAACCCAACAGCCACCCAGAGCCATTTCTTTTTTCAGCTCTTTTTTCTTAATTCCTTTTCTCCAAGCTTTGTCCAGTAATAAACAACGGTTCCAATCTGCTGCACTGATCAAAAGAAAGGTTTTAATCAGTCCCAGGCTAAATATCATGCTATTATGTTATCACTGGAGCAAATCATCCAAAATACAAAACAAAAAATATCAGTTTAATATGCTCCAGATCAGGAATGTCTTGAAGAAACTCGCCTTCCTTACAGGTGTGTCCTATTTTAAGAAAAAAAGGGAAGAATTAAAATGTGGGGGCTGGGATCACGTGGCTGCTGGAGCAGGAATGCCGGGATCCAAACTGGCCAAACCCAATTTCTGCAAATAAAATGCTTTCCTCCATGCCAGAGATGCTTTCCTTAATTTTGTTTTGTTTTGTTTTGTTTTGTTTTTTTAACTGAGGACAAAATCCCTGTTTTCACCTGCTGAGGAGCAAATCCACAGGGAAAGCATGGGCCAATCCCTGCTACCTTCAAGCCATGGCTCTGGAGAGGGATGCAACCCCAAGGAGATCCAAAAGCTTCCAAATTTTTGAGGCAATTTTCCCAGGAGTCTGAGCAGGGTCTGGATCTGATGCAATGTGGTGGGAGAAGTCCCATCCCTGCCCCACGAGCCTGATGCAGGATGGCCAACAGAGACACTCGCCATCGCCTCCGGAAAGTTTTGGCTTGGGCAGAGCTGGATCTCATTTCCATCCTCTGCTCTGTTCTGTGGCCAGGAGACCTACCCAGCAAAATTCCTCCTTTTTATGGCTCATTAAGGCTCGTGGCTCCAGATGCGTGAGTGATACTGAAAACCAGTTAAAAAATAAGTAATATTTGGTCATTTGGGAGGCTCCACTTTGGGGCAGGGTGCTCTGGCTGTCTCACCAGCAGGACCTGGAGACATTTCCTGGATCAGCAGCTAAGACCATGCATTCCCAAATGGTTGGTTCATACACACTGGATTAGGAGATCCTGATTCTCCATAGGATCCTCAAGGTGGAAGGAGGAGCTGGACATAGGGGAAAGATCCTCACTGGCACACATGGCTCAGACACCACCCAAACACATTTCATGGAATCATGGAATGATTTAAGCTGGAGGGCCCTTAAAGCCCATCCAATCCCACCCCTGCCATGGGCAGCAACACCTTCCACTATCTCAGGTTGCTCCAAGCCCTGTCCAACCTGGCCTTGGACACTTCCAGGGATCCAGGAGCAGCCACAGCTTCTCTGGGCACCCTGTGCCAGGGTCTCACCACCCTCACAGGGAAGAATTCCTTCCTAATTCTTAGACTAAAAACCACCTCAGAGAGTGGGGACACAGGCTTGGGAAGGAGGAACAGCAGCAGGGATGATGCACCTGGACCTGACCAGATCCATACGAGCTCTTCCCTGTTCTCGCCTTCCCATCCTGTCCCTCGAGAGCTCCTCATTTGCAATTCCAAGGGCCAACATGGGCAGTGTCAGCACTTTCAAAGCATGAAGGCTTTGGAAATGCCAGATTTTGTTTCAGCTGGGAATGAAGTTTGGGGCTTTGCTTTACTTTGATTTGGTTTAATCTCAAAAATCTCCAGGATAGAGAGTTGTGTTTCTTCTACCAGCCTAAATGATCAAATTCTGGGAATTCTGAGAAGTGGAGCAAAGGGGGCTGATGTTATCCATTAGAAGAGCCCAGATAGAGACATTACCCTGCTTTTATGAAAGCCAAAGGCCAAATTCATATTTATTTGAGCTGCAGCAGGATCTGGCTTATATCCTGGACATTACAACATACTGTTCCAATCTCTATTTTTATTAGCAATATTGATAACGTTAGAAGAAATACGATACAGGAAATAGCATATCGACTTTGATTAATTTTACAGTACAACTTAACGAACATAAAGGAAGAATTCAGCAAAAGGCTGAAGCTAAAAGTGTTGCTGGTGAAGGGAGACATGTGGTACCTGCATGTCCTCAGTGGGGCAGCTGGATATTCAACATGGATTTGCCTCCATGGAAGAAAAACTTTTCATAATCAAATTTTTTGAGGACTGTGAGTTCTCCTCTTTCAGTTTATTAACACTTTCAAACAAGGATTTGCTACAAGAAATGAAGGTATTGGTGTATACTTAAATCTGTTTATTGTGCACAGGCAGTGGTATTAAAACTCTGGGTGGATATTTCTAGGGAAAGACATGTGAAATACTTCCATTGCAGGGAGAAAAATCCCTAATTCCAGCCTCAAATCTCAAGTCCTGTGAGAAGATGGGACTTTACTGGACTTACTTGAAGGTGCCTTTAATTGTTCCCACAGCTTTGGAGTGCACAGAAGCCTCCACTCCTTGCATTCCATTGCTTGATATTTAATAATAATAGTAATAATAATAGTTATTATTATCATCATTATTCACTATTACAGGGATATGAACCATTTAGCACTAGAAATGTTGCTTTGTATCTGGATTTATGGTATTTTTTGTGTTTAAAAGGCACTCAGCACAGAGGGCATCGTGGTGCCATTGAGGATAAACCAGTCCAGCCTCCTGGATGGTTCAATTTTCTCCATGAAACAAAACCCAGCCCCAAAATTTAACAAACTGCCTTAAACCTACAGGGTGGTTAAAGCAATATGTGATGGAAGATGAAGGTTTAAACCACTGAGTGCTTGAGGTGACGTGGGCACAGCCAGGGCTGGATCGTGGTTCAGTGTTTAATACCCACCCAAACCCACCTAAAAAAAGGATATTTCTGATGGTTTCAGGCTGCAGGTCCAAGGGGAAGGGATGCAGCATCTCAGCATCTCTCTCTGGTGGACCAGAAGCTTTGGGGCAGAATCCATCCCTGGAGCCTCAGCTGAGTAATTTCAGGAGTAACTCCGAGTCACCACACAAGCCCTTGACTCGTTTCTTCCCCTCGGAGCCGAAGGTTTTGTTTGAGGCCTGACTGGAAGCAGATGGACCTGTCAGAGCTCCTCAGGCAGGTGAGAGGAGCCGGCGGATGAGCTGCTAAGTGCTCCCAGCTGCTGGGCAGGGCCCCGAGGAAATTGTTGGAGCTGGGATCCAGCTCCGAGGTGAGATCTGGAGCCAGTGCCAAGAAGGAAAAAGTGAATTTCTCCAAAACACCATTCTCTGAAAACCTGAAAAAGTGAGGCTTTTGAAAGAAGAGAAAATAGGTGAAAAAAACTGAAAAAAAAAAAAAAAACCCGTATAAAATATATCTTCATACTTCAGAGAGCCAGAAGCCATCCTCAGCTCCTGCCCCCATCTCTGGTTTTGTTGAGGATCTGCCTTCTTAGGCAGCAAATGTGATTTTTTTTTTCCAAGGGTTTCTTCCTATGGCTGGTGTTTCCCTCTCCAGAAAGGTCTTGACTTCCACTTGCTGCTTTGTGTCGTTTGATTTACAAGCTCAAGGGGTCCTTCTCAAAACCTGGACTCCTTCTTGTACTTAATTGCTACAATAAACTGCAAACTTGGTGCTTTAGGAGCAACAGTCTGGGAGGAAATTGTTTGATGGATGGAAGTAGATGGTAGGTCCTTCTTGGGAATGTGACCGAAGGGGCACAGCAGAGAAGTGGCTTTATAAATAACTGCAAAATTCAGAAACTCCACGAGCTCGGGGACAGCAGAACTCTATTAAGCACAAACAGCTTGCAGGGCAATTCCCAACATCTGCAAAAGTCCTCTCAGGCCCTGTAATTCCCAACAGCCTCGACTGCTGCATCCACTAACCTTCACTCCCCGGGTGGGTCCCCTGCGGTCTGGGATGCCATGGAAAGGGATGCCTGGAGTTTGCATCCCAAAATGCAAATAAACCAGTGAAAGAAAAGGTGATTAGCAAGTCAAAGCTTTTATTCGCACTGTGAGGAAGGTGTTTTTCATCTTCTTTTTGGAAATGAATTGATAAAAAATCATTCTTAATGTTTTAATATCTGTTTTTCCCTCAGTGGGTGCAGCATTGGTGGAGCATGGAGCAGGCATGGATGGAGTTCCTGCATGTTCCAAGCAATGCCATGATTCCTGTCATGGCTCCAAGTGGCTCAGCTGTAAAGAAAATGATAAAATTCATCCAGTAAATGCCAAGGAATGAGGCTTCACTTGTGGCACTGCAAAGTGCAGCTCCAGCCATTGAGTGTTTGTAGCAGAACCCCAGAGGAGCTGGGAATGCATCTCCTGCACCCAGAACTCAACATCTATCTGGGATGGGAAAGCCACCATGGCATCAACGACTTTATAATTATCTGAACCTCTCCTTTAGCTTCCTGAGCTGAGTTTTATGTGTCACCACAGATGTTGTGTGTTCTGGGGGACAACCAGACACCCAAAACGAAGAGGAAAGGACACGTAAATATTGTGGCCTCATCTGTTTCCAATAGGCTGTGTTTACATATTAATGTGCAATACAAATTTGTAAACATGAGCATTTGAAACTTTTGGAGGAACCGATCCCGGCCTTTTCCCTTTCTGCAGCTTTATTGGAACAACATGTCCCCAGCCCCAGCCACACATGGACATGGTTTCCACACTGGATGCATTTCAAATGGTCTGGGTGCTTATTTGTTCTGCTCTATCTTGCTATCCAATCCTCATTTGCTTTGCATAATTGTGATACAAATTATCATCTAATTACATCCCCAACCTCAGCAGATCAAATGTAAACCGAGGCACTTCCATTGCAAAAAGCGACATCCGATGCTCCCTCTACGCCTTTGGCTTCTCCAATAGATGGATTAAATTTGGGTGAAACCAGAGACTGAACTGCACTTTGATTAAAAATATTATTGCCTGGTATTTTGTCTCCTTGGATTCTAAATCCACCCCCATGTCTGAGCACTGAGCCCATCCCATGTCCTGGCATTGGGTACTGACACGGCACCTCTGGAACCGGCAGTTTTATTTGCTGAGTGCTATAAACAGGCTCAGATATTCCCAAATAACTTCAATCTCCTCTTGGGAAAGGTCAAATGACTAATAGCTGAGATTGTTCAGTAAGTTTCATCCTTAAAAAAAAAAAAACTCTTTGATTTTTTTTCTCCCGGTTCCCATTTAAAAATAGTACTGCAATCCTGCGGTGATGTTTGTATTTGCCTACTGAGCCCAAGGAATTGTGAACTTTGAAATGGCCACGGTTTTCCAATAATGTTTGTGGCAGGAAATACAAAGCAGCACGTGATGGAATTGTATTGACAGGCACATGGGCCTGCTTGAAGTATTGACCCCGGTTCCCCCTGTTTCACAAATCATATTTATTAATCTGATTTTTTCTCTCAAGTTCTGCCACTCACCTCCCACTTGCGGCTGTTTTACACAGGACTCTGAGAGTGTAGAGTGCAAGTTATCTTCTTTTTGGGGCACATTTGGTTTAATATCTAGGCCAACCCATCTGTTTGAGTGAATCAGCTGAGTCACCCTTGTCGATATGGAAACTATTCCTGTGCCAGAAGGGCCGGGGAGCTTGGTCTGCTCCGAGGTGGCCACGGTGGCACAGGACAGAGGGCTGTGACTGCCTGAAAACACCACCTGCATCCTTTTTACTTCTTACAGTGATTTTTGAAAGGATAAAACCAGGAGATGAAGGCAAAGGAAATGGAAATAACCCCCAGATAACCCGGATCATGCAGCTCCTCTCACGCCGTGCCGACCTCTCGACAGACAAATTGATATTTCTGGATCTGCAAGATGAGCACCCTCCCAACGAGTGGCACCCCTGGGAACACGCTCAGACCTTGCAGGGACCAGGCTCTGGGAGTGTTTTCCATGCAGCTGCGATGAGGGAGGATGGTGGAACCTGGGATCCTACTGGACCCACAGAGGCGCTTTGAAATCCAGCTGAATCCCACTGGAATTAGCCAAGCATCATTCCTGGTGGAGCAAATCACTGCACCAAAAATATCTCTTCCAGTCATTATCAGTCACATTTTTAACCAGACACTGATTTACTGGATTACAACTCATGGCCAGAAACTCTGGAATATCTTATGCAACCGCAAATATTCGGAAAATTGGAAGTTCCCCATTGCACAAATCCGTGACTGATCAGGAAGAGCCTTCCAGCTCCACAGGAGTACAACCACATGTGGGGGCTGGGTTGTGGTCACTCAGCTGGACAGAGCCTGGCCAGGGCCAGCAGTGGACTTGCTACAGGAATTCAATCACCACCAGTGTTGGAAATAAGGACTCCTGAAGGAAAAACAACTTATTTTTCTTTTTTAATAAAAATAGTGAGATAAACTGCTAAGAAACAGCCCGAGAAAGCAGGTTTGTTCATTTTTACAGTTGAACAGACCATTTATCACAACTCCCCATTTCATACTGGCATCACTGCGGGGCTCTGTGAACACCCAAAGCAGGAAAATTAGGGAAACCAATGTTGTCTGAATTTTATCAAAGTCTCATGAAAGTAAAAGTGTGATTTTTGTTAATTTAGCAGCTTTTGATATTGCTTGTTCTGTTCTGAATTTCTTGTCTGTTAAGGATGAAAATAAAATCAAAACTCTGGTATCAGTTTTGGTTCTTAAGCCTGTGCCTAATCCCTCTACAGTGTGTGTTGTGTTTGAAAATATAGGATTAATCCCAAAATGGGGCTGGTCCCAGCCAAGCCTGATTTTCCAATCTCTGCCATCTATAAAGTGATGAATTTGACTTTAGGTAAAGACTGAAGATCAATCAAATAAAGAATAAAACCTGTGTCCTGATTTATTGTGAGTTACATGATGCCCTTGGGAGCTGGAGATTATTTACAGGAATAACAAGAATATCCACAGGTTACAAGAAAACAAACAAGGCTTTTGGAAGGAATTGAAAATCTCTTGTTCCAGGGCCTGTAGAGTTGGATCCATGTTCTCTGTGGGACTGAGCCAGGAGCATTCCTGCCCTTGCCTTGGGCACAGCTGGATGAGATCCCACGTGGATCTTCTGTGTCCCTTGGGGCTGAGAGCTCTGGGTTGGAGGATTGTCCTGCAGGACTCCTGGGGGTTTCTCATCCCACACAACTCTCCAGGATGTATCCTCCAGCGTGGATCCATCTCACCATGGGAGAGATGTGTGACCCCCATCCCTGTCCTTCCCACCACACCATCGACGCTGGGGCATGGAAAAGAAGGCTCTGGGGCACCCTTCCAGCTTCTCACCCCATCCATCTTTCATCCTGCCTTTCTTTACCCTGGCAGCAGGTACTTGGATTTAAGATACCTGGATTTATGTGCCCACCCTGATAAAGGAGGCATTTGGGTCCTGGAGAATGAGGGACTTTTATGTCATTAATTAGGACCCATTAGAGCCAAGGGAACTTAAGAACAAGCTCAAGTGCTTGGCCAGATGTGGCTCCTTTGCCAAGTCCAGGTCCTGGATAGTCCCTTTGAAATTAGGGATAAAACTTGAGTGGGTGGGCAGCAGCTCCCAAGGGCTCTGCACTAACTAAAGGCAAGCGAGAGAGAGAAAACAGATTTGTAGAAATAGACACCAATGTCCCCACTTGAGAGTGCAAATAGTAAAAGGGTGACTGACAGTTTGCTCTTAACCTACTACTGTGACATAAAAGTGGCCAAAAAGTATCACCTCAGGACCATCTCAGACCCTCCACCCTCCCAAAAACACAACACTTCCGTCCACAAAAAAAAAAAAAAAAAAAAAAAAAAAAAAAAAAAAAACCGACCCACCCCTTTNAAAAAAAAAAAAAAAGATTAAATGCCTGCCCATCCCTTTTCTGTACCATGCAGTGTTTCAGAGTCAATAACTAACAAGCCCCTGGGTATGAAGGAAGGAAGGACTTGCTTTACATAGCTTAGAAATATTCTCTGATCCCACTAAAGGCAGTGGTTAATTGTGGGGTGCCAGTTGGAGTGATTGCATCTGCCATCCCTCAAAGCAGCCGGAATGCTGTCACTCACTTTGAAATGCCCTGCTGCATTCATCAGTCTGGATGGCACAGAGAAGTTATAACCATACAAGCCATATGGAGGATGTAAAGAACAATTAAGTGCTTCCCGAGCAATGGGACTTGATGGGAAAATGTTTCCAGATGCATGTAATCCATACAGCATTTGACCAGCAGAACCGGGGGCTTGTAGGCACTGAGCGTTTAAGTCTTCGGCTTTGGCGTTTTTCAGGGAAGACAGTTTGGGCATGTCCACCATGAAGTGGGGCAAAAGGTGTGGGTTGGTGGCTCCCAGCTTTTCATGGCTTGGAAAGAGGAGTGCCTGTTGTCTCAAGAAGCTCGTAGGGCAGATCTTGTAGTAGAGGGGCACGTTGAGGGGGTGCAGGAAGCTCTCGGGGCACGACACGCCCAGGTTGCTCGTGGGCAAGTGAAGCGTGGGAGGGGAGCACGATGGAGACAGCAGGGGGTTCAGAGGAGAGGGGGTCCCACCGCTGGAGGCCACTGGAGAAGAGCTGGAGCTCCCACCTGGAAAGGAAAATAAAAATCATCCAGGCTGGGCTAATTGGTGTCCACAGCCAGGCAATCCTTGGAGGACTCCTGCTCCTGCTCCAGATCTCCCTGCTGCCGGTGTCCAACCAAGCACGAACCTGCTCCAAAGACCAGCTCCTGGAAAATGGGAAGATCTATCCATAAATGGTTATTGTTACCTGCTATTTGTCTAAAACCAATATTCATATGTGTCTAATCCCCTTCCTTGTAGTGGGATCATGGTAAATCCAGCTCCACGCACACCTGGATCCGTACCTGACTGCACGACCGACAACCCTCCCCTGCTATACACACACCATTGCTATTTCGGGTTCCCTATTTTTCATGCAAATTCCAGACAGCTTTTTCCCCTTGGATATAAGAACAAAAAAGCATATTCAGCCTGATGGAGAATTTTTTTGTACCTTCCTGCTTACAGGAATTGACTCATTTCACTTGGCTTCCCAAGCAATTTGAAACATTCCCCTGAATGCTATCGGTGTCTCCAGAAATTCAAACTCACATGGCATGTGAACGTCCTCCTTTCTGGAAGGGATGAATGAGCACTTTCAGAATTTGGGAGAAAAGCAACTCTAAGGAGTAAAAATGGAGCAGGGATGGGATGGCTGCCCCGAGGTGGGAATGGTGCTTGGGAGCAGTCGGCCCTGGTGCTACACAGATGCTGGTTTCATCTCCCGCCTGTGGAGAGCCAAATGTCTGCTGCACACTCATTACCAAATTCTTCCAGAGGGGCTTCACCTCCCTCTTTATTTTAATTTCTCACCAAAAGCACTGGGAAAGGATGTAAGGGAACGTGGATCCATTTGTGCTACTATTTACATTCAATTCCAAGCAATACAGTGCTTGGCTGGGATCTGATCCGCCTTTACACGCAACCAGCGACCCGAAATCAACTGTGAAACTGAACCACATCTGCTGGCATAGAAAAATCTTAAACAAGAATTAAAACACAAGGATTTCGGATGCGGTGCAAATTATTTTCCAAACTCCCAGCAAGCAGAGCCTCTCACAGGTCAGCTCTGGATCACAGTAATCCAGGAAGGTTTTGCGGCGTGAAGGTCTCACCCTTCCCTGCTGATGTCAGCGGCTGCTTCAGTCCTGACATCAGCGGGGCAGGATCCACTCCTCTCTCCATGGACATATCCTGATGTCCTCCAGGGCTCAGGGGCTTTGGGTCATGTGAAATGTGGGATTCAGCCCATATTCTGGTGAGTGAGGCAGCAAAGGAACCCCTACGTGGCTGGATACAGCACAGCAAAGCAGGGTCGGTATCTGCTGCACAATATCCCATGCAAAAATATCAGCCAAATTCCAGAGCAAGTTTGGGAATGGGGATTGCAGCAGAAAGGATGGAGCAGATCAATGAGCAGATGTTTTCTGCCCTTTCTATTAGGCTTATAAATAAAAAATTTATGGCAAATTTTTGCTTCAGCATGTTGATCATAATTTCTCTTAATTTACCTCTTGGTTTTAGAGCTTTGGGATTTCAGTTTTACAGCATTTCTTCAGAAATATATATTCTTAGGAGTAGAACTGCAGATTTTTTTTTATATTTGTATCAGTCCAGTAATCTCACCCTGAAGGAAAATACCAAATACATTAAACAAGAAAAAAAAAATTAAAATCCCAGGTAGCTCTAGTATTATATGCACAATAATATTTTAGCATCTTTAATATTGCAGTTGCTGCTTCATTCCTCATGCAGCTCATCCACCACCTCCTCTGCCCTGGCAAACGGGTTCAAAAGGGGCTTTGTTCATAAGATATTTTCTAAAAGTAAAATTAATAAAACCCCTATTAATAACACTAATAAAACTACTAGTAGTAATGACAATTATTATTAAGAATAACTGTAGTTCTCTTTACAACTGATAAACCTCTTAATTTCTCCCGTATCTGATTTCTTTGTGCCCTCATTTCTATACCTGCAGAACATGAATATTTGCTGTGATTTTTGCATCAATTCCTGACAGACAAAGGGGTGACTTGGTGTGTCCCAAGCCTTTGAAGAGTTCCTGACATAAACGAGAGTTAAACTCACGATTTTAAACCCAACTTGAAGCTCTCCAGAGTGCAAACGAGCTGTTAGTTTTTCCCCTTCGGCGCTATGAATAATCTGTTTTCAAATGTTACTTTCTGAAGCCGTTTTTCTGGGAAAGGGCTGTAAAGGACGGTTGCTCTTGTCAGGATGAAGGAAAGCATTTTCCCTGAAAATTTTCCTCCTCTTCCCTGCATTTCTGTCGAACAGCTGCATCCTAAATACCAGGTAATTTTATTTTCTGTTGCATAACGCATTTGTCGGCGCAGAAGCTGCCGCTGCAGAAAACACGGGCGGTCACCAGTACCAGGTTTGGAGTTGATATTCCCAACCCGGTTGGAAGCAATTACTGTAACAGGATCAAAGCCGGAACAACCCGACTCCAAATTAGCCTCCTGCACACTCAGATATTTTTTTCTGCCCATCTAACTCTGGGTTTCAGCCGGGGGCTGAAGCAACCCGCGCCCTCATCCTGTTCTTCCCGGCTTATCGCATCCATTTTCACAGGAGTTTTATCCAAACCCACGGGGAATTAACTCCCCCAAAAAGCGGGGATTCGTTTTCTGGGCGCACCTCGTTATCTTTGACGGTTTGAGCCCCGCGAGGAGCCCCGGGCGTGCGGCCGGGAGAGGCAGCGAGCGGGATTTACTTACCCTGGCTGTCTGTGCCGAAAGCCTTGAAGTCCAGGGCGAGGGGGGGTCTCCACGGGTAGGTCTCCAGGAGCCCGTCCAGGACCCCCCTGCGGGGCGAGAGCGCGTTGAACGCGGCCGCGGGGCCGGCGGGCTCGGGGGGAGGCGGTGGGGCGGCCCCGGCCCTTACCTGTTCCTGCCGGGGTCCCGAAAACCTTTGGCGAAGGGATTCCTGTCGATCTTCAGCTTCGTGATCTGCAGGGTGAAAGCAAAGGGGCCACTGGGGAGCGGCCAGGGCTGGGACCGGCGGCCGCGGCCATCGGGGCTCTGCATCCCCCCGAACCCGGTACCGCCGGGGCTCTGCATCCCCCCGACCCCCGGCTCCCGGTACCTGCTGGTTCTGGTAGGCGGTGACGGTGGTGAACTCGGTCTCCTGGAAGGAGAAGGTCTGCACCCCCTCGGCGGGCAGCGACTGGATCTGCGCTAGATCGAAGCGAGAATCCTGGGCGATAACGTGGACGCGGGGCTTGTACTTGTGCATGGACTGCAGGATGATCTGTGCGGGGGACAGGCGGCTGAGCGACCCCCGGACGGAGAAGGGCAGGAAAAAACCCGAGGGGAGGCTCAGGAGGGACCCAGCCCTGAGCCCCGGGGCAGGAGGGACCGGCCCCCGCCTTTCCCGGCGCTGCCCCCGGGTGATGCTCCGCACCCCGGGGGTGAAAGTCTGTCCCTCCCCGGCCCCCGCGGCGGGGCTGCCCCACACCTACGTGCCCCTTGTCGTCCATTTCGTTGTTGGTGAGCTTCACGCGGTCGAAGCTGATGATTTGCCTCATCCAGGTCTCCCCCGAGCAGGGCGAGTCGGGGTGGATGTAGAGGCGCGGGGTGATGCAGGAGTGGTCCGTGTTCCCCGCCACCATCCACTGCGAGCTGTGATAGACGTACCTGGCCCGGGCCGGGCCGCGTCAGCCGGCAGGAGCCCGTCCCCACCCGCCCCCCACACACCTATGGATTCTATAGGTGCGTGCGGGCCCCCCCCAGGACCCCTGTGCGACCCCCGTGTCCCGCTCGGACCGGGCGGGTCGCAGATGGCGGCCGGCAGGGCAGGAGGGGTCCCGCGTGGGTGTGGGGGGTTCCCGCCGGTCCCCCCCGTACCTGTATCGTTTGGAGTCCACGGGCACGACGTCGATGGCGATGTAATATTGCTGCAGCGGCTCCAGCCCCTTCACCTTCACCCGGACCGACGGGAACATCCTCCTGCGGGCACAGGGACAGCGGCTGAGCGAGAGCTGCTGCTGACCGGGCGGAAAGGGGCCCCGAAACTATGAACGTGTGTCGGGAGGGAGGAAAATCGAACTCAACGAAAACAGCGGAAAAAGGGGGCGAACTAAGCGAAATATCCCAACAGAACAGAAAAAACCCCAGACAGCAAAACTAACAAAAA
>VZTR01028042.1:162478-174226 GCA_013400775.1 Chaetops frenatus | reverse complement strand
AAACCAAAACGGAAAAGCAAAGCCCGAGCGAGGCGCCGGGGGCCGGCCGGTACCTGCCGGCCTTGGTGATGATCATCTCGGTGCCGATGTCGTGGAACCTCCTCCAGAGCTCGGAGCCCTGCAGCTCCACCTGCACCCCTCCCGCCCGGCTCTCGGCAGCGGCCTTGGGCCGCTTCTCTGCGGGGAACACAAAGGGCAGGGGGCGGCTCGGGAGGCTGCCGGGGCAGGGGGCGGCCCTCGCTCCCCGCAGCGCCGGGCTCCCTCCGGTCCCCACCCGCCTCCGGGGCTCTGCGAGCCGGCCGGCAGCCGGGGCCGGGCTCCTCATCGNNCGACCCTCCGGCACCTTCCTCTCGGCCGAGCGTCCCACCAGGGCTTCCACCGAGAAGGCGTGAGCCCGGGAGCTGAGCGCCATCCCCCCCGGGCTGCCGGGGGACCCCCCGGGCGGCAGCGGGGCTCAGGCGGGCGGCGGCGGCTCCATCCCGGCCGGTACCCAGCGCCCCTCGCCNAGAGGGGGAAGAGGAGCCGGCCCCGTCTAGGATCAATAAAAGAGTTACTGTTCTCCATTAAATTGTAAAACTCAAAGAAATTTGACATAATTGCACACTAGGGGCCACTTTTCCAACAAAAGTGCAAATAACGTTTAACCAGAACCAGCGCAAAAGGGGAAAAGAAAAAGAGAGGGGGGAAAAAGGGAGAAAGGGGAAAGATTTACAAAAAAGAAGGAGAATGAAAAATAGAAAAGGGTGGAAAAAGAAAGAAAAAGGCAGGAAAGGAGAAATAAAAGAGGGGGGGGAAGTAAAAGAAAATGGGGGGGAAAGGGGAATACAAGAGAAGGGAACCGTGCCCCGCCTCTGGTCCAGCCGGGCTTCCCCCACGGGCCGGTCACGCGCGGTGCCACCCCTGGGCTGTGACAGCGCTGGGCAGGGGCTGCGGCTTTGTCTCCCGTTTTTCCTTTGCTTTTTTGTTTGTTTGGTTGTTTTTGGGGTGTTTTTAAAGGCAGCCCCGCCCCGGCTCCGCTTCAAAGCGCGGCCCCGCCGCCCGCGGCAGCTGCGCTGAATTAGGGGCAGAAATTCCCGTTTTCCACCCGTAGAGTCCCGGGAAACTCCTGCGCGGCCGGGCAGGGCAAGGTCGGGGCCGGGGGGCTCCGGCTGGGACCCTCAGGTGTGCAGGGAAAGCCCTGCCCGGCATTTTCACCCCCGCTCCGGGGACCTCCCCGCCCTGCCCAGGCTGGAACCCCCCGCGCTGATTTATTTTCCATCCAGGAATCCTCCCCAGAGCCGGCAGCAAAGGGGATTCTGGGGCTCGGGTGGGTTTTGGGGATGGGGGCAGTGGTGTTGTCCCCGCTGAGCAGGGGGTGTCCAACCCCCCATCCCCTGTGCAGCCCGTGCCCCGCAGCCTTCCCCTGCACCGGGGAGGTCAGCAGGATAGATGAGCCTTAACGGGGAAAAAAAAAAAAACGTGGAAAGGGATAAAATTCACAGGCCAGCTGAGAAAGCAGGGTGAGGACGGCGGAGCTGTCACGGGGCCCTGCAGCTTTGGGACAGGCAGGGGTTGGGGTGCAGCATTCCATGTTCTGCTTCCAGGTGATCCCGGAGTCACAGGGAAGCCCTGGTACAACCAAATATTTCACTTGTTGGGATTTCTTGCTCTATTTGTTAGAGTTGGTGTCCTGGTGCACGCATTCCCAAACTTTGGGCTGGCAGCAGGCTGTGTTTGTGAAGAACATGGAATGGTTTGGGTGGGAAGGGACCTGAAATCTCATCTCATCCCAACCCCTGCCATGGGCAGGGACACCCTCCACTGTCCCGGGCTGTTCCAAGCCCCATCCAACCCGGCCCTGGACATTTCCAGGGATCCAGGGGCAGCCACAGCTTCTCTGCAGCAGTATTTTTTTCCCAAATGTGTATTTTAATTGTCCCAGACTCACATCCTTGCCCTCAAATCCCCATCCCAAGGACACTCCTTACTCAGCTCAGGGTGGGCATTGCCCATGAATGTGAATACACATTTATATGCATTTCTGCCTTTTTTAGCACACTTTTACACACCAAATTCCTGGCATAACTCACTGAGTCAAGGATTTGACCAGGGAAAAGACCTCAGGGAAAGTGAATGAGTGCAGATACAGCTGCCAAAAGCCCGAGCTCAACATCCAGCCTGGGCACCTGCTTGGAAGCCACCTCCTTCTCCAGCTGCTGACCTTTCTCCAGTGCCAGCTCTGGTGTGGATCATACCTGCAGCCTGATTGGGGAATGGAAAGTTGGTATCCCAACTTCCCAAAGTCTGATCGTTGTAATCTGAATTATAGGTGGGTTTGGATCTGTGTTGCTTCACCCTTCCATGGATCTCCAGCAGCAGCGGCCTCTGATGTGGATTTGTTTCCTACAGGAATGTCTGGGTGCTCCTGCCTGGTGCCTCTGTGGGACAATGTCCAGCCTGCTGCCCATCCTCTGGAATGTCATTCCACAGGATAATGGTTCCCTGTCCATGGCAGGAGGCTTGGAATCAGATGTTCTGTCAGGTCCCTTCAAACCCCAAGCATTCTATGATCCCTTGTGGCAAGAAATGGATGGAGAACAGGGCAGGGGAAGGGAATTTGAGGTTCCCTCTTGCTCCTAGGCAGGATCAGCTCCACCTATGCAGATTGAATTCTTCTTACAAAGAGAAATTAATCAGATTTTATGAACATGTTCATAATTAGAAGAGTATAAGCTCATGATTTCAAGGTGCCCGGTGGGTCCTGGCCAGCGCTGATGGAAGCCAGCTGAGGGCACAGAGTGTGAACCTTTATCTCTGCTGACATGACATATTATTAAAAAGCATTTTGAGTAATCTTTGATTTCCTCAGCATTGCAACACATTTCAAGAACTTGGCCGGGGATCAACCGAGCCTTTTTAATTTCCTACACTGAAAAATAAAACAAAAATCAAGCCCGATTGGGATGATATAATCAGGAACATTTTGAGGGTTTAGGTCAAATTAATGTGTCAGAGAAGGGTTTTCAGGGGACTTGGGAAGCTTTAATCTGTCAAAGGCTGACTCAGAGCCTGCTTGGGCTTTGTAATCTTATTGTCTTTATGGAATTATGGGACGGAATGTCCTGAATTACCATCATCAGAGAGTCCAGCAAATAATCAGTTGGCATGAAGTTCAGAATAACTAAGTTAATTTTAAAGCAAGTGTTGGACAATTTGCCAGAAATGTTTGCTTAACTTAGAAATGATATTTTAATACTGTCCCTTAATGTGTGAAAGCACTCAGGTAACCTCCAAACATGGCCTTGCCCAACCACTTTTGGGGCAGATTTTAGGAGATTGAGTTGTTTCGAAGCTGTGGTTGATTTTGTCAAGATTTGCTTTTTATTTACCAAAACAAAAGAAAACAAAACCCCAACAAAGCAAACCAAACCTGCCTTACGGCTTAGGGGTAATATTTTAATATCACCTGTACTCAATTATGCATCTAATACTTATCTCTTTTATATCTCCACTCCATCAAGGACTTACACAGACCTGCAATTATAAATTTGGTGTGTGGATGTTCTTGGTTCTAACAGATAAATTCAAGGATTGTTCAGGATAAACTCAAGAATTGTTCATTCTCTGCTTCACAAATCATTTGCAAGAAAATATTTATCCCTTTAATATTTGGGAAAATCCTGGTTTCCAGCCCTGCAGTCTCTGGTCACAGGGATGCAGCTCCATTGCTCAAGCCCTGGCTCCCAGAGGAGCCTCAGCCATTGCTTCTCCAGTGTTTAATTAAATGATGAGTAGTCAAGTTTACAACTGGGTGTGGGTGCATCTCTCTTCCCGTTGGGTGTACGTGAGGTGGGACACACTCAGCAATATTTTGGGTGGTTCAGCTCCTCTTCTCTCACAGGGAGCAAAGCAGAGACTCCTGGGCTGAGCCCACGTCCCTGAGTGCTCCTCCCACCCCAGCCCTGGTGGCACCATCTGCTCTTTAAAAACCTTTCCTCTCCTGTAAAAAAGCATTTTAGGGTTGATTTAATCCTTGTTGCATGTGCTGCTCACTTGTTACTCCAGGACTCACCTTCCAGTTTCCTTTTTTTTTCCTGGATTCCCATATTTACTGCTACCAGTAAATAAAAATGGGATATTTTAGATTCAGATCTATTTGCTTGTAAATCAGAGAAACCCAGAATGGTTTGGCTTGGAAGGGACCTTAAAACCCATCCAGTGCCACCTCCTGCCATGGGCAGGGACACCTTTCCCTGTCCCAGGCTGCTACAAGCCCTGTCCAACCTGGCCTTGGACACTGCCAGGGATCCAGGGGCAGACACAGCTTCTCTGGGCAACCAAAATCTAACATATAAATATACAATAAATATAACTGAACGTGCTGCCTCATGTCTGTCAGGGATACACCTGCACTGAGAAATGCAAACAAATACCCAACATTCCAATGTGCAAATAATACCCTTTTCTTGGAGGAAAAAAAATCAAATTACGGACGAGACTGTGCCGCAAACAGCTGCCCCCATCCACCAGGGAAAGGGGTGGGAGGTTTGTTGCAGGAGGATGTAAGAGCTGGAATTAAACAGTTTCTAACTGCCCTGGAAAGGCTGCAGTGGAGAGGACCTGAGGCAGCTGAATGACCCTTCTGGGGGCTGCAGTAACACCAGCTTGGGCTCTACAGGAGCTGCAAGTGCCAGTATTCAACTTGAATTTTTGTAAACGTAACCACCATTTGGCAGGAGTCATTAACTAATTAGTCATTAACAGATTAACAAATATTTCTTTTCCTTAAAAACCTTTCAAACAGAAACTGCTGAAGGCTGAGGAATTCTTGGCAGAAAACACCCGTGGTAGTGTAAAACAGCGCTTAGGAGATTGTTTTCCCTGACATTCTCAAATGTCCCATTCCCAGCACAGCTTTAACTTCATTCCACGATTATTTTGCCCCTCATGAACTTTGAAGAACCTCTGCTCTTCTGTGGCTGTGTCCTCTCTCCATCCCTGCTGGGCAGTGGCACCTCTGGGCTGACTCCATCCAAACCAGGAGGTGAGGGCAAGGTGTCCTTGTCCACAGGACAACCCTGAATTTATTCCATGGCAAAAATGACAGATCTGAGCAAGAAATGAGCAGTTTATGGTGGTGGCCAACCAGTGCTGAAGTTTCTTGGTTGACCTCCTGAGGAGGTTCTTCACCTCCACGTGCGCTGCATTAGTTAAAGAGAAATTAAAATAAATCTCTGTTATGTTATTTTATACATAACTCCCCCCTTCCCCCCCCAGAGTGTGTGCAGGGAATAGGATTAAACCTTAAGGAAATGATTCAGTGAAGTAAAAACAATACAGACAGCATTTGGGGAGAGTTAAATCAAATTAGGGCACTCGGATCACTTCAGGATGAGAGAGGGGTGGGTGGTGCTCAGCAGGGAAGTCAAGGAAGGGTCAATAATGCCCGTGTGGGGTGGGGTAAGGATGAGACCACAACGGGACCTGTCCCCACAAGAACCTTCCTCCAGCTGTGCCTGGTGCCCTGCTGAGTTCCTCCAGGACCTCCAGCGTGATGTAACAGGACCTTCTGTGGGATATCTCGCTGCAACTTCCAAACATTTCCTGGAAAAGGAGGATTTCTCATCTCTGTGCTGTGAGGAACATTTCTAACGTGGCTTTTCCCAGCCCAGCTCCTGGCTTTTGGCTCATGGTTGTGTGTGAGAGTGAGGAGAAGCTGCTCCATCCCCTCTCCAGCCACCAGCTTTCCATCCCTCCAAGCAGCTCTCCCACCTCTTTTCCTTCATCACAGCTACTCCAGAGCTAAGAAATTAACCCAAGACCTGGCCCCTTCCTCCTCTATGTGATGGTGAAAATTCCTGATGTGTTGAACTTTTCTCATAATACTTAAAGAAAATACTTCAAGAATGTTTAATAAGAGGGGATTTAGAGAGGGCAAAATTCAGCACACAGATGAAGCAGAAAACCTTTAGAATTGCTCAAAAATGACTCCTGTCTGCTTTTACCTCAGGGAGGGGCTCCAGGGAGGGAGAGGGGATGAGTCCAGGTGAGCCCTGGGACCCCCTGTCCCCAGGGCCATCCCTGCTCTCCTCACTGCTGGAATATGGGGAGGGAAGAGCTGGAGTTCTTGGTTTAGCTGCCAGGAAAACTACACAGAAGAAGTGAAATTAAAAAATAGTTAAGGGGAAGCTGATACTGAGTTATTCCATATTCCTGGGCAGAAGAGGGGCTGGGCAGAGCTGGGGCCACCTTCCCATGCCCCCTGCTCAGCATCCTGAGTCTGGGAACCCCAAATGGGACCTGAGCCCCAGGAGCCCTCTTGGAGGCAGCAATCTGAGGGCAAAAAGCCTTTTTAGAGAGGAGGGATGTTATTTTTACCAAATACAGCCTGGGATCTTTAAACAGTTGCTGGGTACCTGGAGACACTCCCTGGGTGCTTCGATGGACTTGGTCACATCACCTACTCTGAGAGGAAAAATGGGCCAATTCTCCCATGATGACCAAGATTTGGGGTGAGGAGGATGAGGATTCACAGCACCAGCACATATCCCAAATGTCCCAAACAGGGCCAGACTTGCCAAGCCCTCCTGGAGCAATGCTGGGGTCCCTGCTGCAGGACCTGCACCTGGGGGCCTCTCCCTCACCAGCTCCGTGGTGGCGACATTCCAGACATTCCAGACCTGGTGCCCAGGTTCCAGCTGCTGAACCCCTCTGTGGGAGCTGTGTCCTCACTCCAGCAGGAGGAGATGACCCAGAGGAGGCAGCTCTGTGAGCAGGGCATGGGGCAGGACAGGGGCACTGGGGAGTCCTGTGGTCTTGGTTGTTGTGGTGTGGAGGGGAGCCTGTTTTGAAGGTTGGCTTAAAATATCACAGAATCATCAAGGCTGGAAAAGATCTCCAAGATCATCAAGTCCAGCTTTTGACTCATCACTCCCCTGCCCACCACACCACATCATAAAGTGCCACCTTCTCTTGGTTTTTTGGACACCTCTGGGGTTTGTGATGCCACCACTTCCCTGGGGAGCCTCTTCCAATACTTAACCACTCTTTCAATGCAGAAAATGCCAGGGATGGGCAGGTTTATTCCTGCTGGAATTGCAGGTTTCTGGGGCTTGTTCTTCCACCACACCAAATCCCCACGTCTACACTAAGCTTTGCTCCCCTTTCCCTGGGGTTAGGGCAGGTGAGTCTGAATATGTTGTGGTGATTTATCCCAGTCCCCCTAACTCTGGTGCAAAGTGCTTTTCCAAGGGCTTTGTCTCCACTCATTTCTCTCCATCGCTGCTGTCTCTGCCCCATCAGCTCTTTTCTAGCCCCGGGGCACATCTGAGGCTTTTCCATCCTTCCCTTTGTGCAGAGATAAACTCAGACTCTGTCCTTAAACCGAGCCCACACCTGGGTGAGACTGAGAGAAAACTCGGCTTTGTTTTGCTACTCTATCCTCGGTTAATGCAGCTAATTACAGCCCGAAATGCAAATATAGAGGGGTGAGAATGAAAGCTTGGAAGGGCTGAGGCTCTGGGGAGAAGGACAATAAATTAAGAGGTTTGCAAGGAAGCTTTCACTCATCTTCATGGTTTGGAGTTGAGAGCTTGCACTCGGGCTAGGAAGCGCCTTTTGAAATTAAACAGAAAAGATACAATCTTAATATTCCATGAGATGTGCCAATACAAATATCTGTCGGCAGAGATGTAAAATAATAGCTTTAAAAGCAAGGGAAAGAACCACATGAAGTTTTGGGAGCAGGGTGATGTCACCACCCCCCCCACCACCCCCCCAGCCCAGCGAGATATCCTTTGTGTTGGAAATTAAAGCCGCATGAACTCCCTGTGCAAAGCTGGGCGAGACTCTGCTTTTTCAGCCACCCCCTTAGGGAGGATGGGTATTATTTTCTGGTTTTAATTTTGAATTCATAAATAAATGTGATTGACTTGCCACCCAATAGCACCGAGTTGTGCAAAATAAGGATAAAGTCTGTCAATTAAGTCTGTCAGTGGCTGGTGTTGCTGGAGCAGGAGAAAGTCAGAATTAGCTGAACTGGTCAACAAAATTCAGCTTCATGAGGAATTTCAGCTCAGGGAAGAGGAAAATCTGTCTCCATGGTATTATCTCCCCTTCCAAAGTTTCCTCCTGGCTGCACTGGGTCACAGGCTATGGACTGTAAATTATACAGCCCAAATCAAACCCTCTTCTGCAACAAGGGGAGAAGAAAACCATGCAATGATTTAATGTAGGAAACAGCTCAAGCTACGGCTTTCTCTAGTTTGGGAATGAGGACAGTTGTGCTGAGATCCCCAAACCCCTCCAACCCATGGAAATTAGCACATAACCATCTGGCCTGGTGGCTCAACACCTCCCGTGGCCATAAATTCAAATCCCAGCAACCTTAGCAGGGGATTTGCTCGGAGAAACGAGCTGAGTCCTCCTGTAATGGAAAAACAAGGTGAGCTGGGAAGGCCTTGGGAGAGACGAGGCTCAGGATGGAGTCAGCTCCAGCCAAGCATCCCTTGGCTTCCAGCAGGGAAAGGGGCTCTGCAGGAGCATCCCCTCCTTGGCTCATGGTGTCCCATCCATGGCTGGGCTCCCCAGGCCCTTCCCTGGATCTCCCACCCTCACCAGCTCTATTCCCATGGCATTTCTCCATCCAGCAGGATGCTCTGTCCCAGCTCCAAGACTCCAGGCAGAGTTTTGGGGGGTCACAGAGCCATTCTGGACATGGAGCAGTGCTGTCAGCTGTGGTTTCCCATCCAGGGTCTCCAGGAACGAAGTGAGTGGCTGTTTGAGGAAGGACCCTCCTGTGTGAAATGTGGAATCCTGCGCTGGGACCTGCAGGGTTGTCCCACCCTTGATTGGAGCCCACGCTGCAGAGTGGGAAGGTTTGGAGGGGACAAAATAATTTTCCTTGCTGTGTGTGATACATTGATCTTAGCTCCTTGCCTTGTGGGGGTTTTCAGCTAAGCTGCAATTAAAAATCAGGAATATGGATTTAATATCTGATCTGCAGCATCTGCCCTCGCCAATAAATACTCTGCCCTGCCAGTCGTGGCTGGAAGGCTGAGCCATGGTTGTGGTTCACCTGCAAAAAAATTGCTTTTTCCTAACCCTCAAGACCTGGAAGTAGCAGCTGAGTGTAATTTGGGCTCTGCAGCAGGTTTTACCCGTGGAAGTCGTGTATTCCTTGCACATCTGGTTGTATTTGGGGGGAAGCTGCCTTTCAGTGCTGCTCAGGTCTGGCTGTGCCCCTTTAGTTCCTGGGTAAATCATCCCTTTCCCTGTGGGAAACTCGGTGGGCATTGTTAGGAATAGAATTAGGAACTCATTAGGATTCCCATGGCTGAAGGTTTAGGATGAGCTCAGCATTAAACCGAGCACCAGGGCAGGTTTGGCTTCTCCTCCAGCAGTGCCACCGAAGGCAGGGGGTTGGATGGCTCCAGTGCTGCCAGGAGAAGCAGTTTGGATTTAAAAAAATCCCACTTGGACTTCTCTCTTCCCTCTCCTTCCCCTTTCTCCTGGGACAGCAGAGCCCGGACCCCAGTTAGGGCCAGGGGAGTTTCCATGAACTGTAGGGAGATGAACTGTTCTTTTCCCTGGATTTCTGCCTACATTTGTGCATCTGCTCGGTTTTATTGTCCCACGTTCCACAAACCTAAAGCACTTCCATATTGAGCAGAATTCCTCCAGTTCACTGCAGAACACGACAAAACTCAGCCCCGAGGATGCCAAGTGCTCCTGCTCTGCACATCCTTCCAATTCCCAATCCCAGCAACAGCAAACCCAGGGAATCACTGAGGAGCCCTGAAAGCTCCGGCTGCAGCTCTGCTTTGCTGCTGGAGGGCAGGGATGATCTCCAGGCTTTTCCTGAGTGCTCTTTCCCGAGGGAATTTGTTGGCATCGCTGGTACCCTGCGCTGGGCAGAGCGGAGCCGCGGGACCGGGAGAGGCTGGGAAGGACCAGGGCTGTTCTCGCAGCCCCTCAGGGATCAGCGCTGCTCAGAGCTGGAGCTTCCCAGCCGGAGATGGGTCAGGAGCTGCTGCCAGAGCTCTTTGCCTGCTGGAGAAATCCAGCGAGGAGCCCTCCTGCTGCCGGGCAGCTCCCAGCCGGCTCGCAGCGATCCTTTCTCCATCTGAAGGAGCAGCCCTCCCTCCCACGGCATTCCCTGGCCCGAGGTGGTTTGTGTTCCCCTGTCTGGGCAGCTCAGAGTGGAGGTAAGAGCACTGAAAAACGGGTTTTCCTCAGATTGTTATAATTCAGCTTAGAGCAGGGCGGTGGTGCTGGGTTGACAGCTGGACTTGAGGGTTTTAGAGCTCTTTCCCAACCTTAAGGATCCCAGGGTTCTGGGAGATAAGGAATGGATCTGATCTCCTCTAAATCACGGGGAATAAATACACAAAACACAGCCCTGGATTTTTTTTTTTTTTCTCTCTCTGTAATATATAACAGCAATAAAATGCAACCAAGAGAATTAATAAAAAATTAATAATTAAAAAACTCTTGAGCCCCCGGCTGGCAAATAGAGTTGAGTGGCAGAAGAAGGGGTTCCCTGGATCCATGGGTTTTCCTTCCCGAGCTCCCAAAAACCCTCCCGCAGATCCGCGGAGTTGTTGGATGTGCGAACAACCCCGAGTTTGAAAACTCTCTCAGTTTGTTTACCTTCCCCCAAATCAAGAACACATTGAGAATAATTTGCAAGACAGAAAAGAAAAGCTTTGATTTATCAAGGTTTCCACTCTACAAATAACATGAGATCCCTTCTCCTACCGGGACACCTGCGAGGCTCCTGCTGGGACCCCGCCTGTGCCGGAGCCGCTCCGGGAGCTCTCGGGCACTTTCGAAGTCATAAAGTTCCATAAAATTTAAAGTTTAAATGAAGAAAGTTGAATTCAAACCTGTTACACTTTCCAGCTTGGGGTCTGTGCCTCCAATTGCAGCTCAGTTCGCTGTAATCGAGTGGGGTTGAAGGAAAAATGATTTTTTTTTTTTTTTAATTTTTAGTGTTTTCTTTCTCGTGTATCTCGGCTTTGCGTCTGTCAGCCGGGTCCTCCTTCCCTGGAGGAGGGAGAAACAGGATGGTTGATTCTTATTAAAGGCAAAAGGAACTGGGGGAAAAAAATTAAAGGGGAAAGTCTAACGAAAAAAATGAAATTAAGATTTTTCAATTTTCAAGGATTTCAATTAAGATTTTTCAATGAAAATTTTTATATGTATAATTTTTTAAACTAAGTGGAATTAAGTCTGTCCATGAGTCCACTCCTCACATCATCAGAACAGTTCCACACATAGTTTAAGAAACCAAACTACAAAATGTAATTAGTGAAGACCTCATTGTTCACCATTTGCTCATGAATTTGCCATTTTTTTTGTTCAGTTCTGGCTTCAGTTTGGGCCAAATTTGCACTGGCACAACCCCAGCACCCAGAGATTTGTTCAGCTTGGGATGGCAAAGCCCATCCCAGGGATTTTGCACCACTACAGGAGGGGCTTCCTCAAGCTCAGGGATGGAAATTTGGAGTTTCCCCACTCCAGCTGTCTCCCAGCCTGTCAGGGAAATTCCTGCAAATAATTCAGGGAAAACTTAAACCCAGCAGCTCCTACAAAATAACTTTCCTGCTGGAAAAACCTTTTTATTTGGTGTTGAATTAGGAAATGGTCTTGCAGCACTGGTGCAAGTGGGGTCAGTGCCATCGAGCCCCAGCCCCAATCCCAGCTCCAACCCAAATCCCAGCTCCAGCCCCAATCCCAGCCCCAGCCCCAACCCAAATCCCAGCTCCG
>VZTR01028042.1:117714-156489 GCA_013400775.1 Chaetops frenatus | reverse complement strand
AAATTTTTATTTCCCTTACTCTGCAGCCAATTCTCCCCCTGTCCTGGCAGGAATTGCTTCATGCACTGCAAAACCACTTCCCAACCTCCTGGAGCTGCACAGATCCAGGAGATCCAAGGGACTCAGCTTTGGAAACCTCCAATTTTCTCCTTTTTGTTTTCCTTGTGGATCCAAGTCCCTGCTCCAAAGGGCAGGAGGAGGGAATCTCCCTCTGCCCTCTCCCAGGCAGCCCCAGCTGAGCATTCCCATGTAAAATATTCCTGTAAAATCCCCCCTTTTTCTTCCCCAGCTTTTCCTTCCAATGATAGCTCGTGGCTGCTCCTGAGGAAATTGAAATAATTTTCCTTTTTTCCCATATTTAAAAAAAATTCAACTAAAAGAAAATGTTGTTTTCATCCAGTCCCTGGCCTGGGGAATTTGGAAATCCATTATTTCTTATTTTCCAGGGATCTGACACCCACAAGCCGCTGGCCAGGGATGTTCCACCAGCATCTCCCCAGGGAAAATAATCCCAAAACTGGACTATTGCAATTCCAAATTCCCTCTGAGTTTGAAACAGCAGTTTTTGGGAATTTCAACCTTCTAATTCCCACATTTGCATCCCTGGGGCTGCAGAGCAGGAATGGTCCAGGCACAGGCAGGATAACGGCTTAAAAACATGGAAAATGGTCAGGATGGGAGATGTGGAGCTGGAGAAGTTCCCTTGGCTTCCTGCCCCAGTAAAAAGTTTTTTCCTTTCATGGCTTTTCCCAACACCACAGATTTTTTTTTCTCCTGAACTGAGCCCTGGAAGGAGCAACCCCAGACAGAGAGAGATTTTTCCAATCCCAGAGCCCTTTCCCTGCCCTTTTCCAGCTCCCCTGCTGGTTTTGCCCTATGACAAATTATTTTGGAGCTGATAAGAACAGAAACCTGCTTTTATGGGATCTAAAAAAATATCAGATATTGGAGTTATGGGCCCAAAATCCAGGGAGGAATACGAGCATTGGGCTTCCTCCTTGTGCCAATAACTGAGGATAAAAATCCATCTTCTGGGAAAACAGGGATCACTGCAGGGCCTGCTGATAAAAGAAATATCAGCTTCTCCCAACTTCCTGGGCTCAAACAGTGGTTTCCAGCACTTGGAATGTGAAATTATTTTCCTCCTGCCAAAATGGGTTTTTGGCCACAGGAAAAGAGGAAAGCAACTTGGAAAATATTAACGAAATGGAAACCGAGATCGTAAAGGATTCCGGGCTGGAGCCTTTTGCAGCTTCCAAGATGTGACAGTGGCAGAAACAGAACCCTAAACCAATTAAAGGCAATTTAATTTCTGAGGCTTCTCACGGAGGGATGGGATCTGGTGAGGATTTGGGATGCAGGGAGACATCCCAGCCCCAGCACCTGCGAGGTTATTGCTCCCAGAGCTGGAGCAGGGATTTGATGCAGATGGGGCCCGGAATCCGCTCCCTGCTCCAGCTGCAGATCCCAAAGATGGGCTGCTTGTGTTGTGTTCTTCCTTAATTATTAGGGAATTTGAGGGTTTTAATTGCACTGGCTGGTATTTTGGAAAGGTTTGGGTTTGGGGCTGAGTCCTGCTGGGCCGGCTGGGAATTTGTGCCATGTGTGGTGTGTGGGAGCACAGGGAATATACTCCAGTGGAAGAGGATCCTATAAAAACCCTATGAAAGGTTAATTTAAAGGACAGGACAGAGGAATAAAGGGAGTCTCTAGGTTTGCTCCACTCACAGGTGCTGGGGAGTCTTCTCAGCACAATCCAAGGTGCCAGACTTGTGTTCCCCAGGACCAGCAGCCTGGAAAACCACTCCTCCCTCACGCCTTTCCTCTCTTCCTTGGCTTTCTGCTCATGGAAACATGACCAAAGAAAAGAAGCTCCTGTTCCCCGTTCCCTCTGGGCATTCGTACCCTGGGCTTTGCCTTCCCCACATGCAGGGCTGCCTGAGGGATTTACTGCTCATCCCACACCCTCGGGAACATTCCCTGGACCCAAACACCATCCAGCTGGGATATTGTCCCATTCTGTCAGAATCCTTCCAGCTGAACAACTCCCACAGGAAAACATCTCTGTCCTAAGACTTTTCTTCTCCCTTGCAGGGACTCCTTTCCCTGGTGAGCACTTCCAGCCCCCTCTGCATCCCGAGAACCCCCCAACAAATTGCTTCCACACTCCAGCCCGACTCCAAGCCCGGTGCAACCCAAGGGTTAACCAAGTGAAACGTTTAAGGAGTCATGAAATGACTGTTTCCGCTTCCCATCTGGCTTTTATCAATTTTCAGTCGCTTTCCGAAGTGCAGCGACACAATCAAAACCCCCAATCTCCCGAGGCAGATAATTCAATTTGGGAAATGAATTTCTTATGTGCCCAGGAGTAAATACATTCCTGGCCAGGGAGATATGGACTGCTGTCAATGGGATAATGAGGTCCAGGGGAGCTGCCGTGGCCCCCCTCCCCGGAGTGTTTTGGGGTGAGTGGGAGCGGTGGGATGAGGGTGGGAAGGTGCCAGAGGGATGGGACAGCTCCAGGGCCAAGTGTGGAGCATCAGCCACCTCATGGACCTGAAGAGGGGATGGATTTTATTTTCTGGATGTGGCACTCTTGGCTCTGGGCTGGGTCAGGGTTGGACTCAGTCTTGGAGGTCTTTTCCAGCCTCAGTGGTTCTGGGATTTTGGGATCTCCACAACCTCCAGCTGAGTGTTGGCCTTCTCCCCCAGGTAACATTAAAAACAGGAGGAAATGGCCTCAAGTGGCACCAGGGGAGGTTTAGTTGGATATGAGGGAAAATTTCCCTACCCAAAGGATTGTCCTGCCCTGGCACAGGCTGCCAGGGCAGTGGTGGTGTCACCAGCTGTCCCCAGCACTGCCAAGGCCACCACTAACCCACATCTCCAAGTGACACCTCTGCATGGCCTTCAATCCCTCCTGGCTCTGCCACAAAGGGTCCCGTGGGAAGCAGCCAGAGGGATCCAAGCTGGAGAGGTGCTGGATGAGCTGGATTACAGGGACTGCCTGGGACAGGCAGCAGTTGGCTTTTATCTTCCCTTTTAAATCTCTTCAGGAGGAACCAGGTCATGGTGTTGAGTAGCAAAATCCATGTGGGGAGGTTACTGAAGGAATTGAAAAAAAAAAAAAAAAAAAAAAAAAGGAATGAAAAAATTAAATTAAAAGGAATTCAAAGAAAAAGTAATTAGCCAACAAATGAAATAAAAATGAAAATAAATAGGGTTAAAATAAAAATGAAAATTTGATTAAGTTAAAATGGATTGAAATAAGAGAAAATAAGAAGAAAATAAAAAAAGCGGGTTGGTCTTCAATTCAAATTCCAGGTTTAGCCCTTCCCATCCCGGTCCTCCTTTCCCTCATTCGGATCAGCCTGCTGGAACACACTAAATCCACCCTATGCTGGGTTTGGAAAAGGACTTTCCCCTCCTCATCTCAACAATGCCAAACAAACAGGGTCCATTTCCTCTTTTGCTCCTGTTGGCACTGCCCCATCCCGATTTTCCCTCCTGGGAAGCCCAGTGGGTGCTGACAGGACCATCCCATCACACTTTGGCAGGGAAATACCCATTTTTTGGCACTTTCCCTGAGCGGGATGAAGCCGAGCCCACTGAATTCCTCCTCTGGAGGGAATTAAGGTCTTTTCCAAGGTGTTTGGAAAAACACAAAAGTGGGCACATCCCAGCTCGGAGAGCAATCAGCCCTCAGCCAAGTTCAGGAGGTCCCGATTTTCCTGGGGGAAGTGCTTTAATCAAGATTAATTTTTTCCAGTTTTCAGTAATCGGAGCTCTTCCTGAGTTTTCCTCAACTCTCCTTTAGGATGAAATTATCGAATTTCCATGGCAATTAACGGAGGAGGGCTGAGCACCAGGATGGTTCTGTGGGATGGGTGGCAGGGAACAAGTGACACCGGGTTGGGAGAGCTGCAGGAATGGTCTCTGTGGGATGTTTTCCCATAAAATCCATCACTCTGGAACTCAGCTTTTACCTGAGGCATCGCTGACCTCCTGATGCTCACAAGCACCTGGATCCTGCTCCCAGGCACTGTGATCCAGGGATAAGACTGAGAGGGATTAGCAGAAGAAGGAACTTTGACCTGGATTTAGGATTTAGCCGAATATCCCCCAAATCCCCTTCGCCTTAAAGCCACCTGGTGGCAAAGCCCTGGCACAAGTGACAGGCACGGGGAGAGCTCCGAGGGGATGGGACAAGCCCGGGGGCACATCCCGACCTCGGCCACGGGGAAGGGACCACCCCAGGATCAGCTCCCTGGAGAGGGAAGTGAGGAAAGGAAAATGGGGGAGAAAAGGAACCAAATGGGGAAAGGGAAAAGGAGAAAAAGAAAGGAAGTGGGCAGAGGAAAGTGGAGGAAAAGAAAGTGGGGAAAGGAGAATGAGGAAAGGGAAATGAGGAAAGGAAAATGGGGGAAAAGGAAGCAAAGGGAAAAGAAGAGAAATGGGGAAAGGGAAACAGAAAAAGGAAGGAATTAGGGAAAGGGAAGCAGGGGGAAAGAAAGGAAATGGGGAAAGGGAAAAGAGGGGAAAGAAAGGAACTGGGGAGAAGGAAGTGATGGAAAATGGAAGACAGAAAAGGGAAATGGGGAAAGGGAAACAGGAAAAAGGAAAAGAAGTGGGCAAAGATGAAAGAAAATTAGGAAATGGGGACTGCCCCTGCCCCCAGCAGCCCTGCCCTCCGTGCCAGACGGGATGGGATTTACAACGCACGGATGCATCCAGGGAAACCCCTCTGACTCGGCTCGGCGGCTCAGCTGAACCAAAATATTCCGTGTTCAGCAGAGGCAGCCGGAGGAGCCGGGGTTTCCAAAACACACATTTCCGTGGGATTTGGATCCTGCTGATTTGGAGCCGTGTGCTCCGCTCCCGCTCCGGGCCGGGATGCAGCAGCTGGAAAGGAGGGGAATTGCTGTGACGTGGCCTCGGAGTGCGGCTTAGGAGCCAAAGGGGAGGGCAAAGAGCAGGAAAACGCAGCTTCCAAGGACATTTATTCGAGGGAAAAGCTCCGCAGCATCTGCTCAGGACATCGCTCATTTTCCTTCGGAAAGCCATTCCTAGATAATCTCCCTCCCTCCTCATTTAATGCAAGGTACAGTGGCATTGTGATTTAAACCTCCAGAAAAGGGAGGCACCTGTGGACACAGCCCCAGCCCCAGCCCCAGCCCCTGGAAAGGCATCACTCCTGCCCGGCAGCTCCCGGGATTGGGTTACCCGGGGTAATTCGCTTCCAGCTCGCAAACGATAAATCCTCGCACAGTTGGTTGAGGAATCCGGGCTAAGGAGCGATGGGAGTGACTGATTGAATCCAAATGGCTCCACAGCCCGGGCCTGTCCCACTCACTAAACACCAAAATTAACAATATTTCGGGGCATGATGAACTGCAGGGCTGGAAAACTGCTCCCCAAGTGCACCTTAAACACAGCGAGAGCTTTTTCAGGGAGGTTTTGAGATAAATGTTAGAAGAAAAGGGAAGTTTTCATCATTTTTCTTCCATTTGGTGGATTTCCTGTAAGTCCTTTTCTGCTCAGGTGGCTGGGGCAGGATGGTGGCACCAGAGTGAGCCTGGGGCTGCCCTGGGCACAAACCAGTTTGGCAGAGAAAGATAGAGGGGGAGGTTCTGCTGCAAAAATATCCTTTAAAAGGTGAGTTCTGACACAGCAGTAACTCTGAGATACCCTCAGCAGGTGTCAGGCAGGACTGTGAGTCCCTGCCAACCCTTGGATGATCCCAGGTGTCACCTCCACATCTCCTGGCCAGCAGGAAAAGTGGGAACTGCCCTGTGGGTGGGCTCCTCTCAGCCAGGGTCACACTCCATGAGCTGCTGCTGTCAGGGATTTATGACGGAGCAGAAAAGAGCAGGAAGCCACTAAATGCTAATATTTGCCCCTTGTCATCAGACATTTGTGGTGGCTTTGGAATTTCTGTTTCACTCCCAGCTGTGCCACTGAACAGGCACATCCTCTGTTCAGCCTTCCCAGAAATAATCTGGGTTCAGCTCAGCACCAAGACAAGTGGATTTGGGACTTGGCTTCAGCAGGAGATGAAGATTCAAGGAGGAAAACTTGGTGGTTGTGTTGGCTCTGCCTTGCAGGAAAATCCGTATTTGTCTGACTTGTTCTTCCATGTCTGTGTCCACATTCCAGTCATTCCAAGAGAATCCATTCCCTCAGCCTGGATGGTTCCTTTGGGGGCTGAGGGTCTGCCAGGAGCCCAGTGCAGCCCCCAAAAGCATCAGAGGGCCACCAGACCAGGCTGCTCCAAGTTCTCCAAGCTGGCCTTGGACACTTCAAGGGATCCAGGGGCAGCCACAGCTTCTCTGGGCACCCTGTGCCAGGGCCTCCCCACCCTCAAAACCAGGAATTCCTTCCCAGTATCCCATCTAACCCTGCCCTCTGGCAGTAGGAAGCCATTCCCTGTGTCCTGTCCCTGTTTCTGGGTATCAGGCTCCATCCTGATGTGGTGACATTTGTACTGACACAGTCACAGAACGGCTGATGCCACTCTGGGGTATTCTCCACGGAAATAATCCACACTAAGGGGTCGATGCCAGCAGGAGGGATTTTCTCTCTGTAAATCTCTGCCTTGTTCAGCTCCATTCCATGAGCCCCTGGCCCACACCTGGCTAAGCCCCTGAGCATGTGGGTTGCTTGAAAAATCTGGAAAAACCCATCCATTGCAGCAAATCCATAATTTTTAGCTTAAATTCACAGGGCTGCATCTTAAATCAAAGGGACAATCAATCAATGGGATTTTTCCCTTTGTAAAGGCTCTGGGGCCAGAATTTAATAAGGAAAGTCAAGGGGGTTTCTCCTGAAGATGAAGTTTCTAAAAAATGAATATTACAGCGTTGTTTTCACCCTTATTGACTGTGTCATGCTGTTATTGCCTCCAGTCATTTTTTTAGGAAACAAATAAACAGCCAGGATTTGTCAGTCTAAGCAATAACCTATAGTGGCAGCAAACTTAATCTGGTGTTAATTAGGCTTGTGGAAAACTAAATCAAGCATCAGAAACCACAGATTATTTTAGGCTTCCTCTAGCATAAACACAAAGGCTTGAGGATCCATAACATATTATTTTTGTTGACAGTTTTCCACTTTTCCCCTAATTTATTTCATGGATCTGATAGGCTGCTCCTTGATTGCTTTTAGCTCTGTCTTCTTTTGGCCTCAGCGTGGCAGTTTGTTAATCCTTCCTATTTTTGTGTGTTTAAGCAGGATTACAAACTTCAAATACATTGTAAAAGGAACCTGTATACAATCTTTCAAAACCACTTAAGTGGGCCAATGACAGAAGTCCCAGCCCTGCAAGGAAATACAGAACATTTCGGAAATCATCCCCGCTGTTTATTTAGAAGCCATTTTTAATTACTCAGCAGGAATGAATGAAAGAACTGGAAAATGGAGAGAGACAGAAGGGTTTGCATTGAGTTACAGCTCGTGGAGAACAAGGCAGGAACGGTCAGGCTTTCAAGTCTGGGGAATTTTGGGGTGTAATTAGGTCCTGTGGCCTTATTGACAATCACACGGAATTAAGCTGCAAATACATTGCAAAAAGCAGAGGGATCTCTTGGAATGCTCAATGCAGCATCCTCTGGAACATCAGGAGGAATTTCTCCACGGAAAGGGTGCCCAGGCATTGCAAGGGGCTGCCCAGGGAGGGGGTGGAGGTGTCCAAGGAAGAGCTGGACGTGGCAGTCTCCTGGTCAGCAACCACTGGGCTGCTGATTTCCCCAAATTGCTTCCCAAACTTCAGCTCCAGCGTGATCCTGGCACCCCTGGCTGGGATTTCTCACAGGGGTCACTCACAGAAGGCCCATCCTGCCAACAAGTGCTCATTCTTCCCAGAGTTTCTCTTCCCTAAAAGCCAATATTAGCCTGCCCGAGAAAGAACCGAGTGCTCATTTATTGGGACAAGATGATTCTCAAGCTGATTTGCATTAATTTTGAAAGCAGGAAATTTTTTTTGTTCCAGTTTCTTTCCAGGAAAAACTGAAGTCATAGGAGAGTAAGCCATGCCTTGCCTGGTTTTGATCACTTGGAGGACTTAGAAGCAAACTCCTCAAAGTAAATATTTCCTAGGAAGATCATTAAGGGTGCGACCAACATGTAGGGAACGGCAACAGGAAAATACTGCTTTAAACCTAATCCCAGCCCATGCTGCATTCATTAGTGAATGACATTGTAGCTGGAACAGGAAAAAATAAAAAGCCATGGAGCAGGATGGTATTCCAGTTGTTAAATGATTCTGGATCACTCTAATTATCCCCCCTCAAAAGGCAATTGTTCTCCACGTGTTTAGCAAAGGCAAAATCTCCCAGATCCCAGTTCAGGTGGGCACAGGAAGGCAGGAATGTTGGTGCTGTGCTGATAAGCAGCCTTGGGGCTGTTATCAGTGAGATACCCAACATGGGGACCTGGGAAATTACTTGGGAGATGATGCTTTGCTCCCTGGGACACTAAGGAGAAATAATCATTTTCCTAGAATCATGGAATCATAGGAGGGTCTGGGTTGGAAAGGACCTTAAAAGATCATCTCATTCCACACCTTCCACTATCCCAGGTTGCTCCAAGCCCTGTCCAGCCTGGCCTTGGACACTTCCAGGGATCCAGGGGCAGCCACAGCTTCTCTGGGCACCCTGTGCCAGGGCCTCCTCACCCTCACAGGGCAGAATGCCTTCCCAATATCGCACCTAACCCTGAATTTTGTCAGTGTGAAACCATTCCCCCCTCACACCCTGTCATTCCCTGCCCTTCTAAAGAATGTACCAGGATAAAATTACCGGCTGGAACAGCCCAACCCGGGAGCTGCTCCCTCTGCCTGGAGCTCCCGGAGATCCCTGGCTGGAGGAGCAGGCAGGGAGCACCCATGGGTGCTCTCTCTCCTGCCCAGAACGCTCTCCTGGAAGCCTGACAGCTCCTGCTTGCTAAAAACCAGCTTTATTATTAGCAAATTAAAAAAATAAATAAAAAGCCGAGGCGCTGGGGGAGCTGCAGGAAGGCAGATAAGGAGCAGCTGCTCCCCTTTCCTGCCCGGGTCCCCCGGGGCTTTATCTGGCCAGGCCAGCGCTGCCTGTCCCCACTCCAGGGCGAGGGACACGGCTTTGGGGACAGGATCTCAGGGGCTGGAGCGCGTTCAGAGGATGGAAAGGAGCTGGGAAGGGTCTGGAGCACCAGGAGCGGCTGAGGGAGCTGGGAAAGGGGCTCAGCCTGGAGAAAAGGAGGCTCAGGGGGGACCTTGTGGCTCTGCACAACTCCCTGACAGGAGGGGACAGCCATGGGGATCTGCTCCCAGGGAACAGGGACAGGAGGAGAGGGAACGGCCTCAAAGTGCACCAGGGGAGCTTCAGGTTGGACATCAGGAGAAATTTCAGCACTGGAAGGGCTGCCCAGGGAGGTGGTGGAGGTTCTCACCCCTGGAAGTGTTCAGAAATCAGGCAGATGTGGCCCTTCGTGGTGGGGTTTAGTGGTGGGATTTGATTGAAGGTTGGACTTGATGATCTCGGAGGTCTTTTCCGACCTTAATGTTTCCACGATTTTTTAATTACCTAATCAAACAGCAGGTAATCCCTTGCCCCTTGTAAACCATCTTTTAAATCAGAATTTCTAACCGATGAAAAATCATTCTTGGTAATTATCACACTTTTTCTCTGCTTTGCACCATCGGTGCAATTTGGAATGAAGGAGTTAAAGAAGCTCCATGGGAGATTTCAGCCAAAAATTAATGCCAAATCCTACAGTTTTACAAGAAATTTTTCATGCAAATACACCCAAGCACAATCACATTGGACATGGACACACAGAAATTTGAGAAACTGGGGATATTTCAGAATTACCACAGCTCTGAGTACCAATCTAGGTTTTCAAGGGTATTCAATTAAACTTTTCCTGTACATGAGAAAACACATCCATGAGCTCATTAAAGAAATGGGGAAAATTAAGAAAGAACAAATATTGCAGAAAAATAAATACCAAGGAAGAACAAATATTAATTTCCCAATCAGTGACTTTGCTTTACTTTGCCACAAGATGGAGCCTTGAGATCAAATCATTTGTTTGAGGTTTGATGGGTATTTAAGAAAATTCAGCCCCATTTGAAGTCGGAGGTTGGATTTACTCAGATGATTATCTGTGTTTTTTTAATGAATCATGGTTTTCATCATCTCTAATTAGTCAGATATGAGGAAACTATGAAGACTCTGTCAAAATAGGTGCCACTGGCATAACTCAGAGGAGGAAGATACTGAATAATGCAGCTTTTCTTCTGTAATAAGAATTCCTGCTCCAAACCAGGTGATATTACCTGGGAGGGAGGAGATGGGGAAGAAAGGACGCTTTGTGGGAAGGCTGGGGCATGAATGGGGACAAAAGAAGGATATTTGGGAAGCCATAGCCCTTTTTTCTCCTTACCTCCTAGCTCGTGTTTACTTCTGCAAACTCCTCTAATTATGTACCCCACAGTTATTTCTGAAGTGCAGTGGAAAATGATCCATGTAAAGGTTGTGCTGAGCTCCAGGATTTGGTATCAGCAGCAGAATTTGAGTCAGCCCTCCCAGCAAGATCCTCCTCCCTGCCCCTTGCCAACAAGCACTTCCCCAAAATACAAAGCCTGAGTGCACAAATTTCATCTCTCTTTTGATTTCGCTTCCCTGTGGCCTTTTTGTTTCACACAGTACTTTCCTGGCAGGTTGTTTCCATTTTCTAGTTGAAATTATTGTGGAAAAACTGGGGAAAGAAGTGAGGTTTGGATTTTTTGATGAGGGCATTGAGCTCTAGAGAATTCTCCTCTAGAGAATTCTCTGAAAGGGGGTTTACAAGAAAAAAACCACTAATGTGTGTATTTAGGCCTCAAGCCTGTGAGAAGACTTCTTGGCATCCCCATCCCTCTGGTCTTCTGTCTCCTTTGGCTCATGGATCCCAAAGGAATGGTCCTGTTCATGGATCAAGAGTGTCCCAGCTGAATTTCACCCTTGGCATCACATTAAATTAAATATTAGGAGGAAATTGTTCCTTGTGAGGATGGGGAGGCCCTGGCACAGGTGGCATCAGCCGTTCTGTGACTGTGTCAGTACAAATGTCACCACATCAGGATGGAGCCTGATACCCAGAAACAGGGATAGGACACAGGGAATGGCTTCCTACTGCCAGAGGGCAGGGTTAGATGGGATACTGGGAAGGAATTCCTGGTTTTGAGGGTGGGGAGGCCCTGGCACAGGGTGCCCAGAGAAGCTGTGGCTGCCCCTGGATCCCTGGAAGTGTCCAAGGCCAGGTTGGACAGGGCTTGGAGCAGCCTGGGACAGTGGGAGGTGTCCCTGCCCATGGCAGGGGGTGAGATGGGATGCTTTGTAAGGTCCCCTTGAATCCAAACCAGTCTGGGATTATCTCTAGCTCAGAGGGGAGCAGCAAAGGCCTGAAATCCAGTCTGAGCAGAGGGAATGAGGGGTTGGATCAGCACATCCATTGCCAGGGTCAGCCTGACCCTGGATGTCAGCACTCTGAGCTTCCAGCACTCTGGAACTGCCCACATCCTTCCAGCAGCCAGACTCCTGCTGTCTCCCTGGCCAGGATTTTGTGTGGAATATTCCCCAGTCCCTGCCTGTCCCTAGCCAAGAGCACAAGTCCAGGAGCCTGCTGAGGCTGGAAGCACACGGACAGGCAGGATCGGGCAGGCTTCCTGCAGCCTCTCCAGCCTTCAGCAGCTCCAGGGCTGAGCAATCCCTATCTTGGGAACCCCGCCCTTGGAGAGGTCTTTGCCTTTTGCAGATAAAAGGCCAACACCCTTTCGTGTGCTTTCTTGTACCAGCTCCTTTTTTTTAAAGAAAAAAAAAAGTTGTAAATTGTGACTCTGCTGTGCTCAAACCTTCACTTCCAAGCACAGCAAAGGATTTTGCTCATTTTTTCTGTTTTCTAATTGAAAATGTCCGTGTTCCTCTGACAGACAGGAATGCAAGGAGACAGGGACGTGCTCAGCTTGGGGATACAATTCCTGAGGATAACCAGAGCTGTGGAAATGCCCTCACACCAGGGCTCCCACATGGCTGCAGTGACTTGTCCAGAATGGATCTCTGGATCATGGAATCATGGAATGGTTGTTCAAAACCCCACCCAGCCTGGCCTTGGACACTTCCAGGGAGCCAGAGGCAGCCCTAGCTTCTCTGGGCACCCTGTGCCAGGGCCTCCCCACCCTCACAGGGAACAATTCCTTCCCAATATCCCATCTCACCCTGCCCTCTGGCAGTGGGAAGCCATTCCCTGTGTCCTGTCCCTCCATCCCTTGCCCAAAGTCCCCCTCCAGCTCTCTTGGAGCCCCTTTAGGCACTGGAAGGGGCTCTAAGCTCTCCAGAGTACTCTGAAGAGCAGAATATTTTTAAGGAACACTGGATTCTAAATTATGGCAATGCTTCCTTCCATCTTTTCCCAGCACTCCCTGCACCACTTTCCCTCTCATGCCACTTGTTTTCTTTGTCTCACCAGCTCCATCCTGTGCCCACCACATTCCAACCTTTCCTGTCTCACTGTCCAGACTAATTAAAACCCAGGGAGCCTCTTCATTAGGAAAGAACAGTGTAGTGGAATGACCAATTCCAACATCTCCATGATGGAAGCCAGGGCTGGGGATGCACCTTGTCCTCTAATGCAGGAATTGAACAGAAACTGCCTCAGCTGGGATTAATTTTCAGTAAGTCTTGAAAGGAACCAGACCCAGCTCTCCTAATTAAGGTGGAAAAGCAGCTCACCCAAGAAATTGAAGCAGGCAATTCCAAGGATATACCTTATACACTGTGTATTTATTATTCCCTGTAGGAATACAGGATGTAAGTGGAAGAATTTCTAATGCTGTATCAATTTCAGTGGTACCTTTCCTATCAGAAAGCACCATGCAAGTCTGCTGAATGCAAGCAGCTGAATTTTAGGAGAATGGTTAAATTTGGATTCAAGGTGGCACCATCTCCAGGCCTCCAGTGTGACACTGAGTAAGGGGGACACAGGAGAGGAGGTCACGTCCTTCACTGATGGGAATATCCACTTGGGAAGGAGGAGGAGAAAATAACACAGAAATAAGGTCATTGTTCCCCTGGCAGCCCAGGGGACACTCAAGCAGTGCTGAGACTGAACTCATTTTCCTGCTGAGCCTGACAAGGATGAGGATCCCACTTCACACAGCAGCAAAGGCACCAGTGGAAGCAGCTCTGATTTTTTTTTTTTTAAATATCGGAAATCCCAAGAGGAGAGTCTGTAAAGAGTCTTTAGGGAGAATGACCCTGTGGGAATTCCCAACACAAGAATTCTGAGATTATTGTCACATGGGCCATCTGAGGTTATCAAAGCTGGGCCATAATTTGGTGTTGGTTTATCCAAGTATTACCAGGACATGAAACATTGCACCAGAACTGCCCAGAATTGAATTGCTGTGGGATGCAATCCTTGGAGAAGTGGAAGTAAACACTTGCTCCTGCCTCTTGGCATGGTTCTTCCCTTGGGATGACTGCATTGCCACCTCGAAGAAACAGCTCTGAGCATGGAAATGATGGACACTTAGAAAGAGATGCTGAATTGTAAAGAAATTTCTAAACTGAAGGAAACAGGCATTTGTTTATTTGGACAAAAAGTCACCTTCCTGGGAACCCTTCATGCTGTACCCACTGTTGAGTGGCGGGGGAGCATCCAGGGGAACAATGGGGCAGTGGGGACACGATTTCCTCCATTGCATTGGAGATTGGAAAGTTCTTAAGGAATGGAAACGGTGTCAGGGAGCAGAGCCCCCACTGCCCCTCTTTGGGGCTGGCACTGGAGCAGCCACCCTGCCCCTGTGTCCCAAAACTGCTCCAAACTGCTCCCACTCATTCCCAGAGCTGTGCCCGAGATCTGCATCCTCCCAGCATCCCAGTGCAGGGCTGTGGGTGTGAATATTCCCATCAGTCCATAATACCATTGATTTTTAATTTTTAGATATGAATTACATGAACCAAAGACTCGAACATTTTATTCAACCGCTGTTCCCTGAAGAAGTGGAGGCCAAAGAGTGAACATGGACACAGATTGTGTCTTGGGAGACACAGGTTGGACCTCAGGAGAAAAAACACCAAAACAGTAGGAAGGGAGTGTAGTGATGGAGTTGGTTACCCAGGGAGGTTGGGAACTTGCCATCTTTGGTGTTTTCCAAGATTCAGCTGCACAAACCAAATCTGATGTTGGTGATAGCTCTACTTTGAGTGGGAGGTTGGGCTAAAAACCAAAAGAATTCTCTTCCAACAAACATTCCCATGTTTCTGTGATCTTAAATTCAGGCCAAAGCATGTCTTTAATCTTAATGTGGGGAGATTTCAATAGGCCCAGAATTGCTTTCCTTAAATTTTCTTTTTAACTGGGAGCTTTCAACTAAAATGCAATAGCAGAAAACCACTGATTTGGGGGAATTTCTTAATTCCAATCCTTCAAAACATGAATGTTGTTCACTCTGTTGTCTGCTGGAGAGTCAACAATTCAATTACAGAAGCACAGGCCCCATCAAAGCCTTGTAACATCACCAGGTGTCTCCTCATCATGAAGAGATTTTTTGGAACAGGAAAAGAAAGAACCACGAGTTATTTCCCATATCAAGCTGTGATATCTGTGCTACAAACACAACACACCTCCTGCACTGAAACCTGTGCTCTGTAAAAATGGTGTGGGCAGTAGATTTTCTTTTCCTTCAAATCAAAAGGCATCTTCTCCAAAGTGGGACATAAAAATTTAATGAGTTTCTTAAGGTCCGTTTCAACACAGTACTTCATACGTGGATTAAAGGTGGTTTTTCAAGGCTGTGCTGTGCGTGTGTGTGACCACGTTTGTTCCTGCCTGCACTGCACAGAGGAAACTCGGGGCTCAGATCAGAGGCTTCCTGCTCTCTGCCTTGAGGAGAGGAAGCACGGGCCAGGCTCGGCAGTGTCACCCCCCAGCTGGCACCGTCCCCAGCAGCAGCCACCACACTCTGCTGAGGCTTTGCCTCTCGGAGCTGGCAGACCTTGACTGGCAGATAAACATCAGCACAGGAGACCACTGCCACCTCTGCTGCTCAACAGAAAACCTGCACAGCTTCACAAAAAGCCCCATAAATCTCTTTAACTGACAAGATTTGTACTCCGGCTCTGTTAGCACAGGTGTTCTGCGGGATTGCTATTTTTGACAGGCTTCGCACAGATGAAAAGGGACACCTGTATTCTAAAAAAAAAAGCACCCATAGGAGTAGATGAGGGTGAAGGCAGGTTCATTTTCCACCAGTAATTTTTATTTTTAAAGTTTTTATTATTTCTTCAGGTAAAAGCTTGCTACAAAAATTGGTAACGTGTTCTTACTCACAGTCCAGGGCTGATTTCTGTCAGTGTTAATGAAGTATGTAGAAAAGGTGTATCTGTAATTGAATTGTGCCTTTTTTACTCACTGGATACTCCCAATCCCAATTTGCATTCAGCTCTGGATGATGCACAGGGCTCTGCTAAAGCCCCTGGAAGATTCACCTGTGACTTTTCACCCCTGCTGCCAAACCTTCTGCAGCCTCTTAGTGGTGCCTAATTACAGCATCTTGTACATAGGAAAATTCTCCAGCTGGAATGTGGTGCAGCCATAAATCCTTCATTAATGTCACATTAACAGAAGGAGCTGCTCCATATGTAGGGGGTGTGCATGGAACACGCCTGGATGTAAACACACCAAGGCTGGGCTCTCGTTTCCTTGGCTGGCTCCAGAGCTGCATCTTTGGGTAACAGAGGGTTGAAGCACCAGGAGCAGCTCAGGGAGCTGGGAAAGGGGCTCAGCCTGGAGAAAAGGAGGCTCAGGGGGAACCTTCTGGCCCTGCACAACTCCCTGCCAGGAGGGGACAGCCAGGTCGGGCTCTGCTCCCAGGGATCAGGGACAGGACAGAGGAAATGGTCTCAAACTCCGTCAGGTGGGACATCAGGAGGAATTTCTTCATGGAAAGGGTGGTGAAGCACTGGAAGGGGCTGCCCAGGGAGATGGTGGAGTCCCCATCCCCACAGGTCTTCAAGTAATGACTGGATGTGGCACTCAGTTATTTTGTTTATTTGATATGATGGTGTTCAGTCAAAGATTGGACTTGATGATCTTGGAAGTCTTTACAACCTTAATGATTCTGTGACTCACTGGAAGATTTAATGGATGTTAAATTGATGATGTGAGCTCCCAGCCATCCTTCCTAAGTCCAGGAATGCCAGCTCTTAGGTACTGCTTCCATTAAGGCAGGAAAGATCTGTCCCTGTGTGCACGGCCCTATTGACAGGCACAGAGCAAACCCACAGGGAACAAGTCCAACGAGCTTCACCACCCACTGCAGAGCTCTGCCAGGGCACTGGGGGCCTCTGCCAGCACAGCCCTGTGCATCTGGGAACATCCTCACCCAGCCCTGGGCAGGGACAGCACCAAGCTTGGGACAGCACAGCCTGGCAAGACATCCCCATGTCCACACTCATTGTTAAACTGAGCTCAAACATGACTTGGTCACAGCAGGGCCAAGCCTGGGCTGTTTAAGAAGAGGCTGCCCCTTGCAGCAACATCTGCAGGTGTAGGTGTGGGCTCTCCTGATGTGCAGCATTCCAACAGGATGGCAGAGCCACCTCAGCTCCTGCTCAAGCAGGGATCAGCAGACAGGGAGAATGCCAAGGATGAAGGGGTGGGTTTTCTTCAGCACTTGCCCATTTAGGGTGTCCTAAAAGTAACAGCCCCCATTCAAACAAAACCAAACCTGGTCTGGGGGTCCTCCCCTACAGCAGCCCCTGGGAGGGCTGAGCCCCTGCCAGCCCACCTGGCCAGAGGGAGAGCTCCTGGAGCGGGTTTGAGGGAAAGCATGCCTGAAAGGAAAACAGGGGAATCCCGGATGCCACCCCTCAGTGCCAAGGCAAACACAAATCTCTGTCCAAAAATGTCTCTTTGGCCAGTTCAGTAGAAGACACACTGAGCTTTGAGCGATTGCTGGGTCTCCTCCAGCAGCAGAGTGTGGCAATGCTGTTACAGAGCTGCCAGGACTCCAGGTTCCTGACAGGTCTCTGCTTGCCTCACTGCAGTTACACCACAGGCACATTTGGCCCTTGCACCTTTTGGGGCTGCAGATCACCCTGGGCCTGCTGCTCGCTTGGCAGATGTTCCAGAGAACTGGAATTTCTTGTGGAATCCTGCTCTGTGAGGCAATGGCTGTGTGGGCAGTGAGGTCTCTTCAACACTGACCTGACCACATCAACACGATCTCTGTTCTTCAGGCTCCCTCCCCTCATCCTTCCCACAGCTGGACACTGCAGACAAAAGGGACTCCCGACTTCTCCCTGCATGGAAATAGGCAACTTTCCATGTAACCAACATTCCTGTTCTAGTGTTTTGTAACAAGGAATCAGTAGAAGTGAGTAATGTGTGTTTTCTTTGCCACAGATCCTAATCTGACACTGCTGCAGTGGAGAGAAGCCTGCCAGGCAGCAGGGGAAGGCAGCAGAGCAAACAACATTTCCTCTCCAGACACTCAGCTCCTCGCTCAAGGGCCCAAATTCGGTGGGAAGAAATTTCCTCCACAAAAGCATAAACTGATAGCTCCCAGTTTTGCAGTTTTGTGGTGTGAAATCCATATGGATTCAGTATCAACAGCCTTAGGAACAGGTAGAAAGGTAAAAGAGGTCCCAAGTCACTGATTAGGGAAGGAATGGAGATGGAACAGCAGAGTTAGGGTGAGGGAAAGTTGGAGGAGGTGGTGAGGGAGGAATGCTTAGCAAGAGAGTTAGGAAAGGACTGGAGGCAAAAAGCAGAATTTCAGACATCTGGGTAAATATGCCAAACTGGGAGAAGGTCTTTTAGAAAGGAGAGTGTAGTTTCTCTTTCCCTTTTAACAGCCCTGCATGGCATACTTGTTTACTTTAATGACACTTCTGTCAGTAATTACACTGCTCATTAAAAACCCAACTGCTGGATATAGTGTATATTTAAAATTGTTAATTATTACTTGTATTAATTACTGTTTCTTTTCACTTTGAGTCCAGGTTGGGGCTCTGGGAATCCTTTTCCCTGTGAGTTCCTGCAGTGCCAGTGAGGGTGTGAAGCTCAGCTGAGTGAATTCACACTTCAGTGCTGAACTCTGTGCATGGATTCAGGTCTAACAAAACATTAATCAGGTTTAAGGAGCTGTGAGTGACCACTGAAATGCAGAACATGTGCTCACATGTCCTGCCAGCCTCCGCCTCCTCCCAGCCCTGTTTGAGCCAGGACAAGATACACAAGTCAGGATTATGCACATACCCAACACCTTCTACTTCAAAGTGTGAGAATACTTCAAAACTAGGATAAATAGAACATCCCATTCTTCCCAGAAGGAAATGAAGGGTTCTCCTGGCATTAAAAAAAAAAAAAAAAAAAAAAAAAAAAAAAAAAAAAAAGGAGGAGATAGAATAAATGTGAACATATCTTTGAGTTGGAGTTTAAAAAAATTAAAAAATACTAGAAGAGTTAAAAGACTCCTACACGTTAAAAATTAATTTTGGATTGCTCAAAAAAGAGCTTCCAGTGGGATTATCTGCTAAGTCACTGCCTGGTGCAATACAAGGTACAACCTCACCTTCCAAAGCCTGGTCTTTAATATTCTTAGACTGTCTGGGCTCCTTATGTCATCACTACTGCTAAAAGGGAAGTGTTGGGGTTTAGTGGCACTTCTAAGAAATTCAGCTCTCTTCTCTGTGACTAAAGGTAACAGCATCACAGCCACCACAGCATTCCAGTTCTCCCTTTCTTTGGCCAAATTTCTCCTGTCTTTAAGGCAACTTGCTCCATGTATTTGTTATTTTTTTTAAGCAGCGTTGCTTTAACTTTACAGACACAAGAAGGATTGAAAAGATAATGAAGCATCAGGGGATAATCTCTTGCCTGCCAAGGTGATAAAGACAATCTCAGAATAAATACCAGGAAATTACCCCAGGGTATTTTAATAGTAAAGAAAAGCAGAAATATTGCAGAATTCAAAAGAAGAAGTGATATGATTTGTTTAGATGGTTTGGGATTTCCAGGCCTAGCAGAAATCAATATATGGCAAAATCTGAAAGAAAACTGGGCCAAAACTAAGGTGAAAAAGCATTTTAGGGGTGAAGCAGGGGAGTCACTCAATATTTATTCAATCAAACAGCCTAATGATTTCTAGAAGGAAAAAAAATTTGAGTTTTCTTATGTCTTCCCAAGTCAGTATTCTACAAAACACACTCAGATTATTGTAGGAGATTATGTGTTTGGAAGGAGTTGGTGCTGACTGAACTGACAGTATCAGCTGTGTAAAATTGTTTGATGATACTGGAATTATTTTCTCCCAGACACTGCACATTTTAAATAAGTTTTGAACATGTTAAGACAAATTATTGTCACAGACACTGCAAATAGAAACTCACACTAAAAAAAATCCATGACAAATCTTATGAAAGTTCTAGTTTTGCAAATTTGAGTGCAGACAAATGTAAAAAAGCCCCCTTATGTTCTTTTACTTTTTTTTTTTCCTCTGAGCACAGTATTTCCAGGTGTGTCCATCCCTTGCAACAGAACATGGACAGTTCTGTTGGCAGAACTGGAGGCAGCTGGAATGTACAGTCATTGGTCTTGGTAAAAAGCAGGGGTCTATTTCTGTTTTATTCTAGTTTTATTTCTGTCTTCTTTTTCAGATAAAGGTGTTGGATAATTAGAAGATAAAGTCAATTTGTTTAAGCATGAAGTAATTACATGAGATTAAGATACCAAAAATTATTCATAGCATTTATCAACTGCCAGTTTGGAGAGTACAGATATTGCATTGGCCATACAGGAAACTTCTTAATCTGTCCTAAATCTGTGTTCCAGGGACTTTGAGAGTAGAGCTTGATTTACTCCCAACATGCTAAATCTAGGAAGTACGAAAATTGATTTTTCACTGGTTTCTTGGTAAAATGAGGTTAAAGTGTTTTCTGTTACTAGACCAAGTCAGGCTAAATAGACATAAAACACTTTGTTCTTCTCTGACTGAAGTCAAAGTCAAAATTCTTACGGACATGAAAGGCAGCAATATCAAACCTATGATCTTGAAAGGAAACACAGTGTATTCCATCTGTGGAATAACAGGAACATGCTTTGAATGCTGGAATACACACTGCATGTTGTTTACACTTAGAAGAATTACTTATTGCAGTATTTGCATAAGTGTTCAGCTCTGTTTAATTACAGCTGTCTGTGAGGGAGGGTTCCATGGTGTGGGCACCAGATTCAAAGCAGATTTATTTGTGGAGCTGTAAAGTCAAATTCAAGTGAGACGGACACAGATTTCCATCCATATGAAGGAGCAGATTGTTTCAGACAGTCCAATGCATGAAGTGTTTAATTCTCCCTTCTGAGGTACATCTGGAGGGCTGCACCCAGGTCTGGGTTTCTTGAGGACAAGAAAGACAAGGAGCTGCTGGAGAGAGGGCTCAGTGGAGGCCAAGAAGATGATGAGGGATGTGGAGCATCTCTCTGACGAGAAGAGACTGTGGGAGCAGGGCTTGGTTGGTCTGGAGAAGGGAAGACTGAGGGGGATTTCATCAATCCATACCAATATCTCCAAGGAGTGCCAGAGGATGGTGCCAGGCTCTGTTCAGTGGAGCCAGTGACAGGACAAGGAGCAATGGCCATAACCTAAACTACAAGAAGTTCCACCTCAACATGAGGAAGAACTTTCCGTGGAGGGGGCAGAGCACTGGGACAGGTGCCGAAGGAGCGGCTGAGGGAGCTGGGAAAGGGGCTCAGCCTGGAGAAAAGGAGGCTCAGGGGGAACCTTCTGGCTCTGCACAACTCCCTGACGGGAGGGGACAGCCACGGGAATCTGCTCCCAGGGAACAGGGACAGGATGACAGGAAACGGCCCCAAGTTGCTCCAGAATGGGCTCAGGTTGGACATCAGAAGGAATTTCTGCATGGAAAGGGTGGTCAGGCCTTGGAAAGGGCTGCCCAGGGAGGTTTGGAGTCCCCATCCCTGGAGGTGTCCAAGGAAGAGCTGAACGCGGCACTCGGTGCTCTGGGCTGGTGACAAGGTGGGGATCGCTCAGAGGCTGGACTCGATGGTGTCGGAGGCCTTTTCCAGCCCCTCCGACCCCGTCACTCCACGTCGGGACCCTGAGACTCCCGGCACCTGAGGGCATCTGCGGGCATCTGCGGGGGATAATGGATCCGTGTGAGGGCGCGGCCGGCAGGGGGCGCTCCGGCGGTGCCTCTGGGCGGGACTGAGGGCGCGGCCACCGCAGACCCCGCCCCGCCCCCCGCGCTGTCCCCGCTGCCGCTCCGGGACGCGGCAGCAGCGCCGGCGCCATGGTGAAGATCGCTTTCAACTCGCCCTTCGCCCTCAAGGATGAGCCCAAAAAGGAGGCGGCCGAGGCGCTGGTGGCCGACAAGGTGCGGGCACAGGGGTGTCCCGGCCGGCTGCGGCGGCGGGAGGAGCGGGGCGGTGTGAGGGGGGGCGCGAGGAGACGAAGCAGCCGCCATTTTCTCGCGGCCGGGGGAGGCGGCGGCGGCCGCGGGGCTCTCGCTCGTGTGGCGGCCGCTCCGCCGCGCCCTGCCCGGGGCTGAGGGAGCGCCTCCCCTCAGCCGTGAGGGGCCGCGGGGCCCTGGGGCCGCCGTGCCGTCCCTCTCCGTAGCCCCTTCGCGGTGCGATGTCCCGTGACACCCCCGGGCCAGCGCCGGCACCGGGTGTTTATCTCGAGCTGGGCCCGTGCCAACGCCGCGTTTCCTGACGGCGCTTTAAAGCTCCCAGCTCGGCCCTGGACCGGCCGGGGAAGCGCAGGGAGAGCTCCCCCCGGCGCGGGCAGCGCTCGGCCGGCGCCTCCCAGGCAGACAAAGCGGGCTGAGGCTCGTCCTCCGCTCCCGGCGGCGCTCGGAGCCTCCCGGCAGCTGCGGTGAGGCGTCGGTGTCGCGCTTAAATTAAGAAACCTGCCATAAAGGGTTTTAAATAGAAACCCAGGCGAGCACCCTGTGGTTGGCTTTTCCTTCCCAGCGAGCTGCGCGTCGCTGGCTTGAGTGGAACTTTCCCAATTTGTGGGAAATTTGTTTTGAAGGTGTCTTTAGGCAGATGGAGACGCTCAGGCTGTAGGTAAATACGACAGTGGTTCTAGACGGGGAAGATGGCATGAACTGAGTTTATTTGTAATAGGAGAGTAAGAAAATTTTAAAAACAACAAAACTTGCGGAGTTGGACTCTAGTTCTCTTTTTTTCCTTTTTTTTTTTTTTGCCTTCTAAGCTGTCATCAGGAAAGCAGCTTCCCTACCAGCCTACACAGCATCACCTGAAATAGCCTCTCTTTGGAAGGAGAAGGGATGCAGAGTGATTTTCTTGTTCAGTGCACTCTTCTGAGCTGTCAGTTTGATGTGTGCACAGTTAATACAGTAGCACTCAACTACAGGATCAAAAGGAGAGAAAGTAGGAAAACAAGGTAGATAAAGGATTTAAAATTTGAAGGTGTCATTAGCCTGGCCAGTTTCTTGAGGGACGAACTCCTCAGCTAGTCCTGAGGCAGCTGGTTTTACATATATTTACTAGCCCTGTACTGTGAAAGCTCTGACTGGAATAGTTCTAATAAACACACCCCTTCTTCAGTTCTCGTGAGAGCTGCTTCTCTCAGTTTGGAATATTCTGTGTTTGCACACTCGTACGTGGATTTTTAACAACTCTTCAGTCTGACTTCAGGGCTTAGAGTTGCGTGTAAACATCAAGTTCATAATTTTACTCTAAGACAAACTTGTTGGAGTGGTTGTTCATGTCTTCTTTTGCTGGAATATTTGTGCAAAGCAAACAAGCTTGAAGGCTAATGTTGGCTGAAACAGCACAATAAAAGTCCCCTGGAGTATCTGCACAAAACCCTTGAGCTTGCAGAATATTCTCCCTGCAGGTTCTTTGGGGCTGTCAGCAGTGTTAAAACAAGTGATTTTTATTCTTGTCTCTTATCCCTCGTTTGCTTTGCTTGTTACAGCTTAGAACTGCATTTTCTTTGTAGGTTTTTGACGACTTTTATCTGTTACTTTTGTGCAGAGGTTTTGTAACCTGCTGGAGCAAAATCTTGCTGTTGTGTTCTCTTAGCAGCTCTGTCAACTCTTCCCTCTCAGGTCCAGCTGCCCACATTGCTGCTTAATATGCCCAACTAGCTTAGCTTTGTTTGAAATAGGTGTAGTGCAAGTGTAGCTAATTAGATGTCGACATCACCCCTGCACTGGTATGGCTGCAGTGCCTAAACTGGTGCAGACTGGTGTGTTCAAGTAGGGACAGGCTGGATGAGTAAGGTGCTCCGAGGTGGAGGTGAAGGTGGGAGAACATGGAGAGAACAGAATTAATCTCCCTCTCACAGCTGCTTAACCCTGAAAGATGATTTTCACACAGTGCCATAGAAATGTGGCATCATTCTGACTCGAACCCAGGGTTTGGCTTTGTTTTTGTAGTTTGTTTCTTTTTTAACAAATGCTTCACATGCCAATTGTAGCAGCTTGCATCCTGCTGAACCAACATTTTTGTGTTTGGAGGATGCGCGAGCGGAATGTGGGAGTATTGACTTTCACAAAACAGCTTGGGGTTTGTTTCAGCACTTGCATAACTGATGGCTTTGACTTTTATGCTGCTGCATCTTGCTGAGCATGGAAATATTGCAGCCTTGGTGATAATGCTTTTGCTTGTTGGGAGCACAGGTCAGTAAATGTGTTGTGTTCTGCAGGACCCAAATAAAGAAAGGTCATGGAAGCTGCTGTGCCCAGCCCAGCCACTGATTCTGGGAATACCTCAAAGGAAAAGATCCTTTACTGTGAAATCCAATTTTCTTCCTTCCTGACTGGGACAAAGAGCAGATCTTGAAAGCAAGCTATTAAATCCTGGAGTCAGGAATCATTAAAGGGACGTTATTGACCAAATATAGGAGTTATATAAACACTTTGGGTTTGGTGGTTGTTTTTGTGTTTTGTTTTTTCCTTTTAAAGGCTCAAGCCCAGTGTGTGATTCCAGGAGGGAATGTCTCTTCTGATTGTTTGGTATTTGACAGCACTTTTGCTGTTCTCTTCACTTGGCTTGCAGCTGGAAGTCTGGGAAGGTGCTGCAGGAACTCTGGAGGGTTAAACTTTCCTTTCAGAGACCACCTCTGCCTTTGCAGTGATGATTGCACAACTCACCACCACCTGAGAGTAGTTTCCTTTGGGTGCAGTCATCTTTGTTTGAGAGGACATTGGGTGGGGGAAAACAAGCTGCTGAGCTAAAGAGGGACGTTGCAGGCTGTTAGAAACCAAACTTCTTGGGATTTGGCTAGGAGAAAGGTTATTTTTGAGGCTGCAGGGTAGGATGTGCCACGGGGACTTGTTTTTGTTTGGCATAATTGGAAGCTGTGTTTAAGCTGACGAGTGGTTTTCTTTCATAATGGACTTTGCTTGTGCGTATTAAAAGTTCCAAAACCTGGTGTCAGTTGTCTGTTCCCCAGTCAAGAGACAAAGTTGCATCTTGGTTTCTTCTGTTAATCGAGCTTTGGGAGGAAAAGTGATGTTAATGCACGTGATAGTGAGAGGAGGAGGGGAAGGAGGCTCTTGGGAAGAGGCCTGAAGACACTGTATACCTTTAATGACCTTGATCTACAAATCCTGCTTTTTGTACTACAATGTGGCTGCAGCACAGTTGTTTAAGCTTCATATATCTCAAATAGTTTCTGGACAAAGGTTTGTCTAGAAAACATCCTCTAACTCAGAAAATACTTTTGATGCTTTTTGAAAACTGATCTTAATCTGATGCAGTAACATTTCATATGAGTGTTTTCTTATTTTATGATGCTGACTTATAATTCCCACACCTAGAAGAAATAGGAGATGGTGGGTCAAAGCGAAGCAGTTGATAACAACTCACTTTAAATTCAGACCATCTGCCCTTTCTCAGTTCTCTCTTTCCTTATTTAAAGGACCCAGAAGTTGCCACACACAGGGGTGAAAACTCATCTGGAAGATGTCTCTTGACTCTGCTGGGCCTGGCGTTCATCTTGGCAGGGGTTGTTGTGGGTGGAGCCTGCATCTACAAGTACTTCATGCCAAAGGTAATCCGAGAGTTCTTTTTTATTTAAACAGCATTGCTTGAAAAAAAGTATAAATGGGTTATCACTAGACTGGAAAGATGAAGGGGAGAGAAAGATGATGAGGACGTGACGACTGTGTGTCCTTTGGGTGTGACAGAGCTGTGCTCAGTCTCAGCAGACAGAAATGCAGTGTTAAAGCTGATTTGTGCATTACCTGCCCTTGCTCGTGTCCCAGCACAAGGTGTACCGTGGGGAGATGTGCTACTTTGAGAACGAGGCCCGGGAGCGGGCGGTGGAGCCGTATTTCCTGCCCATCGCCGAGGAGGCCGACATCCGCGAGGACGACAACATCGCCATCATCGACGTGCCCGTCCCCAAGTTCTCCGACAGCGACCCCGCCGCCATCGTGCACGACTTTGACAGGGTCAGTGCTGGGGACACTGCACAGCCGGGCTGGGGACAGGCACGCACAGCTCCGGGGATTTAAAGCTCACTGTCAGCACGAGCTGCTCCTTGGGTTTAAGCGTGGCAGAGCTGACCCTGTGAACTCTGAAACAGTGGGATTAACTCTGCACTGGTCACTGTGGGTAGGAACTTTATGGTTGCCCATGGGATATCTGCAAGAGCCACTCGCTGTTTGATTAAGAATCCCATGTGAATGGAGAACATAGTAAATGTTAGTTAAGGCACTGAGGACTCAGCACAATATCACAGCAAAATGTAGAATTGCAACCAGGTGTGGGCCTTGGAGAAGGACATTGAGAAATCACTTCAGGCAGCTGAAACCTAGAACCTGACAATTCCATGGTAGTTGCATGGAATTTCTGTAAGGTGAAGAGGAGAGAGTGGCCTTCATTTGACTTTTTTATTAAAGTTGTGTTGATAGTGTTAACATTTATCCTCAGTCAGCTGTTAAAGCTCTCGGAGGTTGGTTGTAAATCCAGCCTTGGCAATGCAGATAGAATAAACAGATAATTCTAGTTGCTGCAGTTCTTGTGCTTAGTGGCAGTGCTGATGATTTTTGTAGGGACTAACACTTTTCCTGAGGAACTATTTAAAGGGAATGATTGTTTATCAGCAGCTGGATACCTTTTGTTTGCACTGTGCTTAATTAGACCTTTTCAGTTATGAGATCATACTCCCAAATACTTCCTCTGTGTTAGTACAAACTGTACTCCTATACAATTATGGTAGAAGCTGCTTTTATATTCAGCTTTCTCTTATCTATGAAAGTTTTTTAAACTATTGCTGTAACCACTTGGTTTGCTAAAGTGGGAACAGTTCAGTTCTTACACTGGGCAGTTCCTGAATGCATCACTTCTGTTGTAGCTGTGCACGATCTCCACCTTTTTTTAACTTGCCTTGCTTCTGGTGGAATTGTGTTCTCCTAATCAAAGGCCCCCTGAACTAATTGAAAACTTGTTTTTAAAACAGCTTTTGACGGCGTATCTCGACCTGCAGCTGGGGAACTGCTACGTGATCCCTCTGAACACTTCCATAGTCATGCCTCCAAGGAATCTGATGGATCTCTTCGCCAAGCTGGCGGTATGTGGGAGCTTTGCTGCTGGCTTCTGCTGACAGGCTGCCTTTGCTAAGAGTGCTGGATGCTGCTCCTGAACTCCAGGCCCTTGCTAGAACAGTCCTCCCTCCATCAAAGTCCATAATCCCCTGGCTCAGTCACTGCACTGAAGTTAAGGCCAGCTGTCAGTGTATATTATGTTGAGTAGATTCATGCCTAATGCTCTTATTAATACCTGGCTTTATGAGAGCTGAAAGCAACCAGCAGATAAGGTTAAATTTAGCTGTTAGAAAGGAATTTGATAAAGCTCCAAATATCATTGAAAGCCTAAACCTGAGAGTTACTCCCGGCAAGCTCGCTCGCCCCGTGAGGGTTTTGCTGAAAAGAACAATGTGAACTTGTTCCCCAGTTATTGGCACTGCAGTTATGAGATCACCACAGACATTTGACTCTTCAGTGACTAAAACTGGTGTTTTTCCAAGATGATTTATGGGTCAAGTTGATGGAGCTTGCTGCTGCTTCCCAGTTAAATGCAATACTTGGCTATTGTGTGTCAAATGGACTTTGAAAAAAAATTACCGACTCTCTTACACCTACAGGCCACTGCTCTGGTTTAGCTTTTGCATTACTGTTTTTAGCTCCATGAAGACAAGCTCTAAGTGTACATCCTTGCCCCTGTTTTTAGGAGTTGAGGGGTAGGAAGGTGTTTCAGTAGTGCTGGTAGCATCTGGTGAAGCCTTTTGTAGGTTGTCCTGCCTTTTTTATATTAGAAATATATTGCCTCAAACCTGGAGTGTTTCACGATACTGTTTCTCTTTTAGCTGCAAACTTTGTTTACAGGTAAACCTGACCAGGTTCTATTTACATTTGCTTCACATGAGGCTTGCAGAGCTGAGGTGAACAGTGCTTTGTTTGGGTGTAACTGCAGCTGTTTGAAACAGCCTCTGTCAGTTTTTACCTTCCCTGGTATGTGACTGGTTGGGCTCAGCATGTCTTGGTATTAAAAATCAGGAAAGCTGAACTCTGCTGCTTGAATTCCTTCCAAAGCAAAGAGTGAAATGTAGTGGTTTGTGCCTTGTTAGCAGCAGTCTGTACCTGCAGGTTTTGTCTCTTCCAGACTGGCTCTTACCTGCCCCAGACGTACCTGGTGCGTGAGGAGATGGTGGTTACAGAGGAGATCGAGAACGTGTCTGACCTGGGCATCTTCATCTACCAGCTCTGTGTGGGGAAAGAGACCTTCAGGCTTCAGCGCAGAGACCAAATCATGGGTAGGTTCCCCTCAGGAATAAACAAATGTATTGTTTAATCAGGGAAGGAGTAAATGCTTAAACCTGGGGGGTTTTTAGTCTTGGGAATCTGAGTGGTCAGCAGAAGCTTAGACTACTCCTGGCCATGCTGGGTATTCCCTCTCCCTTCATGTCTGAATGTGAACTGTCACTTGAACATGCTGAGAGTTTAAGTTACACAGTTACAGGTTATGTGCCCAAATCAAATTTAAGTCTGTTTCTGTTCCATCTTTTGGTTGTAGTTATAAGTTAGTTTGACCCCAAAATTCATTTAATCCATCAGATAGTGTGAGTCTCTGTAGGCAGCTTATTCTGTCCTTGTCCTATCTAAAACTGGGTTACAGGAGCACCAAATAAAAACATTTTCTTCTGCTTTAGTTGCTCTGAAAAAAAAAAAAAAAAATTGAACAGTGAGCTCTGGACATCCCAGACTTCCTCCCTAAAAGGGGAAGAACACTTCAGAGGAACTGCTGAGCTCTGGTTCTTTACTGCCTGTGTGCTCCTGCCACCCCCTGACAGGGACTGAGCTGAGGTGTCTGAGTTCTGACCTACTGGGACAAGGCCTGGGGGGCAGAAATCTGGTGCTGTGAGTTTTGTTTCACTGTAGCTCAAAGCATTTCATGTTTGCTGCTCCCACCAAACACAGTGAGCTAACTCTTTGTCAGTTAGAGCCTTTCAGAACGCAAATGTTTGGTTTGTCAGAACTCTGTGCTCTGGTTTGGCTGCCAAGCTCTTAGGCAAGAGTTTCCTCAGCCCAGTTGCAGCATCAGGGGCCACATCTGCTGCTTGCTGCACACAACATCCTGTTGTGGATGGGAGGAAGGCTCCCTCTGTGGGAGCAGCAGTGGGGGTCTGTGTAGGGCACATGAAGGAACACTAAATGCTGCCCTCATGGGAGGCAGAGGCGTGTGACTGAGCTGTTATGAGGATGATTTTGGGAACAGGGCTAAATTGACAGCTGCTGTGTCTATAGACAGCCCTGTGAAGAGTGTTTATGATGTTCCCTGAAATCATCCTGCTCTAACATGTTGTTGACATCTTTACTGCAGAGTAAAAGATTCCTGCAGAGCACTTGCACAAAAGGATTCTGGTAAATGGAAAATGTTTCCTGGTACAGCTGCTGTGCTGTAACTCCTGTTGTTTGCCTGTGGAGGGGAGAGGGTGGGAAATCTGATCAAACTGAGGAGAAAATTGTTCAGGGGCAAGTCTTGCCTTGCCTTCCCCATCTAATTTCTAGCACACAGTGTACAAGCAGTGTCACAATAATGAGACTGCAATGGATAAACTCCTGGAATTTCTCTGGAAAAGTCTTTTCATTTAGCTGATGCTGCCTTGGCTCTCAGCTTTTGTGGAGTTGTTGTGTTCATCTGTTAGATCAAACTGACCTCAGGTGCTGTGGCAATTCTCTGGAGGTGTAACTTGGAGGCAAGGGAGAAACCCAAGTCATCCTGTTAGGTGGGCACTGGAAACCCCACCTCCCTCCTGATGCCTTGAAATTGAAGGACAGCCTGGATTTTAGGTGTTTATAAACCAAGGCAGTGCCCTGCTGCAGTTGGGTTAAAAGCTGGTGCTTCTCTTGCTTGATCTGAACAATTCTCTGCTTATTAAACAAACTAAAGCTCCTCTGAATGATTGCAAATGGAAGTGATTGAGGAGGGCAGCTCTTTGATGGTAGGACTGCTGTGTTCCTGTCTATTACTGAGTCACAGCTGATACAGGTGAACTGCCTGGGTCAGACCCAGTGCTGGCATGTCCCAAAATAGAGAAAATCACTTTAATAGTGTTAGGAAGAACCAGAGTGAGGTAAATCCTCCCAAGGTGAAGTGCTCTACCAAGCACACCCTGTGCAAATGCACACTGGGTGAGGGATTTGGGATGGAAAACAAGCCCATAGCAGGCTCTGGTAGCAATTCTTGGCTGGAGCAACACAGTGCTCTGAATGATTGTGTCTTGTAACGCTGGCAATGCTTGCTCTGGGCTGTGGATCCCTGCACTCAGCCTCTTGTCCTTTCTCGTCCCCAGGTGTGCAGAAACGGGCAGCGGAGAACTGTCACTCAATCAGACACTTTGAAAACTCCTTCGTGGTTGAGACAAAGATCTGTCAGCAGTGAAAGGTGACAGGTGGGAGGTGACCAGGTCACACCTTTTTGGAGAAGTCAGCATTAGACATCGACTTCTGCAATTAAACCGTGCAGTGATAATCAAAAGCCTTATGCATTTTCTGTGTATTGCTTGTATTTCAGAAGACAAAGTCACCATTTCAGCTTTCGTTGATCCTTGGTATAACTTTTTAGTTGTCTCATGTAAAACTTAAATTTGAGTAAGGTTTTTTTTAGAAGGCTAATATCAGTTTCTGTTGAATGTGTTTGATTTAGTGTAATCTGGGAATGGCAGAAAAATATATATATATATAAAAATGTTAACCAGTTCCTTGGCTGGAACCAGTTATGTTCACCTTAACTTTCACAGAATGATTAATATTAATAATCTGTGGTTTGCACATCTTGTGTAGTTCTGTAGAATAGCTCTGCACTCCGTATCCTGGCTCAAAAACCTTCCTGATCTGGCTCATTAAAGGTTTATTTTAACGACCATGTGTGCAGCATGTAAAATCCAAGCTCAGTGATCAGAAACCTTTAACACTACCCTGTTTCTTTTTGTGCAATTACTGTATTGAATTCGTATGTATATTTGGAACCTTCCCTGAGCTTATGTTGAGTTCTTCTCCCTTAGTTTGGTTTTGTGGCATTTAGTTGTTAGATTCAGATAGAGCTGCTCTTAAAGCCTGTCAGTATTTTTGGTTATGACTTGGTTTATCCTGTAACTTCCTATTTCCAGGGTCTGTTCTGGTGTAGCTCACTTGTGAACGTGACTGTAGTTGTAAACTTAAACTACTTGGGCTTATCTAAAACTTTTTAGATCAACTTTTTATGAGCAAGTAGCATTACTGCTGCAGTCAGAGCATTGTTCCCTTTTTTTGGAAAGCTGCAGTCTAAAGAGAATGAAGAGTTAGTGTCCTGCAGTTGATAAACTCGAGAGTTTTATTAAGGGACTTTATATTGGCATAAATTCTGCAACCCTATAATAAATGTTTCTCTAAAACTCTGGTGTTTGTGTTGTGTTTGGTGCTCAGAGGTGAGGGGGTGTTGCTGTGGGCCTGGGGCAGTGTGCAGTGCTCTTCTCTTAACCCCTCTTACTTCTTTTTGAGGTCGTGAAGCTGAATTTCCTCTTCTGGGTGCTCTGGAAATGCTTTGTGGTGCCAGACAAGCTCGAGGAACAGACAGCTCTGTCCAAAGGGGATCCCCCAGGGGCAGCTCTAGGGGTGTTCACTGCAAGGGCAGGGTGTGTTTACAATTCATTTGAATATTGCTGGTGATGAGGCTGTCATTGAAGGTTTGCCTGTCCCTGGGTGTTAATGAGGGGCTGTTCAGAGGTTAATGATCCCTCAGCTCTGACCCTGAACCTTGTTGGAAGCTCAGACAGGAGAGTCCTGCCCTGAAACTGTTGGGGCTCACAGCTAAAGTGTTGCTGAAGCCTCGTGGCTTTCCTGGAAAGTGGAATTGTGCAGCTGGAAGGAAAACAGCAGGAATTCTGCACAGAGAACAGTGGGGAGGGAGAGGTGCCTGTAGGAGTTACTGCTCTGTCATTGCTCAGGGAAAAAGTGCAGAAGGGAGAACACAGGAATTTTAACACAGAAACTAACACAGCTCTTCCCCCAAGGATGTGGCCCAAAACCAGAGCTTTGGCTCTAGTATAGTTTGTAGGAAAATATTTCAATAAATTGAGGTGTATAATGAAATTAAATGCTGTAGAAAGCTCTCATTCCTATCACTGTGAGCCAGGTTTCCTTCACTCACAGGTGTTAGTGAGAGAAGCAGCTGCACTGGGAAGTTTTTCCTCCAGGCCTTGTGTCCTTGGACAAGGGGTGGTTTCCTGCTCCTCTGGATTGCCTGGCAGGATAACCAGGATGGGTTCTTTTGGAAGCCTTGAGTGGAAGGACTTGGAGATGTGTTGGCTATGGAGAGCAAGAAGCATCCTTGTAGCATTGAGGTCTGATTGTATGGAAAATAAACCCCAGGAACTGTTCTTTGCAGCTGAGTGTCCATGCAGTGGATACACCTCCAGCCAGGAATGCTGGACCTGCTTCCACATGGGCTGGAATACTTTCTGTACCTTTGGAACAAAGTGAAGTCAGTTCTTTAAGAAGTTATTGGATGTTCCAGGCAGGGAGCCAGGGACAGGAGGAACAGATTGTTCTCACCTGCTCTGAGGTGAGGGTGAGTTTAGTCACACCTGTGCTCTGCTGGGCTTGTTACCCATCCCTAAGCGTTTTAGGCTAGGGCTGGGTGTCCAAGCCAAAATACTGGAATTTTAAGGTATTCCTGGGACCTTTTGATGCTATGTTTGGCTTTGAGGAGCTCCTGTGTTCAGCTGGGCTGTAGAAACAGGAGGAGGGAGCACGAGCTGGAGGAGTCCTTTGCACCAGTAGATGGCACAGGCAGCAAACACTTGGGTGTAAAGTGTGTAACTGGTAAAAACTGGGTGTATTCATCCTACAGACAATGTTTTAGCTGTTTTACCAAAATTAAACCTAAAAATGGATTGATCAAAGCTTCCTCCAGCTGATGCTTAGTGTCTTTGCTTAGTTTCTTTCTATAGGAAGGAACATTTTTATAACAGAACTGTAACTGTGTAAAACCCTGTTAATATCTGAGTAGAACTGTACTACAGACATGGGTGTGGTGACTGAGGGGGTGACATTGCTGGGATGCAAATGCAAACTCAATTACTGTAAGAGCTTCATTTACATCTGTGTTTACTGCAAAAGCATCCTGTGGGCATGGGACAATCAGCAGGATCTCTGCAGGGACTTTGGGCAGCTTCCTTGGGGGAGCTGGCAGGTTCATTTTCTGACCCTATAAATTCCAAATTAGATGTAAATTTTAAATACCTTTATCAACATGAAGCAGGCAGTGCAGCATTTTGGATATTTCCCCTTCCAGCTTTACATGTGAGTTCGTTTGGGGTTTTTTTAATCAGACAGACACATGAGAAATAATTATTAAGAACGTGGTTGATTTTGGTTCTCAAAGGAGATGCCGTTGCCCTTTGCAGAACCTGCTGCTCTGTGTGACTGCTGAGGTGTGGGTGGCTGTGGTGACAGGCTCTTCCATTAGAGCATGTAATGCTCTAAATTAGAACTTCAGTCTCCTCCAGCCTTACTGTTCATAAAAATCTATAAAAATTGAACTTCTTTGCATGTATAAATATCTTGAGATGAAGAGCTGGAGAAGAAAAATAGAGCTAGTGCAGAGACCTTTGAAAAACACCCTGAGGCCTCAGGCTGGTTTGAAAAGGTGCTGTAGCACCTCAGACTTGAGAAACTGCTTGTTGAAACCAGGCTTTTCTGGCAATAAGCTGAGCTCTGTGCAGGGCCTGTTGCAGCACAGCTGTGCTCAGTGTGGCAGTGAGAAACTGTCACCTCACACCTCCAGTGGCACTCCCAGGGTCTGTGCAGGGGCCTGGGGGACAAGAGCCTGCCGGGACTCCCGTAAGACTGGGCTGGCTCCTGTGGCCTTTGTTAGTTCTTGGAAAACTCCCCAAGATCCAGCTGTGCTCAGCAGAGTCTGGGGTGAGCGATGGCCAAAATCTCAGCACGGAGCACCCCAGGCCTGAGGAGAACTCGTGTCCCAGAATCCCAGGAAAATTGGGTTGGAAGGCACCTTAAAGTTCATCCCATTCAATGCTTTCCACTATCCCAGGTTGCTCCAAGCCCCCTCCAACCTGGTCTTGGACACTTCCAGGGATCCAGGGGTAGCCACAGCTTCTCTGGGCACCCTGTACCAGGGAAGAATTTCTTCTGTGTATCCAAATTTCCCATCTTTCAGTGTGAAACCCATTCCTCCTTGTCCTGTCACTGCTTCCTGATGAACAGTCCCTCTCCAGCCTCTTTGTAACCCCTTCAGACATGGAAAGGTCTCTTCTTCCAGAACCTTCTCTTCTCTGGGCTGAGTGGCCCCAGATTTCCCAGCCTCTCTCCATAGGGGAGATGCTCCAGTCCCTGTAACAGCTTGGCCTCCTCTGGACTCATTCCAACAGCTCCACGTCCTTCTGATGTTGGGGACACCAGCACTGGACACAGCACTGCAGGTGAGGTCTCAGCACAGCTGTGTAGGACCAATAAATGGGGTGCAGCCCCCAAAACCTCCACTTTGGGGCTGAATTACCCCCCTGGGAGGGCTGAGCTTGAGGTCAGGCTTGCAAGGATTAAAGCTGCTTTGCCTGTCCTAATTCCAGGCTGAGTGGGGGTTGGCTCTGCTGCCAGCTGTGGCACAGAGCCCAAATGCCAGCACTGATTGAAGCTTCCAGGCTGCCACCAAAATAATTACAATATGGATAATTACAGTAACATTATTGCATTAACATTATTTCTTCATTATGAGTATATATTTGTGATATTACCTGGGCAATAGGATGGGTGTATTTCCTGTCTTGAGAGTAATTAGAGGCTCTCCACCTACCACTCCACCTCCCAAGGAAATTATTTCTTATAGTTCAACTATTTTGTTTACTTAAATGTATTTTCTCTCTTTTTGTGCTGTGACAGCCCTGAATTCCAGCTTAGCAGATGAGAGTGAATGCCCTGTCTGCAGACTCATTCTCTCTGTGAATGGTGGTTTGTGTCTTGCAGAAAGGTTTGTGTTCTCCTGAGCTGTTCCATTTTAGGGCTTGTTGATGTTTGAAGCTGTTGTGGGTTAAATCCAGGGGTGGACACCTGATTCTGGAACAAGGAACTTCCTTCCCACAGACCTAATCCCTTGTTGGAGTGGAACCCAGTGCTTTTATTGTGGAATGAGATGTGTCAGCATGAGGGATTCATCAGGAACAGATCCATGGATGAAGGAGGTTTAGATTGGATATTGGGAAGAAATCCTCCCCTGTGAGGGTGGTGAGGCCCTGGCACAGCTGCCCAGGGAAGCTGTGGCTGCCCCATCCCTGGAAGTGTCCAAGGCCAGCTTGGACAGGGCTTGGAGCACCCTGGGATTGTGGAATGAGATCACCTTAAAGGTCCTTTCACACCCAAGCCATTCCATGGTTCTGTGGATAAACCTACACCTTCCACCTGATGCCCCAAAATCCCTTGGGGGGAATCTGCCTTGGGTTCTGTGGGCTGATGATCTCAGTGGTCACTTGGTGGGAAGTAATTCACTCCTTCGAATTCTCTGCCCTTGGTGGTTGCAGCTTTTGTCATCTCATTTTCTCAGCTCTTTGCACTAATTAATCTTTAATTTTTTTTAATTTTTTTTTTTTAATAAGAGGGATGTAGAAGCACCACTTCAGACCACCCTTCCCTTCCCAGTGTGCATTGTCACCCAGCCTGAAACTGGAAGCAGTTACAGCTTTGCCTCTTTATCTCATGACCAAAAAAAACCCCCAGACAGGCGGGAGGATCAGCCCAAGGCCCACACTGCTGACACTTCCGTGCTGAGCGGGGCTGCTGCTGCTGCTGCTGCTGCTGCTCCCCGCCCCTGAGCAGCCCCGGCGGGGGCACAGGAACGGCTCTGTGCTTATCAGATCCATCTGTGCCTCACCGTGAGCTGCTTTCCCATGAAGAGGAGCCCTCCTGCTCCCCACACCGCTGCCGTGCTGCCGGGGAGTGGCAGGGCACTGCTGCATCCCTGGGGGATGCTCCCAAGCCACGGCTCCTCCTCTTCCCTCCCGTCTCCAGGGGTTTGCCGTGGTGAGGCTGTGCTGGTGGAGGTGGCTGGGCACAGCTTGCCCCAGGATTGCTGCCTGCTGGGGCATTTCTCAGGCTCTGTTTTCCCCCTTGATCGAGGGGAAATGAAATCTGTGGCTGTGTGAGGAAGAAGTGAGCTCCAGGTCTTCACAGCCTTTAGAATCCCAGAATGGTTGTTGGAAGGAATCTTAAAGTTCATCAAGTTCCAATCCCCCTGCCAATTCACCAAGCACTAGAGCAGGTTCCTAGAGAACAAACACTTTGTGTTTCTCCAATAAATCTCTCTCCCATTTAAAGATGTATTGGATAACACGTGCATTTATTCTTTTGCAGATTACCAATATTGGTTGTTTCTCAATGCAGCTGATGGTTTCCCTCCACAAAACTCTTCATTCTGTTTTCTCCATATAATTTTATTTTCTTGGGTTTTTGTGTTTTCACTTATATTTTCTTTGAAAAAACCAACCAGCACTCTCTTGTGCTCAAAGGCAAGATGTGTCCTCTTTTCAGAGCACAGTGACTATTTGAACCAGATGTCACCAGGGATTTGAAGTCCCATGACAGGCTCTTGGGCTGGGGCAGACGAGCCCAGAGGGAGAAATTCTGGATGAAGGAGCTCAAGGAACAGTATGACACCAACGTGGCCAGTTTTCTGGGTTTGGGATGGTGCTGCTTTAGGATTTTTAAGCTGTTAAGGCAGCAGGAGCAGGGTGGGCTGTGGGCTTTGATGGTTTGTGTTGATTCACTTAGATGAGAAACTTCTCATTCAACCAGAACCTCAGAGCTCTCTGAGTTGCAGCTTCTGATTTGCTTAGGTCTCCTGGGAACTTTCTCTGGAGCTCTGCAGATCTTTGTGTGACCACAGGGTGCCCTTAAATATCCAGTGTCCTGTGACTGTGGATTTGTCCCAGATAATGGCACTGGTCACAGGACTGGTGATCTGACAGCACATGAGGGAAACGAGTCAGCCAAAACAAGAGCTTGGGTGGGTTAAAATGTTTAAAGTAAGTTTTTTCCATTGGGACTTGTGGGAGCACAAATGAGGAGGCAAAGCTGGACATTGATGAGCTGGAGCCTCACCAAGCTACTCCCTTTTCACAGCTCTGTTGGGCCACTGGGAAAATGGGAGATGAGTTAAGAGAGTGGTTCATTCTCACAACTCCTTGTGGCACTTGGTTACATCCTTGTGTTCATCCTGCCTTTGCTGGCTGTTTGGGATTTTCACTTTCTTCGCTGAATTCAGGGGGGACAAAGTGGGAGTAGAAGGAAAGCTGAGCAAAGTGGTGTTGAAAATGATCATCTTGATGATTGGAGCTCAACCTCGTGGTGACCATGGAGGTACCTGACCTCCAAGGAGCTTCATTCTCCCCCTCCCTTTAGCCTCATGATGGCACCTCTGTGTAGCCCAGACCAAACCCTGGCCCTGACTGGGTTGGTGTGACCTAAGAGACAGGAACAGAGAGAAGCAGGAACCAGAACCAGGTCTTCCCCTCTGAGGCAGTGACATTACTACATTTTATCATGGTTACTTTGTTCTCATGGCTTTACATAACCAAATCTTTTTCCTAAATCAGATATTTTGGCCACCACTGTAGATTGTGTAGATCAAATTCTCAGAGTTTATCACCCCAAAGGCTGCTGCTCCTCTGCCCTGACTTAGCTGGCAGCATGAACCAGGCACTGCCCTGATGGACCCGGTTTATTTTTGTCATGGTCTTTACCAAAACATCTCTGACAGGATTTTAGCTTTTTGTTTTTGTATTGGGCAGGGTGGGCTCATATTTGGGTCACTCTCTGAAGTTGTTTTTAGTTATTGAGGTCTGAGGAACAGAGTCCAGCAGTGCCAGGGGAGCTCTGTGTGTGCATTTACACCCCACGAGCTGGGGATGAGGCTCATTTTTAACAGCAAAGTGAAAAAGGAAGTAAAAACTGCAGTAAAATGTGTCAAAGCTGCCTTAACCCCAGCAGGAAAATCTAATGAGTTACAGAGAAATGGGGACTCTGCTCAGGATGTTGGGCAACCATGTGACAAAACAGCAAATAAAACAGTGCTGGTAAAAGATGTGTGAGGGGATAAAAATTCTGCTTTGCTAAGAGAAGCTGTAAATCAGCCCTTTTCGTGGTGAAAGGAGATCTTTGGGATTCCATGGATGGCTCAGGGTGATGGCAAAGGATGGAGAGGACACTGGAAATATTGGAGGATTCATGGCCCTGCTCCCAGCTTGGGGAGCTTGGAGGTGGCTGGGGGTTCTGAGCATTGTGAGATGTCCCCTGTGCCAAGGCTGGGGCACAAATCCTGCAGAGGAAGAGGAGAGGGCAGGAGGGAGGGACACCCAAAGGGGCCATCATGGGGTGGCTCAAAACAGCAATGACGTGGAACTAAAACAGGGAATTCATCAGCACCAGACACCAGGGATTGTTTATTGGGGGTTCAGGTTGGTGGCCAGGCAGGGGGGTGGGCTCTGATCCCACCTTGCCAAGGTGGGAAGGGAAGGGAAGGGAAGGGAAGGGAAGGGAAGGGAAGGGAAGGGGGGCTGTGCTCCCACCCCTGTGCCAGCTGTCACGTGCAAGGGCAGCTCTGAGCCTCAGCATGCACAGAAAAAGCCCCAGGGAAGCTGCTGTGTCCCCTGTCACGGTGACAGTGGCAGGGAAGAGGCGGTGCCCGAGGGGGGTGAGAGGTTCTGCACTTGGCAGCATGGGGAGGGTGATGGAAACGGGGCAGGGCTGGAGCAGACCCAGAGCTCTGCCTCCCCCTGACCCTGCCACCCTCACCCACCTTGTGCCATGTCTGAAAAGGCTCCAAAAACATTCACTGCTGCTTCTGAAGAGCTCGGGTACCNTGGCAAAGGATGGAGAGGACACTGGAAATATTGGAGGATTCATGGCCCTGCTCCCAGCTTGGGGAGCTTGGAGGTGGCTGGGGGTTCTGAGCATTGTGAGATGTCCCCTGTGCCAAGGCTGGGGCACAAATCCTGCAGAGGAAGAGGAGAGGGCAGGAGGGAGGGACACCCAAAGGGGCCATCATGGGGTGGCTCAAAACAGCAATGACGTGGAACTAAAACAGGGAATTCATCAGCACCAGACACCAGGGATTGTTTATTGGGGGTTCAGGTTGGTGGCCAGGCAGGGGGGTGGGCTCTGATCCCACCTTGCCAAGGTGGGAAGGGAAGGGAAGGGAAGGGAA
>VZTR01028042.1:94665-117505 GCA_013400775.1 Chaetops frenatus | reverse complement strand
GCTGCTTCTGAAGAGCTCGAGTACCCCAGGCATCCCTCAAACCACCCCTGAGGCTGCACTCTTGCCACAATGGCTTTCCTTTTGGCCCAGCAGGAATTAAAGCTGGTTCTGTGCCCAAGAGCCACTTGTCACTTCAGCACAGAGCCAGCCTGGTGAGGGCACGGGCAGAGACCTCAGAGCTTTGCTGCTCAGTGATAACAACACCCTGGGGAGGGCTGCAGCCAGAGGAAACTCATCCTGCAGAGTAAAGGGGATATTTTGGGGTTTGAGGTTTTTTGTTCACTGTTACATTCTCATTCAGATTCCCATTCCAGTGCTGCATACGAGATTATTCAGATTATTTCAGAGATTCACGGAATATTTCGAGTTAGAAGGGACTCCCAAGGATCATTGAGTCCAACTCGTGTACCCTGAGACTCAGGAAATACAGGGGCATGGAAAAAAACACCCATGGCATGAAAATCCACTTCCTGGTAATCTAAGGAACACCTTGATTCTGCAGTTTTTTGGTGGCAGTGTCACTCAGTGTGGCCCCAGCAGATCCCAATGGAGCAGAGGTGCCCTGGGGGAGGGCAGGGAGGTGTCCCCTGAACTCATCTCGTGTCACCAAGCCCGACCATTGCACCAGCTTCCTGTAAAAAGAGATAATTAACACTCATTTGAATAAGCCCCGTTGCCGTGGCGGGGGAAGGCGCTGCTGCACCCAAGGGGTTTTCTGGGTGGAAAACTTCAGCTGCTTGAGGTTTCTCTCACTGAACAATTTCTGAACTTCTGACACTGCTTTATGTAACAATATTTTCCCCTCAGGAGCTAAAAGTGATTTTGGGGGGCGGGGGTTGGACAGGGCCACCCTGCTCCCTTCTCACTGGGGCCAGAAAGGACAGGGATGGGCTGGATTCCTGCAGCTGGAGGAATTCCTGTTTTCCTGGGAAACCTGTCCCTTGGTTTTTCTCCCCAGTGCAAGAAGAAGGGTAAAATAATTTTGGAAAAGCATCTAAAGTGTTCTGCAAGTGCTCAAGAGGCACCAAATCCAGATGCTGCCACATGTTCGTGTGTATTGGTGATGCAGGGGGGAGAAGGATCCAAGAATTACACTTAAAAAACATTTTAAGAAATTATTTTATTATGTATGACAGGAAATATAAAAATAAATACTTTTTTCATAACTGTGAATGTGCTTCGTGGTTTCCATGAGTTATCAGTGCTTGCTCAGCCATCAGGCACCGGCTCAGATTCCTGTAGGGAAGAGGTGCTGGTGTTTTATTATATTATATGAAAGAGTTTTTGAAAAGAAAAATGACTTCCTGTGTTCTGACACTCTCTGGGCTTCACATCATTTTCCTACAATGTGTATGTCCCTTATATAAATTATAAAACAACATAAATTGCATAAATTGCATAAATAAAAAATGATACTGTCACAGTATTTTACACTTCCAAATGTTATGTTTCCAATGTTCACAGAAAAATAACATTTTACAAGAAGGTGCAAATGAAATACCAAAGTTAAGGCCAAGGTCCCTGTGGTTTGAATTTAAAACAAATATTATTAAAAATGCATCCATATTTGGGCCTTTCTTAAAACCCTCTTGTGGCACCTTTGACTCTGCTTCCAGGGAGTTCCCATCACAGCAAACTTTGGAAAGCTTTGGATCCTGTTTGAATCCTGCTGCTGTTAATGGGGAGTGGATGTGATGGCTGTGGGTCAGTTATCAGTGAAAGAGAAATAATTTGCCCCATTTTTGGTGAAAAGAGGACCTGAAAGACTTAATGGACACCTGGCTTGAATAAATACCCTCCAAGCACAACCCCGTGGTTCAAAATTCACAAGCCCATGGTTCAAAACCCAAGGCATAGCTCCAACCCTTGTCTTTGCATCCAGAGGTGGGAACTCATGGCAGAAAAATAGTGTGTGGAAGCTTCACTGACTGTGTGATTTGGGGTGAGGGTGTTTGCTGCACCCCAAAATGAGGCTTCATTAGTTATTTAAATGGGAAGTCCTTTGGGACCACGTTCTGCTCCTTGCTCTGTGCTCAGCGTGGCTGGAGCAGGCTCTGGGCACTCTCTGGAGAATCAGTCTCTGCTGGATTGTCTTGTGCTTCAGAAACAGAGAATATTGTGGCATCCAGTACTTCTTAGGACCCAATTCTTTCTGCACAGCAAGAGCCCAGAATCTTTGCTGTTTCTTGCTGACCAGGACATGGCTGGGTGGTGCCACGGGTGACAGTGGGACACGGTGCCACCTCTCCCATGGGTCCGTGACCTCCTGCTGCCCAGCTGAAGGATGGAAATGCTCCTATTTGTACTCAGTGAAAATTTGCACCTGAAGTATTAAATCAGCACATTTTTGGTCAGGTTCGGGGGGTTTTTTTGAAGGGGGGTGTGTTTGTTTATGCCAGCCCTCACTGAAAGCAGAAGTTTGAATTGTTGTTCTCAGTGTCCTGAGGGAAAAAATTGTGGCAAGGGCCGAAATCTAACAAATATTGGAAGTGCAGCTCTAGTATTCTGTGGTGTCCTCCCTTAGCACATCCCTGGAGTGCTTCCTGGCGTAGCTGAGGGGCTGGAGCTGGATGCTGTCCTGCAGATCCTGCCTGGAGAGGCGTCTCCTGAACTCATCCGTGGTGAAGTAGTAGATGACGGGATCCACGCAGGAGTTGAGGCTGGCGAGGCACAAAGCCACGGCGTGGAACACCGAGATCTGCACGCAGCCCTCCCGGATCTGCCTGGTTTTCACAAAGAAATCCAGCGGGAAGCTGATGTGGTAAGGTGCAAAGCAAATCAGGAACACCAGGGCGCAGGTGAGGATCATCTTTAAAGCCTTCTTCTTCTCGCCCAGGTCGCGGGAGGCAGAGTTCCTCTCTTTTAGTGATAGGATGGTCTTCCAGGAGCAGTACAGGATGATAAGCAGCGGGGTCACGAACCCCACCAACTCCCCTATGGTCATCAGTGTGATGGAGGTGGGCAGGTCGAGTTTCTTGATGGGAAGATCCACGAAGCAGGTGTTTCTGTTATCCTGGTGCAGCCTGAGCAGCGGGAAGGGCAGGCAGCCCACGCAGACCACGACCCAGCCCACGATGCTGATGTAGACATCACAGACACGCCTGCAGTCACTGGATCTGAAGGGGTGCATGAGGAACAGGTACCTCCTCACGCTGATGCACACCAAGAAGTAGATGCTGGCGTACATATTGACGTACTTCAGGTAGAAGCAGAGCATGCAGAGACCTCCTCCGAACTCCCACGTGCCCGTCAGGTAGTAAAAAATCCTCAGGGGCAAGGACAGCACCTGAGATAAGTCAGCAATGGCTAAATTGATCATAAATATCACGGCCCTTTTAGTCTCTTTCATGTAGCCATAGAAGACCCACAAGGCCAGGGTGTTCCCGATGAGCCCGGGGATCAGGATCACCGTGTAGGTGATGGCGTAGTAGGGTTTGAGATCTGTCTCACTGCAGTTGGAGCTGTTGCTCATGGTTGTGCTCCGGCTCCGTGCTCAGCCCCGGCATCATAACCTGTGCATCCCACCTGTCCTGCAGCCAGGCTGGCCTCAGGATCCAAAGGGAGCAGCCCAGCCCTGGAATCCGTGTGGCAGGCTCTGCTCACAGGCTCAGCTGGGCAGCTTTGGCATGGGGGGAGTTAATCCCAGTCCTGCCCTGGTGCCCTGCTCGTGCTCCTGCTCAGGGCTCGCTGGGGTCATGGGCAGGATGGGCAGGAGGGATCCACGCCGGGAGAAGCATCACTGTGTGCCCAGGTGGGCAGTTCCTCGCTGGAGCTGTGCCTCTGTCACCTTTTGGGTGGCATTTCAGCCTCTTCTCTCAACACAGGGGTTGAACAACTGACGTGGCCCTGCAGCTGGAAGACAGAAAAGTGCATTTGGGGCGTTGGTGGGAGGCAGGGATGGAACAGAGCAAGAGTTACGGGAGAGCTGGAAAGAGCTGGAGCACCTCTCCAGCAGAAAGCTGTGTGGCTTTGGTGGTGATCAGCTCTTCTGCTGCCCAGCAAGCACCATGCCCTGTCCAGTGGATGTGCAAAACCACCAAGGAATACAGAAATGGTGTTCATTTTCTGCTGCAAACCTGGGGGAGCTGCTCCTCATGTGTCCCAGCAGGTGGTGGGTGCTGAGAGGCTCCGGTGAGCACCAGACCTGCCTCCCTCCCTGGGGGTACTCCCACCTCCCACAGACTCCTGAGGGGAACTCCCCTGGCTTCCCAGGAAAGCCCTCAGAACCTTCCCACCCTCTCCAGCTGCAGGTGACAGAAGGAAATCTGCTCCTCATGTAACCCATGTGCACACAAACCTTTCCCCAGTGCAGCCACAGCCGCTGTGTCATGGGGTAGAAGTCCCAGGTCGGTGGCTTTCACCAAACCAGGGTCAAGTTTTTAATTTCACTTTTATAAATAGAACATAAACCATCCTTTGCAGAACTGCCTGCATCTGATCAACCTGACTTTCTCACAGCTGCTTTTTCTAAGCCTGTCCTCGCCCATCTGGGGCTGTTTGTAATATCAGAACTGGTACTAAAGTGGATTTTATTTAAAATTGTAGGCCAAACAGGTGATGTTATCTGAATGTGTCAGACACAAAAACCTCAGCCAGGTCTGATAAATCTGGAGGAAATTCAGATCTCTGCCAAAATCCTGTCAGGTCTGTCTTTGGCTCCCAGATGAAGAATTATCCTGCAGGTCTAAGTGGGAGAAGTTTGTAGGTCCCAACCCAGATGCCAAAGGCACATTTACTTAATTTAAAGCATCTTAATTTTTTTAGTTTAATTTTTTAAATTTTAATTTTAAAGGTAAAATGACATCTGCTGCAGTCCCTGCTGGGTTTTTTCCCAGTGCTCAGGTACAAAATGTGAACACTTAATAATGATGTTCAACACTTGCTGGTGTGATGGCACCGAAACTTTGAAGTAGTTTTGGGTGGAAACAGAAAATCTGCCACAAAAGGAAACATGTCTATTTTTGTATTTTCTCTCACCAAGGAGACTGAGATGTCTTCTTTCCTTCCAGAGAGGGAGCATCTAACCCAACCAGTGGAGTAAAACAGCTCGTGAAACGATCCTGTTATGCTTCAGAAGTGGCAATTAATAATATTTTTATTTTAATAATTTTTCTTATTAATTGAAACTACCTTGTCTTTCCTCTGCTGTTGGCAGGGGCTCCTGTCACCCACTCAGGAAGACTCTATCATGCTCCTTTTCCTCTGGCTGCATTCCCAGGTTGGGAAAACCCACCTTAGCTCCATCTCTGGGCCATGGCACACACGGCAGGGGGAAGGACAAGGTGCAACCCCAGCCCTCCCTCACGTGCACAACTTACTTTTCCTGCTGCTCCTCATCTCCTGCCCTTCCCCATCCCCATCCCACAGCAATTTTCCTGTAACTCCATCCCCTGCTCCCTCCAGCCTGGCCCAGGGGCAGGGAGGCACTTGCAGCACTTTCTGCCTCTCCCTGAGGCACAGGGGGTCCCCAAGGCCCAGCTGAAGGTGGGGAGCAGAGAGGGGGCTCAGCCAGGGCACCCAGAGGCACCCTCAGAGCTGGCAAGGGGGTGTAAAAGCTCAGTAATGTGAGAAGCGGTGCTTTGGAAATCCCAAGCAGCAACATCACAAGAGTTCAGCCCCATGTGCTGTGTAACAAACCAGCAGGATGCTAAAAAAATCTCCAGAAAGAGGAAATTTGGGGTTGCGTGCTCTGTGCTCGCTTCCCCCTCACTGCGAGGGGGTGGGTGAGAGACTCCACAGGCACAGCCCCCTTCTTCCCCTCAGCTTTTCCCCCTGATTTTTCCCAAGGGACCCTGCAAATCAGCCACCTTGTGGCACTGGATGGAGATTTGTGCCTAATGAGTTCGAGCAGCGGGTGAGAGTTGCAGCCAGCCTAAAATCAGCTTGTTAGAGCTGGGTATATCCTAAATGCTAAAGCATTTTCCATGTCCTGCTCCATGGGAACACCTGCAGGAGCAGGGCAGGGGGGAGCAGCCCCTCACCCTGCTCACAGGTTGGGCTCTGCCCCCCACCCTCAGCAGAGCCCATCCCCCTCCCCAGGGCTCAGGCTCCTCACCTGGGGCTGTTAGGGGTGTCCAACGTGGGTCCTCATCAGCAAATCCTGGGCTTTAGCAGCTGCTGAACCCAGCTGGGCGAGGGAGAGGCTTTGAGAGCAGCTCCTGGCTGGGTTTGTGGGTGCTGCACCCTGTCCTTGTGCCTGGAAGCTCTCAGAGCTGGGACCTCCTGCTCCTCCCTGGAGCCAGGTGAGGGATCAGCCTGGATGGATCCTCCACCAAGCCCTGCTCTTGCTGCTGGCCCAGGTGAGCTGGGGGTGCTCAGTCCCCTCGTGTTCCCTGTGGGGATGTGTTTTAAGAACACAGGAGACCTGTGACAGGGGTGACAGGGGTGACAGGGGTGACAGGGAGCACCCTCGTGTCCCCTGCTCACTTACCCTCCTGGGGGAGCTGGGCTGGGCTGGGCTGGGCTGTGCCTGGCACCTCTCTTGTGTTTTTCCTTCTTCTCCTCCACAACCTAAAATAAAAGCAGAACACGAACAGGGGAAACATCAAATGGAAATTCAGTTTCCTGTGCGAGTTGAGGTGGGGTGAGGGTGGCTCTGTCCCTCCACAGGGGCCCTGTGGGGAGGGGAGAGCCGGCCCAGGGGTGGCCTGGGCTTTTCCCAGTGCCCACTTTGTTCTCTGGCTCACCTGAAACGCTGCTGTCCTGCTTTGGCAGGAAGGAGAATTTACAAGGTATTCACCGAAAATAGAAACGCTAAAACCAGAAACTGAATGTTGCACGGGGTTGGTTTTTTTGTTCTTTTAACAAATGACAGAAGAAGAGGCTTCTCTGCCTTGAAGTAATTTCCTGGCAGATATTTGGGATTTATATCTTTCTCCACAGGAGCAATGTTGCCCCTTGCTGTGCTAACAAAATTCCAAGAATATGAAGGAAAAAAAATAAATGCTCTGGTTTAATGCCATGTGAAATACTCTGCTTTTGCCTTTTAATCCTTTGCAAAAGCTCTTGTCCTCCTTTGTTAATATTCATCCTGGTTAAAAAGGGAAAATAACCCGGAGCAGCAGTGCTGTGTGTCAGCCTAATCCCCCACCCTCCTTCTCCCTTCCTGGCAGACCCTGATGTCCCTGGGAGACGTTCCTGGCACCAAAGCTGTGAGTTACCCCTCGAACCATCAGCACACGGCCCCCAGGGATGCACGGCTGTGTCCCTGTGCTGTGATAACCCCGTCCTCTTCCTCCCTGGTTCTTACAATTAAATAGAAACTGGCCCATGGAAAATCAGCGTGGTGCCACTTGTGAGGAGCAGAGCACTTGGGAAAATTCATGGGACAAGCAGAGGGAGACAAACCCAAGGAAAACCTGGCGCAGTGGGAACTGGGTCAGTAATCCCCGTGCTGGGGGGATGGGGCTGTGTGGCCTCAGAGGCCCTTCCAGACCAGTCCCATCCAGGTAGTGCTGGGTTTGCAGAGGCTGAGAATCGCTGGAGTTGGGGTTAATCCTTAAATTCAGCTGCTCACTCAACGACGGCAGAAAGCACAGCTTGAAACTCCAAGGCTGGGTGTTTTATCTTCAGCCACCCCCCTCCTCTCCCTCGGATGCTCTGAGCATCCCGCGGGCACACACACAGGAGGTCTTCAATAAGTTAATTATTAGCTCCTTACCTGTACCTGGGCTTACTCTGCATCTCCTCCCTTCTACCTATTTACTTTGGGAGTTACACGAGGTCTGTGGTGAAGGCAGGACCACCCCCCTGGCTGCCCCTGGGCTCTCGCACCCCCTCTCAGCACTCCCGGCGGAGCCGCACCAAATCTATGGCACAGCAACCAAAAAAAAAAAAATTAAAAAAAAAAAAAAAAAAATTCCCAGCTGCACCGCCCAGGCTGAGCCGAAGGAATCAGGGGACGGAGGAGTTCCAGCCCTACCTTTGCCGGGCCGGAGGCTGCCCCGGTGTGTCCCCGGGAGGCTGCAGAGGTCCCCACGGCGGGTCCCTCCCTCGCTGCGCGAAGCAAAAGCGCAACCAGCGGGGAGCGGCTGCGCCCTGGGGAGCGGCGCGGGCACGGCGGGGCCCCCGCGGCACCGCTTTGAGGTGTCCCTGCCCCGGGGCCCGCCTGGAATCACCCGCTTCCCTTCTCCCTGTGAGGTTTTTTTTTATGGGTGTTTGTGAAGGTGCTGATGGTGCCGGGGTGCTTCGGTCTCGGGGTGCTTTGGCAGCTGTCGCTGCGAGGTTGGTGTCACCCGCAGTTCCTGCTGGCTGGGGTGGGGGTCAGGGTGGGGGGGCTTCACCCCTCAGCTCCTGGGGACAGGGACCCGCTGGCAGAGCCCCTCTGTGACAGGCACGGGGCTGGGGCTGGCGGAATGGGAAATTTCATCACTTATTTTCCTTCCCAGCTCCCTGGGAAAGGCTCCTTCCCTCTCGCCCGCATGTCTGCACCCCTTGTGCTGCCGTCCCTGCTCCCGGTGCTTTACAGGGGTTTTAGGGTCCCCCCCGAAGCTGCTGGTGGGCAGGTTTGGGCTCCCCAAAAGCAGCGGGTTCTCCGTGGTCGTTATTACCTCATTCAGGGGATTCCCACAGCTCTCGTGGAGCAAACCAGGGTGAGAGCCAAGGGCTGTCGTTTTCCAAACGTGCCATGAAGCGGTGTCACCCAGGGCCACGTTCCGGGCCCATCGTGGTCCCCGGCCGTCGGCAGAGGGCAGAGCTGCCTGTGCTTTGAGTTTGAAAAGCAGCGCTTCCCTGCTTATCCAGCGGAGGACTCCAGCTCGAGGAACATCAGCAAGAATTCTGGTTAAGATCAGCAGGGAGCAACGATTCATTTGGTTAATTGGAAAAAGTGACTTTGCTAACCGCTTCCAGAGAAGTTCCGAAGAGATTCGCAACTTTTTAATTTCCATTTATTCATTTTTCTTACACATTTTCCCAAGAGAACAGCATACATACATACATACATACATACATACATACATACATACATATATATATGTATTATTACACCTGCTCCTTTAAAGCATCATTGATTAACTCATACCACAATTCCACATTAGGGTTTTTAGCTCTCTACGCTCCTTTTTTTGGTGGTTTACAGGAGATTAATGGCTCTTACAGCCTCGCAGGGCACAGTTTGTCACCCTGTGATGGCACAGCCCCTCTCTAAGGCTCTATGGATGACATCTCCCAAAAATGCAGCTCTGTGCCTGTTCCAGCTGCTGATGGTCCCGTTGGTTAAAGCTTCCAGCTTTATTCTGGAGTTGCTGATGACTTGATGGGCCTTAATTAATGTGGGAGCCAGAGCTTTCAGCACTCTGGGATCTTCTCTGCAGAGTTGTCCCCGTGGTGCAGGGCTGGATTTTGGACTGGTGCTTTTGGGCTGGCAGCAGTGGGGGTTGGGGTTTGGTGCTGAAAGGGGCTGGTTTGTGTTTCATCCTCAGTGCAGGATGCTGCTTCAGCTCACCTCAGTCCTGGGTTGTTTCCCTAATTTCAGCAGGATCTGGGATGTGAAACTCCCAGCACCTCCCACCATCTTCCTCTGCCGTGCTCTCATTTATTTCCTCTCCCTTTCCCCAAAATCGTTTGATGTGACAGCTGGAGGTTCCCAGGCTCTGCCCCTGCTGCACCCACATTTCCCTGTGACTCTGGCACCTCCCAGCCTCCTGCTAGGATTGAGTGGGATGGTTTGGAGGTGACTTTAACAGACAATAAAATTGAGAACAGCCCCAGGAATCACCAAGCCCTTGTGGCTGAGCAGCTTGGGATGGGCTCCTTTGCTTTTCCCACTCCAGCACGTGATGGATGCTCCATTTCTTTTCCATTTCCACAGCAGTCAGCCTGCTTATGGGAAGGCAGAGCCTGAGCTTGGGGCAGTGAGTGGATGTGGGGTACTGAGGGAGTTTTTGTTTCAAAACCACCTTGCAGAGCACCCCCATGTCCTGTTTTGCTGGTGCCACACTCTGTGTCCATTGCTACCAGCATCCATCCCATTTCGCATCACTCCAGGAGCGTTCCTGGAGTGTGGAGTGGGAATTGAGGGTGTCTTTTCCAGCAGGCAAGTGCCAGTCTCTGGGTTCTGCTGTCCCCAGGGAAAACTCTGGCTGGACCTCCCAACCCTTCTGGAGTTGAGGCCACCAAAAAACAAGAGGCCTTGGAGCTGGGCACCAAACCCCAAAGCAATTCTTTAACAGCATAAAATAAACTTTTAAAGTTGTATTATATAATTTTTATCTTTACTTATGTTTTTCTCTCATAAGTGTTGGAAGTTCTCAATTTATCTAAGCTCGTGCTTCATGACCTTGTGGGAGCTCCTGAGAGAGAGCCAGCTGAGGTCGTTCTGATCTGCACCGCCTGTCTTTAATAGAAATAATTGCTGGGAAGAGGTTGTCTGTGTGCTCTCCACTCGGCTGGGGCTGTCCCAGGGGAAGGGAGTGTGTCTGCAAAGGGGGAGCAGGCACAGGTCCACGGGTGCAGCTCCCAGCATCAGCAGGGCTCACGTGGAGCCAGGGATGCAGCCGTGCTGCTGACGCCAGGCTGAGGGCTAAAAACTGCTGGATTTCCCTGCTCTGCGAGCCTGCAGCAGGGAATTCTCTTTAAAAACCAAAGGATCCCTGCGGAAGGAGCAGGGCAGGGCAGTGGCGTGGCAGTGCCTGCCAGGAAGGAGGTGCTGCCTGTGCAGGGATGAGGCTTTGGCTGCTCCTGGGAATGCCGAGCACCCTCCCGGTGCTGGACACTGCCCTGGCACCCACGCAGAATTCCCAAATCCTCTCCCCTGTGCCTGCACAGGACCCTGGAGCATGGGAGGGGCTGATGGACACGCCTGGGGCTGTCACACGCTGCTGTCCCACCACACCCCGAACTTGGGCTTTGCAGCGTGTTGCTGGCTGAGCACACGAATCAAAAAATTGGATCGGGGTCTGATGAAATCATGGCTGTCTGGAAAACGGCTCCCTGGCTTGGAGAACCACTCCCTGGCTCGGCTGGGTTTGAAACAGCAAAATTTGCTTTCAGTGCCTTGGAGTTGTGCTCAGGATTGGAGTTGTTGGTGTTTGTTCCTTTGCCAGGGACAGAACTTCCCCTCTCCAGCACGAGGTGGGTGGGTGGAGAAGCTGCTCCCTGCCAGCAGTGGTGCCAAAAATCAGGAGAGGCTCAGCTGTGAGGGCTCCACAGAGGCTGAGTGGTTTTCCAGAAGACAAAGTCACTTTGGGGCTGGATTGGGAGCATGAGGTCATGGAGGGAGGACAAAGGTATTTTTAGCGAGGAGAAAAGAAGCTCCCCTCCCTCCCTGTGGGGCCCTAAAAAGTGTCGTGCAAGGGACAGCTTGGACACTCCCAAGTACTGCATGATTTTAGGGATATGTAAGTGTAGAGTTAGACGGGATCTTGGGAAAAAAACTGTCCCCTGTGAGGGTGGGGAGGCCCTGGCACAGGGTGCCCAGAGAAGCTGTGGCTGCCCCTGGATCCCTGGGAGTGTCCAAGGCCAGGCTGGATGGGGTTTGGAGCAACCTGGGACAGTGGAAGGTGTCCCTGCCCAGGGCAGGGGGTGGCTCGGGATGAACTTTGAGGTCTCTCCCAACACAAACCATTCCATGTCAATCCTATGACTGACAAAACAGGAGGCTGGCAGGCATTGGAAGGGCAGGATGCACCAGTTTGTACTGGAAAAGGATGTGCCTTCAGGTGCTGATTTACAGAAATCCCAGAGAAATCCTGGCTTTCCAGGGCATCCAACCCAGCAAGGGATTTTCCCGCTGTATTTCCCGTGCCTGAGGCAGGCACAGCCTGAGGAGGGGGGGTTTGTTGTTGAGTCTCCATGTGACAGATTAGTGAGAGTTTTGGGTTTGCTCTTTCCTGCCCTCTGTTTGCAAGGGGCAAGCTGTGCTGCAGCAATGTCAGAAAAGCAATCTGAAAACAAACTGGCCAAGTCCCAGTGGGAACTGCAGCTCCTGGGAAACCTGGAGCTGGTGCTGCCAGTAAAGTTGGAGCCCCGATCCAGGATCTGCTGTTGATCAGGGGGGCTTATAAATGACCTGTCTGTGGTCATTCAGGGCCACCTGGATGTCCAGCCCAGCTCCTCAGGGTTAAGCCATTCCCAAAACACCTGAGAAAAGCCACACTCCGGGTGAGGATCCTGCTGGTGTGGCTTGTCCTGTCTGTGGGAGCTGCCCAGAGCCAGTCCCAGCATCAGTGAGGTTTTCCTGGATTTCCTGTTTTGCCTCCTGCCCGCTGCTGGGTTTGGGCCGTCTGAAACAGCATTTTTCCAGCCCTGAAAGCTCTTTTCCCCCCACTCCAGGCAAAAAGGAAAACATGGCATTTTGTTATTCATGGTTTTTTGTGGGAGGAGGAGGAGGAGATTTGAGACAGAATGAGCCCCAGGGCAGAAGCTTTTCTGCCCATTCCTGGGCTTTTCTGCCCATTCCTGAGCTTTTCTGCCCATTCCTGGGCTTTTCTGCCCATTCCTGGGCTTTTCTGCCCGTTCCTGGGCTTTTCTGCCCGTTCCCGAGGTTTTCTGCCCATTCCCGAGCTTTTCTGCCCATTCCTGGGCTTTTCTGCCCATTCCTGAGCTTTTCTGCCCGTCTCTGGCACACTTTAAGTACCAAAGCAAACTCCTCCAGTTTGTCAGGGTCTCCCATCTGGTCTCCCCCATCCAGCCTCAGCACCCATTCCATGCTTCCCAGAAATGCTGCACAGGGTGGAAATGTGCATCCAATCACAGGAAAAGCTGTTTTCTATCAATCCCTCTTTGCCTAAGTTTACTTATAAAATTCCCTGAGGGTTTTTTTGGGAGGAGGAGACCTCAGAACCCCTGCACTGGCCACTGTTTTATGCCTCTCTGAGCCCCAGACTGGGGTTCCCCCCCCCCCAAAATTGTGTCACTGCTCTGAGACCAGATTTGGGGCATGATGAGAATACTTCCAAGCACTTAAAATAATACTCCTCAAGCTCAAATACACATTGGGATCATTTTATTTCCTCGGAGTTTGAAGATTTCAGGATGTACTGGAGTCAGTTTTGTAGATTTTCTCGGTACCTAGCGAGGGTTGGGATGGATTTTGGTGTTCAAAGCAGAACTGAAGGTTTGGATAACATCTTGATGTGCAACCACAGGCATCAGCAACATGACAAACACAAGACTCCCAATAACAGCACAAGAGACACCAATGACAAGTCCCTGTTTTTGCAGCTCACACCAGAGCTCTATGAGTTAATGTGCCCTGGGAGTTGTCACATCTCCCTCTTTGCTTGTGGCATATCTATCACAATTGTCTTCAAAGTATTGATCCCCCAATAATCAGCCGAGCACCTGCAGCTCCCAGGAGCCAGGTGGATCCTTTTGCTCAGCTCTGGGTGTCTTTTCCAGCACTGTCAGCTGAGTCCAGTTTGTTTGAACCCTCCCTGTAACACTGATGTGATATAGGTTAATACTCTTTGCTTTGTTATAGCCTTGCAGTCCAGGTCAGGCTGGATTGGACCCAGGGGATGGATTTTTGTAGTGGAAAAAATGTTCAGTTTACATGGAGATGATGAATTGTCCTGTTCCAGAGCCCTGTGTGTGTTGTGGGTGCTCCAGGTGATGGGGGCTGAAGGTACCCAGGATCAGGGCTGAAATTCCCAGAGCTGTGCCAAGGCTGAGCTGCTCGCTCACAACTCGGGGTTCTGAAGGATTCCCAAAAACGGCAAATACGCAGAAGCACTGGAACATCTGAAATGAGGCACCCGAACCCGCTGCAGTTCAGCACAGGGGAAACTCTGGCATCAGCAACAGCTCCTGAGGGGATGGAAGGCAACAGTCCCCATCAGCAACCACACAACCAGCAAACCTTTTGGCATCACAACGTCCCCATGGATCAGGCCCTGGCATCTGCGGCACACAGGGACAATTCCAGGCGGGTTTGGAGAGCAGAGCCGTCCTCACTCCATCTCTGAGAAGCCCCTGCAGGGACAGCGCTGGCTGCTGCTCACGAGATGGACTCCAGCAGCAGCTCGTCGGGCGGCACGGCGGGGATCTCCATGCTGTTTATCTGGCCGAAGAACTTGGGAAGAGACCAGAACTTGAGGCGAGGGAGATTCCTCCTCCTGACGCGGATGTCGCTGCCGGTGCCGGTGCTGGAGGCGCCGCGGTGCCGGGGCGGGAGCCGCGCTCTCAGGGCCACGCAGCCGTGGCGCAGCAGCTGCGCCTGGAACTCGGAGGTCATGAAGTAGTAGAGGACGGGGTCCAGGCAGCAGTTGAGGCTGGCCAGGCACAGGGAGATGGGGTGGAAGCGCAGCGTGCTGCGGTGCACGGCGCAGTCCCGGATGACGTTCTCGATCACCATCATGAAGAAGGGGAAGTTGATGTGGTAGGGCGTGAAGCAGATGAAGAAGACGGCGGCGCACATGAGGACCATCCTCAGGGCCTTCCGCTTCTCGCCGGCGTCCTGCAGCGCTGTGGGGCCCTCCCGCAGGGAATGCCACATCCTCCACGTGCACCAGGCGATGGTGCCGAAGGGGATGACGAAGCCGAACAGCTCCGCCACCGTCACCAGCGCGATGGCGGCCCCGGGGCTGAGCTGCTTCACGCCCAGGTCTGAGAAGCAGCTGTTGATGGAGTTGGACAGGGCTGGGCTCCTGACGATGATGAGGGGCAGGCAGGCAGCCCCCACCAAGAGCCAGACCAGGGCGCTGATGGCGGCGTCGTAGCGGCGCTTCCAGCCCTTGGCTCGGAAGGGGTGCAGCAGGAACAGGTACCGCTGGATGCTGATGCAGCTCAGGAAGCAGATGCTGGCGTACATGTTGAGGTACTTCAGGTAGAAGCACACCTGGCACAGGAAGCTCCCGAAGGGCCAGGTGTGGTTGATGTAGTAGTAGATGCGCAGGGGCAGCGAGAGGACGTGGGCCAGGTCGGCCACGGCCAGGTTGATCATGAAGATGACGGCTTTGCTCTTCCTGCTGATGAAGCGGCACAGGACCCACAGGGCAGCGCTGTTGGCCAGGAGCCCCGGGATGAAGATGAGGGTGTAGGTGGTGGCGTAGAGGGTGGACTGGAAGGACATCTGGGGGTCAGAGCAGTTCCCAGAGGACACGTTGCTCTCCATCCTGGCCGGGTCTCTTCGCTCATGGGGCGCTCACGGCAGGGGGAGGGGTTCTGGAGTGGGTAAAAAGACACTGTCAAGCCCAAATCTCTCCATGGAGTAAGTGTGGTTTAGGACAGAAGAGAAAGCTGTGTGTGTGGGGGGGGGTGTGTACAAGTCAATGTGTGGGGTGGGAAGGGTGACCCCACTCCCAGGGAGCCATTCCAGGCCTCCTCCACCCTCTCCTTGCAGAGGTGCTCTGCAGGATCTCGTGAGATGCCCCAATTACAGTGAGTACACGGAGCTCTGTAACATCCATCTCTTGATTGCCAGAGAGTTTCTGCACCTCCCTGGATTTTCCAGGACCACTTTTATTTCATCAAGTTTTCCATCGCACTCTGTCAAATTGGCGCTCTACATCTACAAGAAATTTCAGCTGGACTGTAAATAAATAGGGATTTGAAATGGATTTAGGCACTGTCTTTGTAGATCCGTACAGGGATCTGATGTGAATCGGCAGCAAAGGCAATAATTAACATCCCCAGGCAGCTGAGGCTGGGGAGAGCTGCAGACAGATCCATCAGCTCTGGCTCCAGAGTTAAGGCTGGATTTATAAGTTAATAACTGGCCAAACACACGCCAGTTGCTTTGCTGGTCCTGCTAACTCAATTCCGGCACTCCTGGCACATTGTGCAGGCATCGTGCTGGAGCAGCAGGAATTATCCCTCAGCAGCAGGAATTATCCCTCAGCGACTGCTCAGGACATGCAGGGAGACAAATACACCTCCCTTCTAGTTAAGGTAGAAATTCTTCTCCTCCATTTACCCATCCCAGCTCTCCCAGTGCTGAGGGGATTTATTAGTGGGTCATGGGGAGTTCAGGTGGTCCTGCCGCTCTCTGGAGAGGTGATGGATGTTGCTATTCATGAGCAGATCCCATGGGAAAGGTCTGTTCTGTCAGGAAGAGGGGATTTGGCAGCAGCAGGATGCAAACCCAGGGGCAGCAGCATTGTCTGTTACAGACAGTGGGATTTTCCCCTTGGAAACGGAGCCTGGGAGGGGTGGGCAGCCTGTCCTGCCCTTCCCTGCCTGGAGCTGGGGCTGGCAGAGCCCTCAGCACCTCCTGTCACTGTCAGCCAGCCCCTCAGCAGAGGTAATTAATTAAGAAGCAGCCACGGTGCTGTTTCCCTGAGCCTGGTGTTTGTCACAGGGATGGATTTCCAGTAGTGAATCCATTCCAATGCTTCAAGGTACAGGATGAAGTCTCCTCCCTGCTGCTCCTCCTCACGTGGGCAGCTATTTGGTGGGGTTACTATGTTTTCAGGTTCAGGAGGAAATCATTATTTTAGATATTTTATGTTTTTATGTGCAGATAAATATCTGAAACACAGCCCTGGCCTCTCAGCTGGCTGCCCACCACCCTCACCTCTGATGTGAGCAGGGTCAGTGCTCACACCCTGCTTTCCAAACCCAGCCTTTACCAAACTGCCTGCTTGCTTTTCCTTGTTTTTCCAGGGTTTTGCTGCAAGCACAGCAAGCCTGGAATGGAACTGGGGCTGCTGGGTGAGGGCACCCCTCGGCTGCCCACTGTGCCAGAGGTTTGTGGTTGCTCCACCGAGTTGGGAAAGGCAGGGGAGAGGGGACATCTGTGCTGAGGGAATACTGGGAAGCAACTCCTTGGTCCCTGCAGTGTCCCTGTGCTCCTCACCCACCTGAAAATCCACGAGGGACTTGTGCCATTTGCACTTGGTCTGTTTAACCCGCGGAAAGGGGTGGCAGGACTTGTCTTCTTGACAAGAAAGAAAATAGAGAGAGAAAACTGCCAGGGAGCGTGGGGAATGCAGCTGTTCCCAGCTCTGGTCACAGCTGTCCGGTGACAGAGGTGGCCCTTGGTGTGGGGTCACAGGGTCACAGAGCACCCGGTGTCCCTGCCAGGCAACAGCCCAAATCCTAAACCTCTTCCATGGGGAGGGTCCCTGCTGGTTTTTCCCATGTTTTTGGGAGCACAGGAGTGCCTGTTCCTGGCGGGAGGGGTGGGTGGCACTCCTGGCACCCCACACAGCTTCAGGGGCAGTGCTTTGGAGGGCACTGGCAGGAAAGCAGCAGAGACCCCCACCCTGGGCTGGGGTCAGGCCAGGCTTGTTCACTACAACCCCTGGGAAGGTGGATTTGTGTGTTTTTTATTGTTTTCCAATTTTCTCTTTGCCCCACGTCCCTCCAGCTTCCCCCTGCTTTGCTGGTGGTGTCAGGACAGAAAGGCTCCCGTGGGCTCCAGACAGAGTTTTTTTTCAGTGACTTCATAAATCTTCCATAAAATATTCCTGCCGTTCTTTGATTATTTGCCCATTTCATCCAGGCATGGACTTAAACACAGGCAGGAGCAAGGAGTGTTTTTTTTTTTTTTTTGGCGAAGCTGGGTTTTAATCAGCTGGAATTCCAGCAGGGAGCCCAATATCAGTGCCCGAGGAGTCAGAGCACTGCCTGCGGATGCAGCCCCGCCATTCATTAAACATCAAATAACTTTGCAATTAATTAGGAGACCAAGGCAGCTCTTGGAGCACGCGGGGTTGATTTTTGGAGTGCTCCTGGAGGCGAATGTGGCTGTCAGTGCTGGAAACCGCCCGGCTCCTGTGAATCAGCCCGTGCCCCACCCAGCCCCACGCCACCGGGGTGTTCCTGCAATTACTGCTCCCGATCCATTGGCAAACTCGCCCTCATCTTTTCCATGGGCTGCTTGGACAACCCAGGCTAAAGCTGAACTCCAGGCACGGCTGGGGGAGAGCCCTGTGAGCTGGGGGATGGGGGCACAGCTGCCTCCCTCCAGTGCTGGGATGCTGGAGGGAAAAGCAGGCTTGGGAAAAAAAAAAAAAAAAAAAAAAAAAAAAAAAAAAAAAAAAAAAAAAACTAAAAAAAAAAAAGAAGAAAAAAAAATCCACTTATGGCTTGAAATAAGGTCTTGGTTTAAGTAGTGGAGTTTTCTGGCACTGAGTTTGTAAGCAATGTATTTGTTTGTTTAATCTAGGCACTAATAGGAAATGCGTAAATAGAGCTGGTCGGTTAGAGCAGCCTCTCTCAGTAAGGACAAAATTGAGGTTTTTTTTGCTAAAACAGCCTCTCTCCACGTCCTCCCCCACATCACAGCCTGCCTCAGGTACCGACTCCCCCCAGCACCCTCGCAGACAAATTTGTGGGCACAGCAGAAGCGGCTGAGGATGTTGCACCGGCTCCTGCCCGATACCATCTCCTGAAGAACCACAAAGAAGTGATAAAGTTGCTAAAACTGCGCCAGTTTCGGTCTCCTGAAGGAAAGAGCAGAAACGCCACTCACCTTCCTGTGCTTGCCATGCTCCGGGGGGGTCATAGCCGTGCTAGGGAGCAGGAGCAGCCAGCCTCCTGCTTTTATCTCCCACTGATTTTCTCAGCAATCCCAGCGCCTCCTCGCTTGACTTCCACATGTTTTCGGAGCGCTGGAATCCTGCCGGCATCTGCAGCCCGGTCCGGTGGCTGCAGAACAGGAAATCCTGTATTTTGTTTCTCTTCTCCACACCAAACGTGTGCAGTTAATGACGTTAAAGCCGCTGGGAAGGCGATGACGTCGCTTGGTGCCAGTGCCCTGGGATGGAGACCATGGATTTCTGTCCCCTCTGGGCACAGGGGCTGTGGGAGGGGATGGTGCCCTTCCCTCGGGCTGCTCCTGCTCCTCTCCACGGTCACCGTGCCTGGGAAGGGCTGTAAAATACAGAAGCAACCTCCCAATAAGTGCTCGCTGAAGGAAAACCGAGCACTTTGCCAGTGTAAGTTACTGGAAGGGAGTAATTTTCCCTCATTTTCTTGGAAGCTTGGTTAGCCTCAGACTATCAAGGCTGCAGGCTAAAGCTGGAAGGTTTGGACTTTATTCCTGAAATAATGTGATGGTTTAAGGTGGAGATTTTCCCAAAATACTGTTGTTTAAAAAACCCGTAACGTGCATCATTCCCAACCTTTTTCTTTTCGCCTCCTTTAATTCCCTTCCTATATATATATGCGAGTATATAAAATTTTTAGTTGTTTTTCTGCCTGCTGAGCATGACCTCCTCTCTGCATGGCTAAAGAAGTGTAACTTCATGGGGTGACTTCTTCTGAGCTGTCTCTTTTCCAGCTGAGCAGTTTTACCTGATACCCAGGGTCACAACTCATGGCCCAGGGCTTGTACAGATAATTTGGCTGTTGGCAACTTTCTCTTCCTGGGGATAACGTAAAAATAGAAATATTCTTACCCTATTTTTTGTAAAGGGTTCTATGACCTCACAAAATTAGCGGGAACAGAACTGGGGAAGAGAAATGAAAGGAGGAAACTCTTACAACCTTTCGTTACCAGCCCAGGGACTGGGATCAGGAGCACACCAGAGCTTTGCCACCCACTCAGCTGCCAGGTCTCCTTGTGCCAAGAAATCCTGAAATCTGGGAGTGTTTGGATGGAGGACCTCAAAGACCCTTTGATTCCAATGCCCCTGCCCTGGGCAGGGACACCTCCCACCATCCCAGGTTGTTCCAAGCCCTGTCCAGCCTTGGACACTTCCAGGGATGGGGCAGCCATAGCTTCTCTGGGGACCCTAAATCGCCGTGGTTGTCATCTGAGAGGATTTGGGAGGTGCAAGGGCTGTTTGTCATTCCCAGTTTTCTTCCTGTGCATCTCTTCCAGCAGCTGCTGCTGATCCTGGGAAGAAGGAGCAGCGCTCGTGTGTTTGTGGGGTGTTCAGAGACCACAGAAGGGAGGCTGGCACTGTGCCCCAGCCCTCTCCAGAGGGCAGAGGTTAATCTCAAAGTGAAGGGGCTGTTTTATCAGGATATCCTGCCTGGGACATCCTATTTCTGTGTCTGCAGCAGCATGTCCAGCCATCCTTCAGCACTATTTTTAGGTGTTTGTTTCCAGCTGTGTGGCTGGGGGAGGACAGATCAGTGGATGTCAGACCCAAGCGAGGGCTTTGTAATCAAGCTGAGCCCTTCCTCTGCTCCTTGGCTTTTTGGACAACTTTTACAGAAGATCCCAACATTCCTGGCCATGAAAAGTTGAGGGATTGACAAACCTCAAGCCCCATCCTTCAACACACAGGGATCAACCTCTCCATTATTCTTTCAACTTGGGCATGTTCTTGTTTAGCATTTCTGTTTCTCTGGCTCATCCCCAATGCTAACGTGCCTTTCACACTTGGCAGTGTTCTGCTTTCAAAGGTAAAAGGCACAAAGGAATTTCTAAATAACTTTTTCAATAACTGTAAGACTTTATCTAAGGCCTCCAGATAAAGGTCTCTTCTCCTGCAGCCTGGTATCCTGTGGGCAGGGGGCCAAATGCAGATGATCAGCATCTCTCAAGCATTCAGCATTGAGAATATCTGACAGGATGCACCTGAAGGATGTATGAAAAGCAGGGGGAGGAGGAGGTTTGTTCACACAAAGCAGCTTCACCCTTGTGCAGGGAGCTGAGCAGGGCTGGGTGAGCCCCCAGCTCATTGTCCCTCTCGCTGTCACACAGAGCTTTCTGCAGGGACAGCAGCTTGGGAAGCTCTGATTTACTTTACAGCAAATAATTGTCAATGCCTCCCTTACTTTTTGGGGCCTTTGTCTAATCCACAAACCCAGCATTTTTTGTTAAAACACACCAGTCATCCCCAAAAGTGCCGTGAGGTGGTTCCATGTTTTTGAACTGTGGACTTGTTATCCTGCATTTCCAGCGTATTTTGTTTTTCCTCTGGGCAGAGAGCTGGTAATTTCATTTAAGGAAAGCAAGAGGTACTGCAAGGTTCTGCAGCTCAGAAGCCGCAGACAGGCCTTAAATTCCACAAGAGTTCTTTCCAAATATGTTTGTTCTCATGCACAGGAGGGACCTTTCAAGCAGGAGAGGAGACACCAGACCTCTGCTCCTGGTTAGGATGGGGTGGCTCTGCAGAGGAACATATTTCCTTTGCTAAAAGGTGAATGGGTCATGTTCCAGAGGGAAAGAAATGTGTTTGCCCAGAGCTGTGCCTTGGGGATGGGCACTGTGCCAGTGCAGGTGGCTTGGAGACCTCACCACATCTCCATCCTGAGCAGTTCCCTGCAGGGTAAGATGCTCGAACCCCAGGAGCCCTTCAGAACCATCCTTCACACTCCTGGGGAGCTGGAGCCTCTTGGTTTGGTTCAGTTCTGCCTTTCTGGGGCATCCCTGTTAAAACAGCTTTTTTGTGTCTGCCCAAGAAGGAGGGAGAACCTTTTTCTACTCATGAGTCTGAGCAGTGGGACGAGAACAAGAGATAATCCAGGAGCAACATCATGAAATTATATTTCCTCTTGTCAAAGTAATAAACATGTTTTTTGGTCACAGGAAATGGGGTGAATTACAGGAATCTGAGCCAGGCCTGTTGTGCCTCTGACTGTGTGAGGCAAAGCAGCCCCTGCAGCCCAGGTCCTGGGTCAGATCCAGCACCAGGGAAGGCACCTGGAATACTCTCCTCCTCACTGGAACGCCTCTTCTTCTCTTGAGATGCACACTGAGGTTTTGGAAGGCCTGAACTAAAGGCTTTGGGTTTCACACATGGATTTGTAGAGGCCAAATCGATCGTCTTGGACTTCTGGAAAACTGCAGGTTTTCCCTGACCTGTCTCTGAGCTGAGCTGTTGCTCTCTGGGTTGGCCCATCCTGAGCATCCTGACCAACTTTCTCTGGTGATTTAACCCCACAGAGCTGGTTTAGCTCTACCCCAGCCAAAACCAGGGCACTTTCCCCCAGACCAGAAGAGACCTTCAGGCAGAGTTGTCTGGTCCCCTGCACACCACAGGACTGAAAGTGCTGAATGTGCGACCTTTCCTCACAGGCTGGGGCTGCAGTCTGGAAAAGGAGCATTTTAGGGAGCTTGAGGGAGTTCAGAGTGTGAGTGAGGCAGGAAAATGGGGGAGCTGAGGTGCTTGGGGATGCCATCATGGAGATAGAGAATGTTGTCCCTGATGGAGACACCAAATCCATGCTAAGGTGATGGGTAGGAGAGCCACTGTCACTCCTGGACACTCAGCAGCTGGAGCAGGTCATGCCATGTCCACCTTCCACTCTCTAGGACACCTTCCCATCCTCAAAGTACTTCTAAATCTAATATAAGTGTGGTAGATTAAAAATATATATATAAATAACCACTATTCAGAGTGAAAACAAGCAACAAATCTGTTTAAGAATAATAAGTTGCTCTCCGTGGCTTGAACCCTGATCCCAGGAGGAGCTGATCCCAAGCAGTTTTCCAGGTACCAGTGACAACTACAAAACTCAGCTGACATTTGCAAAACAGCCTTTATTGTTTTGAGCATCAGTTCTTGGGAAATAAAACCCACAGAACGAGCTGCAGAGTTCCTGTAAGTGCCCTCAGCTTGTTTTCACCTGATCAAGGGAGAAGGGTGAGAAAGTGAAGGGACAGGAAGCAGCTCCCAGTCACGAGCTGGCTGAGCAAAGTCTATAAAAAGCCTCAAAACAAGCACTGAAACTGAACTCTCCTCCCCTGACAACTTCATGCAGAGTGTAGCTTATGAGAGACTGCTGCACTGACAGTTTAATTGTGTGAGGTTGACTCTGTCCATGAGCATCCACCCCTTTGGAAGGGGACTCCTTGCAGTGTGTGAACATTTATTGTGTCAGTCACATCAGAGAGAACATTTCCATCGACTCCAGTGCATCCTACTCAGCTCAAAATCATCTTCTCACACCTGGGAGGAGAACTATGAGAGCTTATTTTGTTTAATCAGTGCCATTGCCTTTTAGAGGGAAATGGTTGTTTAAACCATAATTCCTGGCTTTTCCCCATTTTTTTTTA
>VZTR01028042.1:1727-94638 GCA_013400775.1 Chaetops frenatus | reverse complement strand
TTTTTTTTTTTTTTTTTTTTTTACAGAGAACTGGGAAAACACAATATACAGGAAATATTTGGCCAAGTTAAAATGTAACTCAGTGGAATTGAGTGGTTGGAGTTAAAATACACATAGCAAGTGTTTCTGGTATTTCTTCTGGTTTTGTAGCAACCGTTGCAAGGCTGTACAAATTGTTCACATTCTTTTGAAAACAGATTTCCAAAGGCAATAAATTGGTGTCTGTTCAGCCAAATCCATCCTCAGGTATCATGAGATACCCTTGAAGATCCAGAGTGTGTGGACCCGGTTGAAGAGCTGTAACTAATTAAAAATAAGTGGTAAATCAATCCTTCCTTGTCACTGCTTTGCATAGCTACCTAAAAATGTAAACATTGGGATCACAACAGGACCCGGTGGAAAAAAAATCACAATAATTTATGAATGCAATTTCTGCTCTATCAGTGAAACCACCTTGGCAAGGACTCCTCTCTTTTTTAAAAGATGCATCAGCTGAACGGGTTGAGCTGAGCTTTTTTTGAGGCAGATTCATCTCAGGTACCTCTGGACCACACACAGAAGGGAGTGAGGACATGAGTGGTACCACCAGCACCATCAAACCCACCTGCACTGACCCCAGGACCACCACGGTCCTGCCCCAAGGGGTCCAAAGGCAAAAGCCACCTGCCCATGTCCCCGTTGCCAGCTTGGAGGGGAAGAAAGTCACCTGGAGCGAGGGAAGGTGCCACTCTCCGGATGTTTGAGGAGAATTTGTCTGGCAGAGGGTCTTGCACCAGCTGCAGGTGCAAGTTCTGGGCTGTGTCAGCACTTGGGGAGCAAACAGAGCTGGGTGAGGGGGGAAAGGAGGAGCAGAGTGGGAGGGTGAGGGCAGAAAGGGGGAACAGAGGTCACTGGTGACCAGTGGGATGCACCAAACCCAGGACCACATGGAAACCAGCTGCACACCTTCACCTGCCCACAGCCCTCGCTGCACAAACCACAGTGTCCTTTGGTTGCTACTGGCCAGTTTTAGGTTCTTGTGGGGTTTTCCTAGAGAAGATCCTTCAGCGGATGTCAGTGTATGGATGAGGGATTGTCTCTGGCTTGATCATAGAGCCAGTAGCTGTGAAAATAGAAGAGAAGCCCTGGGACTTTTCCAGCACTTCCCAGTAAAAGTTTTGTCACTCCCTCCTGTGTATTTTTTATTTATGTCCAGCGAGGTCAGGTGGGGGTGGCACAGTGGGGGGACGGTCACACCAACTGAGCCACTCACCAGATTCCAACACACCAGTCTCAGACAGAGTTTTATCTTCTAAATACTGAAAAAATTCCACTGCCACAAAACTCCCCTGAATAAACCTGCAGGATCTGCCACAACGGAGCTGGTAATGGAGTATCCCAGAGCAGTCTCAGATTTCATATGAAATACCTCCGTTTTTTCCAAGTGTCTTCCTTGTCATTCCTTCATCGACGAGGCGCTCTCTTTGCTCATGAGCCGGCTCCGGATGGCCATGCTGCTGTGCCTGGAAATCTGTTCCTGGAACTCGGAAGTCATGAAGAAGTAGATGATGGGATCCAAGCAGCAGTCGAAGCTGGCGAGGCTGAGGCAGAAGGGCTGGGTGTAGAGCGTGATGGTGCTCAGGAAGCAGTCGGTGATGACGTTCTCCTTCACCAGCATGTAGAAGAAGAAGTTGATGTGGTAGGGAGCAAAGCACACACAGAACACAGTGGCGCACATGGAAACCATCCTGAGGGCCTTCTGCCTCTCCTCGCTGCTTTCCTGCGGGATGTGGAAGCCCCGGATGGAGTCTCTTGTTTTCCAAGTGCAGAACAGGATGATGACGAGCGGGCCCACGAAGCCCAGGAGCTCGGCGGCGCCGGTCATCAGCACCGTGCCCACCTTGCTGCTGATCGGCTTCACCTGCAGGTCGGCAAAGCAGCTGGTGGCGTTGGTGGCCAGCCCGTGGCTCCTCATGATGGGGAAGGGCACGCAGGCAGCCCCCACCACGAGCCAGACCAGGGCGCTGATGGCGGCGTCGTAGCGGCGCTTCCAGCCCTTGGCTCGGAAGGGGTGGTACAGGAAGAAGTAGCGCTGGATGCTGATGCAGGTGAGGAAGCAGATGCTGGCGTACATGTTGAGGTACTTCAGGTAGAAGCAGAGCAAGCACAGGACATCCCCGAAGGGCCAGGTGTGGTTGATGTAGTAGTAGATGCGCAGGGGCAGCGAGAGGACGTGGGCCAGGTCGGCCACGGCCAGGTTGATCATGAAGATGACGGCTTTGCTCTTCCTGCTGATGAAGCGGCACAGGACCCACAGGGCAGCGCTGTTGGCCAGGAGCCCCGGGATGAAGATGAGGGTGTAGGTGGTGGCGTAGAGGCTGCTCTTGAAGGTGATGTCTTGATGGGAGCAGCTCTGGTTGCCCTGGGTCATGACTGGGTTGCTGGAAGAGGCTGTGGTGGCGTAGGACGGGTGGGTCATTCCTGCGGAGAGAAAAAATGGGATGTGAAGGCAAAGGCACTGCAGGAGTTGTCAGTGCTGCTCACGTCTGCATTTCCCATTTGGCTGTTCAGCACCAAGCAGAGGTTTGGGAATGTTGTCTGCATTAAACATGCTGGAATTGTGCTCAGAGCTGCCCTGTCAGATGTGGGAGACCACTCCTGGTGTGTCAGGCCCAGGAGCACCAGTGAAGCTGGGCCACGCTGATCACGGGGCAGCAGGAGAAGCTGCCTGTCCCTTGGCCATCCCCTCAAGGTCTGCTGTGGTTTGGGCTCTGGGAGCTGGAACACATCTATGAAAGGAGGGCCAGATCCCAGCCTCCATCATGGTCATGGCACAGAGCTGAGAGTGTGGGTGCCAAGCACTGAATCATGGAAGGATTTGAGTTGGAAAGGACCTTAAAGCCCATCCAGTGCCACCCCCTGCCATGGGCAGCGACAACTTCCACTATCCCAGGCTGCTCCAAGCCCCATCCAACCTGGCCTTGAGCACTTCCAGGGATATGTTGGGCTGTGTTGGGCATTATGTGGGTGACAGGTCTCCTGAGCTCCTCAGAGGACTTCATGGACCCACTTTCTCTGTCATTACAGGCACAGACCACATGGAAAAGGGTAGCAGGGAGTGGACTTGGAAAATGTGACTGTTGTGAACACATCCAGTGCTCCTGAAGTGTTCTGTTAATGTATTTAAGCTGATGGAACACACAGAGGCCTGGTCACGCCACCAACTTCTATTTCTCATCACCATGGCAGCCTCAGTCTGACTCTTTCTTCCGTCAGATAATTTTATTTTTTAGGTACTGCCAATTTCTGCCTCTTGGCCATCAGCAAAATGCCACGTGTTGAACTGTTGGGCCACCTTTCTCTTGCCAGCTTTTGTAACTGGGACCAGTTAAGTTTGGTCACTTGTCCTCAGCAAGGCAACACAGGCAGGAGGAGTTGGGGTTTATTGGGGGTTTTCTCCCAGGGTCATAATTCTCATTACAGTGATTCCCTCCCATGTTGAATATAACGGTTAAAACTAAAAATCATCTTCATGTGGCACTGCAGACACTGATTCACTCCTCTGACTCATTTCCTGCAAGGGGCATTTGCCAGAAAAACTGTCTCTGTAGGTAGAAATTAGTAACTCTTACCCTGTTACTAAAGCTTTTTCCTTCGTGTTACCAAAAGTAGTTGAGTTTAGAGCTCCCAGCGACACAGAGCACAAATAGCTGGGTTTTCAGCCTCTTAATCTTTGTGGTGCTTGCATTTGGCAGCTGATCCAGACACTGCTCCAGGCTGCCATGGAAGGGTTGGGATTCAGCCCCCAAGACGTGGCAAGGTCCCACATGGGACACGGGCAGTGAGCAGGGACAGGTAACTCTGCTCCTCCAGGCTCCCCAAAGATTCTTGCTTTACTTTCTCAGCTTCTCTTTCATGTTCCCACAGCCTTCAAAAAAGCAAGGCCTGTGTGTTCATCTCCTGCAGCAGCCTCAGCCTCAGCAGCTCCAGCTGCTCTGAGCACCGGGGAGGTGCCACCCTTGGGAAGCTCTCTGGTTCCTCCCCTTCCTTCTCCAAAATGCTGGATCCCAGGCCCTCAGAGCTGCTTTTGTCCCTCCAGCTCCCTCCCAGTCCCCCTCAGCACACACAGCTCTGGGACAGGATGCTCTGTGTTCCCCAGCAGCCCCATCCCAGGACACCACAGCCTTGCTCCTGCCACGAGGCCGAAACAGGCCCGTGAGGAGGGAAGAGGCTCAAACAGTGAGGGAAACACGGGACAAATATTCCTCTCTGGCTCATGGATTTATCCCCACTGAGAAGCAGCACTGGAGGCCTCCTGCTCTCCACCCTGGAGCTGTCAGGGCAGGGGGTGAACAGGGGCTGGAGCTGAGCATGGGGTTGTTCCTCCCCTCAGAGTGGTGGATGGGGGTTACACCCCAGTTCCTGGGAGAGCTGTGAATTTCTGCTGCTCAGGAGGTTTCATCCTTTTCCAGATGTTTTCCAGCTGGCCATGGCCTCATCTCTGGTAGGAGCACTGCCCACTGCACCTTCTGTCCCTTCAGATCACCTCCCCCTTTTGCCAAGAAACCATTTTCCAAGTCCCCATGTGCCTGGTTTTCCTTGGATATCAAAGCTGCATGGCCTGCCTGCTGCTCCTCCAGACACAGCTGGTGGATGGCCATTAAAACCACACATCTGCAAAATGTGACATTTTAAAGACACTTTTAAAATGAATTATCTAATTAAATGCCTGCCAGTGTGTGGTTGTTCTTTAGTCCAATGAGTGACAGCAGCCAATTTGCTTATCAAGGTCCTTAAATATAGTTAGGCCTTATTTAGTCCCTTCCAACCCAGAATATTCTGTCATTCTGTGACTTGGGTCTCATGTGACACTAAGGACAATTGGGGTGATGGGTGAAGAGCTGCTGACTCAAACTGGGCTCTGACCAGAGGCTTTAGGTCAAACTGTGGTGTCCAGGATGTGTCCCTGGAACAGGAGGGTGATGCTGAGGGCACACAGTCCATCCCAGAGCTCAGCCTTGGCTCTCTGGTGGGACAAACCCTGCCCAGGCAGGAGCCCGAGGCCTTGAGGGAGCCCAGAGCACGGAGAGCTCCTCCCTCGTTCATCACCTTCATCCGCTAATTGTCCACAAGGTGTCAGAGTTCATCCAAATTTCATTTCTTGGCTCTCTTTAAGTTATTTTTCTCACCCCCCAAGTGTTATCTGAGTGGCAGCAGTGGGAGCTCTCATGAGTCCATGTTGCCATCATTTAGAAAGATCCCAAACTGAAAACATCCAGTGTTGCTGAATAACTGATATTAGGGAAAAAAATCCTCCCAGGAGTGGGCCTGGTTGCTGGTATCTTTGCTGATGGCCTTTAAAGGTCTTTTCCAACCTAAATGATTCTATGACTCAGTTTGCAGGTAGAAGAGTCCTGAAAAGCTGCACTTTGATGGAGATCATGGGGCTGTGGTGAACCTTGGAGCCAGGAGGTTACAAAACCCACCCTGCAGGTGATGTTCCAGCCCCACCAGCCCAGCAGATCTAACTCAGGGAACAGCAGGTGAATGCCCTGGAGTCAGAAAATCCCTCTCTGCATTCAGGGACCTCAGGGTCTGAGCAGGGTGACCTGGCTGGCAGTGCACACAATTAATACATTAACACTATTAATATGCACAGGGGTGGTGTCTTCTGGCTCATCAGCAGGGCCCTTTCTGAGGATGAATGATTTCATTACAAAGCCATAAAAACATAATGAGATCAAACCATCTCTTTAAACAAAATGTACCCAGACACACACAGGACACCACATTTTTACTGCATTTCTGCCTTTCCTGCCACTTTGGCTCAGACTGAGCCTTAATCCCACACCAACCACTTCCCTTCCCACATGTGCACAAAAGCAGACACTCAAGATACCACTCAGGGTCCTAAAACTACATCTCCAAAGTCCTTCACTGTGTGGTGGGTGTGCAGCAAAGAAATCTCCAGTAGATTTTAAAAGTACTCATTTACATCTTGCAGAGAGACAGCTCCCACTGCAACATTGCTTTCAGAATACGAAATTAAAAAATATATACATATATCAAATAAACACACTGAGATCCAACCACTATTTTTAATATTTTTGTGAGATTCTGTATCCCTGATGCTGTTGCAATATATAAGAAGTGAGCAGGATATTACTGGAGATTTGGAAACTAAGCATAGCATTTCTAGGCAAAAGATGTTCTTCTGGATAGTCTGAGAAGTACAAGGATGTCATTCCAGAGTCCTGGATAAGGCTGAGGTGCCCATCAGAGCCAGGTTAATTGATTTGATTGGGGCAAAAACATCTCCATGCTCTGCCCTCAGTGCACGGCTGTGACACCGGGGTGAAACCTCTGCACTCAGAATGGAACATTCTACAGTTAAAGGCGCTTTTTTTGGTTCTCTTTCACAGAAAAAGAGCGGGTCTGGGCTGTTTGCCATATCTTCATCCTGCAGCACTGCTGGGACTCCTTCCTGCAGCTCCAGCAGAGACACCAAGAGCCCTCTCAGAGCACTGGCTCCAGGCTGGGCAAGGGCTGTGCCACAGGGGCACTTCCCCCATGGATGGAATCCCCATGGCTGATGGGGTTGGCACAGGGGCCAAAGTCCCAGCACTTTTACTGGACACCAAAACCAAGCTCTTGCACAGAACCCCACTGTCCCTGCACAGCTCCTGCTCCAGCCTGCTGGGGAATCCCCTCCTGCAGATCCTGACATCCCAACCCACCTTCTGTGAGACTCCCTCTTGAGCCACTTGCAGAAATCTCGGATTCAGGGGCCACCCACTCTAAATCCTGTCTGTGACCACCCCCACGGGCTGTTTGCTGGGCTCCCAGCAGAGCTGAGCTGCTGCTGCAAGCGAAAGCAAAGCCAGCAGAAAAGCACCTTTTACAAAGTACAGCTGAAAACCTGCAGCCCATGAAGCCAAGTTTAAAACCTTCAGCCCATGAAGTCAAGTTTAAAACCTTCAACCCATGAAGTCAAGTTTAAAAAGCTTTACCCCATGAAGTGAAGTTTTAATCCAGAGCAGTGACTGCAGTTTGAATTAAGAATTAAAACCACCTCAGGATTCTCATTAGCAAAAGCAAGTCCAAGCAATCCCACTATTTTTGTCATCTTGTGTCCCCTCACTATAATTAATTTCCTCCTGTTGCTGCTCACTCGCAGAGCCTGGGATGGCACAAAGATGGGCAGCACATGGGTTTTATTTTATGGCAATATAAACCACCGTCGGAAAAAAAAAAAAAACAAAACAGATTTGCACGTTCCCCTTCCTGTCAAGTATGACTTTAAAATAAAATATATTCCCGGAGGAATCAGGCAAGAGACGGAAATTATCCCTATTAATGACACTGGAGAACATTTGGAGCACCGCTAATTGCCCACGCCTGACATTGGTGTTTCTGCAGGCGCAGCAGCCGCTGCTTGAACTCCTCCGTGTGTTCACCCAGAGCATCGGCAACACCAGGGGAGCAGCGGCTGCTGCTGCTGCTGCTGCTGCAGGGCTCCGGGTGCCACCAATCTCCTCCTGGCAAGAGCCACCCCCTAAGGAAAAGCCCGGGGAGAGAGGGACGTTTCTGCAGGAAGCAGCAGGGGCGCGGTTCCAGATGGCAAGGAGAGGGTTTAAAGCAGCCTTACCTTGGCAGGCAGAGCCGTGCTGGGCGCAGCCGAGTGCTCAGGAGGAAGTGGAGCGTCCCCCGCACCACTGTTTACACCAGAGAGGGGACCTGGGTGACATCACGAGGTGCCACAAAAGGTGCTGCTTTTGCGGAGCTGGGCTGTGGCTCCAGCCCTGCCCCTGGCCCTGCCAGCTCAGTCCTGGTCAGGTGTCCCCACAATGACGCCAAAATGGGGTTATGTGCCTTTGTCCCAGGTGTTTTCTGTCCTGGTGGACAGAACGCGGCTCTGCCACGTTGGCTCGGCACCCACCGAGAAGATCCCAAGTGGAGCTGGGTGCAGGGCACTCCTTCCTCCTCTGCAGCTCTTCCTCCTCTCCAACTCTGCCTCTCCTCCAGCTCTGCCTCCTCTCCAGCTCTTCCTCCTCTCCAAGCACAGCTCTGAGCAGACCATGGAAATGCTCCCGAGGTTTCTGGCTGCTCCTGCCTGGCAGCTCAGCCCTGCTGTCCCCTGCTGCCCCTGGGGCTGAGGACCTGCTGGGTGCTCTGCTCCAGCTCAGTGCCCCTGCAGATGAGGTCCAACTTCCCAATGGCTTTTTTTAGCACAGTGTGAGCCTTGCCTGACATTTCTCCTGAACTGAATTAGTCCCCAGCTCGGTTTACACTCGCTGGGTCTCCCTGCCAGCAATGCCCAAGGGTGGCACTTCTGACATTGATTCAAGGAATGGGCACAGACCCAGCCTCACCTTATCCCAGGGGATAAATACACAGCTCAGGATGCAGCTTTACCCCCTTGGAGGATCCCACTGTTTGGATTTTCAGAAAGCCCCCGGGAATCTGCCCTGCTTTGCCTCTCTGGGATCTGCTCTCAGCACTTGACTGTCCCTATCCTCACCAGATGAAATTTACTCTGTTGTGGTTTGACAGTGTGAAGTCAAAAATCACAGCTACTCCTACCTGACGTGGGGCCAATGTGTGTGGGGACAAAGTGTTCATGTCTGACAACTCAGAAACCCCAGAAACCCAAAACTGATGGCTCTCATTCAGATAATTCCACATGAGCACCCCCTAAAATGCCATGCTGTGCTTTCCAGATGGTCTCATTTCCATCAGTTGTCAAAGGAGATTGGTAGAAGTTGGGAGCTTGCCAGGTATTTATTTTAAAATTATTTATATGGGCCTAGTGAAAAGCAATAGTGAGGTTTTGGCCAGTGCTGCAGTGTTTATCAGCACATCCTGTTTAGCTGGTTTTTTTTTCCCTCAGCAATGGAAACATATTTGCTGGAATTTATCCAATCACAAAATTGTCTTTCACATAAAATCACTGGGCTCTGCAGCCTGGCAAGCTGAGGATTTGGAAACAGCAGTTCCCTGACTGACCCCACCAGCATCTGTGGAAAACAAACATTCACAGAATCAGAGAATCATGGCACGGTTTGGAATGCAAAGGAGTTTAAAGCTTGTCTTGTTCCAACCCCTGCCATGTGCAGGGACACCTCCCACTGTCCCAGGTTGCTCCAAGCCCTGTCCAGCCTGGCCTTGGACACTTCCAGGGATCCAGGGGCAGCCACAGCTTCTCTGGGCACCCTGTGCCAGGGCCTGCCCACCCTCATTATCAGCTCTTTTGCAGATGCTCTTCTCTGCATCAACCTCTACTGGGGACAGATGTGACTGATCTGAGCAAAAGCCACAATGGTCGTAAAAAAAAAAAGAGAAGGAAAAGATGCAGCTGCTGCTGCTGCCCTTCCCTGTGGCCACAAATCGCTCAGGTTGGGGCAGGTTGTTACGTGAGAGTTTTAGGGCCACGTAGGAAATTTAAAAGTGCAACTCATTGCACCTGCAGAATTTCCTGCTGAATTTCCTCTTCCTTCAATAAGTGCAGTTGCAGAGCATCTGAGCCCTGTTTACTGGGCTGGTTTATCAGTTGTCCTGCAGACAAGGGCTCAGGAAGTGGCTTTTTCTGCTGATAAACCAGAACTGCCAGGAGATTTTGCAGACAGTTTTGCTGGGTCTGATGGAATTTCCCTAAATTCCCTAAAGCTCTCTGCGCTCATAGTGAGGGTAAAACTTCGGTTTGTGCCTCTTCCTCCTCTTGGTTATGGCTTCTCAGAAATATTCATTACCATAATTACCTGGATTAAAGGAGAACTTGGCTCTTGCAAGGCCACCTGGACTTCAGTGCCATCATCATGTGACAGATAATTGAGCAATACCATGGTTTTAACTCAAAAAAATAGCTCCACCTTTGCCTGTTTGCTGTTAAGGAGCTGCATTTGATGTGCAATCATCCCAAATAGAAAGAAGTTTCCATGCCTTTTCCATGCTTCTGTTTCCTTTCCAAGTTCTTTCCCCAAATCCAAAATTAAGTGGCTGCTCTGTGGCCTTTTTGTGGTTTAGTCCATAGAACTGTAACTGGTTTTTTACAGGTTTTCCAGATCTGCAAGGGCAGAAATCAAATAAGTCAAAAAACTTCCCATAAACAAATTACAGGCCTTCAGTGGCAAGCAGAGGAAAAGCAGCTGCATTTTAAAATTATTATTGAGATAAATATGTAATTTATGAAAATGTATTATTTAGTATATACAAAATATTAATATAGTAATATTCATAATAGTACATAATTTATTAAAATTTGTCTAAAATCACAGAATCCCAGGATGTTTGGATGGGAAGTGACCTAAAAGTTCATTAAGTTGCCATGGGCAGGGACATGTTCCACTATCCCAGGATGCTCCAAGCCCTGTCCGACCTGGCCTTGGACACTTCCAGGGATGGGCCATCCAATAAATAATAATAATATTGGTTAGAGCAGCCGATAAATAACACAAAGATTTAGATTTCATGTCAGATTTCTTTTGCTGTCAACTCAAGACTTTGGAGTGTGGAAAAGCAGACATTCAACAAAAGATCACACCAAGAAATGTACCTAAGTTTGGTCAAAAGTTGTGCTCTGACAAGCAGAAAATAAATAATTGTATCCTGATTCTGTGATTCTTCCCATGGAGCATTCAAAGGATTATTTAGAGGAAAATGAAATGTGTATATGGAGGTTAAATTACATAACAGTGTTGTTTGTTCTAATAGATCAGATAACAGAAAGAGGAACAGAGAATGACAAACATTTCAAAATTCTTCCTTTTTATTTCTGGTTTTGGGTCTCAAGCTGATAATAATTTTTTCTCTTGCAACAAAAAGGAGCAGGAGGCACATGGGAAAAAGTCAGAATGGGGTGTTCTGTGAGAAATAACTTCTAATTACCTGCATTTTCTGGCCACTGAAATATCATTGCTCATTAAGTGCCTCTCTCTCTGCAGTTACAGAGCTACAATTGCACCACGTCGTTAACGATTTCCTCTGCCCCAGTACAGTCACACACGTTCCTCCTGTCCAAAAGAGAGGCTGATTCTGCTCCAAAGAAATCGATTTTTAATTCAAAACAGCAGCTTTTCCTAACAGAGCTGCCCGGTAGCTCTGTCTCAGCCCATCCCTGCATCCCATGACAGCCGTTCCCTTCCGTCGGAATTGGGGATAAATAACGAGCTGGAAACATTCACACCAAGGGCTTCTACAGGAACAGAAATACTCTGACAGCAGAAAGAGAAGGGAGATCTTGGAATGCCACTGCCCAAACCCTTGGAAGCTCGTCCCAGATTTTATTCAGAGCAGCTGAGCACCTTGAATCCCTGGAGCTGGGTGAGAGTCCGAGGAACTTTTCCAGTGGGAGATCCAGGGTTTGCCAGCGCCGGCCGCAAGGATTTGCCCGTCAGAACCGTTGCTCTTTGTCAGAGTTTTTACTTCCTAAATTCTTTTTGTGAGCAGAAACTAAAAAGGAGAAAATGTGTCTTCCCCTCTAACCAACCAGAGCCTCTGAGAAGTATTTTCCATGCAGCTGATGCTAAAAATGATCATTGGTTTTCTTTGCTGAAACTACTCCTTCATCCCTTGCAGCTCAGAATCCCTTGACAGACAGATTCCAGCAGCCTTTTTGGAGGGGATAAATGAAAACTTTGAGGGAGAGGGACCTTGGGGAGGAAAATGAACTCTTAGTTTTGCCTGTGGTGGTTTTAATTTCTTTGCCCAGTTTGATTTATTTGCAAAAGTTCTCTACCCAAGGGGGTCTTTGTAGTGGTGAGTTCCCCTGGAGCAGCTGCCACAAGCTGGCACATGAAATTCCTTTTGCTTACGTGCACAGGGAATTGAGTGCATTGCTTGTATTCCTTCTGGAGCTCTATGCTAAAGCCATTGCTCAGTTTTCCTGGGGGAGAATCACCAGCACAATCTGGTGAGATCCAAGGAAATGAAAAGGTTCTATTTGTTAATTTAGAGCTTCCAGGAAAAGGACAGATGGAACATCAGACTCAGGGAACCAGCTCAGCCTGGAACCATCTCCTGGAACTCTGTCACCTCTCACCCACAGGTGACTCACCCTTCTATAGTGGCAGGACAAGTGTGAGAGTCATGATGTGACCTTGGACACATCACAGACCATCCTGGGATTCCATGGGCCAAAAGCCAATGTCCCAAATATCATCTGTGGCCCTGGCACAGCCTCCCCATGAAGGCTGCAAAGAGAAGGGTGAGAAGTCTCATGAGAACTGGAACACAAACCCAGTGAAGTCCATGGGGAACTCCCAAGACAGGAAACCCCCTCCCAACGAATATGATCAACCCCAGTCATGTTCTTCATCACATTTTCTTCGTGAGGCTCTGCTTCCCCTTTCACTTCATCTGGGAACAGCAGCAAAGACTCCAGCAAAGAGAGAGCTTGAGTGCATTTAAAAATTAAGAGACTTTTAGATGAGATATTGGGAGGAAGTCCTTCCCTGTGAGGGTGGGGAGGCCCTGGCACAGGGTGCCCAGAGAAGCTGTGGCTGCCCCTGGATCCCTGGATGTGTCCAAGGTCAGGTTGGACCTCATTCTTGTCAGGTTATTCATGGAATCACTGTTTGGACTGGAGGGGACCTTAAATCTCATCTCATTCCAACACCCTGCCATGGGCAGGGACACCTTCCAGGTGTCAACCTAGACCAAATTGCTCAAATTCCTGTCCATCCTGGGTTTGGAAGCAGTCAGGTGCCATGTAGGACATGTGTGGGGTGTGCTACAGACATGAACGCAGGCTTAGGCCTGGGCCTAAGATATAAATCTGGTCAGAGAAAAAAATTAATTAAATTCCATCAACAGCTGACAGCAAGATATCAACAGCAGAAGTGTCTCAGGTCTCCTCTGGGTGCTCCTGGCTGGGGAAGGACTCCAAGGAAAATAATTCCTGGGAGAAAACAGCCTCATGAGACATTCTCTCATTTCAATAAGATCAGAAACACTGACAGCACCTACAGATCACAATATCCACAGCCCAGATTTCACTGGCTGGTTGGAATAATGAAAAGTCAGGAGATGTCAGGAGCTCTATCACTGCTTCCCAGGGTTCTAAACAAGCAGGCCAAAGTCCTGGGAGCTGGTTTGATTTCCCTGCCTGACAGCAGAGGTGCAGTTACATGTGCAGGTGTTGATGGAACAGCTTGAGCTCAGCTCTCCCTGAGAAACATGAGCTCAGCACCATCTGTTTGGGGGTTCTTGGCTTATGAAGGTCTTTTGTCAGCTCTCAGTCCTGCTCCAGGTGCCTGGATGTGCCTGGATCCTGCTGAAGCTGAACCCCACCAGTCCCAAACTCCAACTTTTTGCCTCCAGAGCTACATCTGAAGACCTTCAGCCCAGCAAGTTCTCAGCAACAGCAAAGGAGAGCTGGGAAGGATCAAATCCCACAAGGTGGATTTGTCTCCTGGAGCTGGTGGGAGGAGCAGAGCAGGAGCCAGCAGCTCCTGGAGCCTGCTTCTCATCCCCCAAGGATGTTCAATCCAGCTGGGTGTTGGAAAGGATGAGTAAGTTTTTAGTCTTACAGGAGTTCCTTTGGATAGAGCTTTCCTTGGCAGTCAAGATTCATTGGTCCTGTTGGATTTTGCTTCTTGTTTTGATGGTTTCTCCAGTAGCTCTGTGTTTAGCTTCACTCCTTGTTTCTATTTGCTCTTTCAAATTTGTCTTTCACTCCTCAGTTTTCTCTGACACCTGGGGAGGAAATGCAGCACAATCATATCTAAGTTATGTTTGCAGCATTCCAGTCCTGCAGAAAGAATCCTTCAGATTCAGGGATCAAACAGCAGCTAAGCTGCATCCTATTTCCCCAGTGTTTTTCCTTAATGTTTTGCTGTTTAATTTCATTTTCTATCCATAATGTGGATTGTATCAAACTACCAATTCCTTGGATTGTATTTCAGAACAGGGGGAATCAGTTGCTGTAAGGGATTTACTCTGAATGGATGTTCCTAACCATGTATTCCCAGATTCAGGAGCTGGGAGAAGGAGTTTTTGCTGCCTTTGAGTCAGTCTGAATTGATTCCCCCACTATTCCAGTTGTACTTGGAGAGGGAAAACACAACTTCCAGGTCCACTCCCCTTGAACCAGTACCACAACTTCACTGGGGCTAAATCCAAACTTGAACTGGCAAAATCACATTTTTTTAGGGACATTTCCTGCAGACACATCCCACAGACAATTTGTAGTTTAGCTGAGATACCTCCTTAAGGCACCAGATCCCAGAAGTCCTCCCTCCCTGGAGAAAACAAACATCCCACCAATTTTCCATGGGTTTTCATTGGATTAAACTCTCAAATATTGCTGCTTTTAAATGAGAACCATTGAGAATCCATTTGGGAGCTTGAGAAGAGGCTTTTGGGATTGGGATAACTCCTCCACCTTTGAATTCTATTTAGAAAATGGAGCAGAGGGGAGGCTTCACACGTAGAAGATCCCAATGAGAAGTGAGAGAGAAAAACTGTTCAGAATTGGGTTCTCAAGTCGTCTAATTTTAGACTAAAAGCAAAGTTCTTTCTTTCCCTTCCTCCCTGAAATCAGTAGAAGAATCCACAACAGTCCTATGATTCCCTCATAAATCAGGCTGTAGATAACCCCAGTTTGCACTGGGCTCTGACTGGGAAATTATAATAATTTGTGAATTAGAATTGGGCTTTTCACTTTCTCATTTCAGGCTGAGCTGTTGGGGTCTGAGCTTTTTTTGTTTGGGTCTGGTTTGGTTTTTTTTTGCTTGCTGAGTTTACATAAAACACTTTGGGGTGGGGTTTTTTTTCTGTTTTCTCCTCATAAGCAGAACCCAGGTGTTTCCCAGATTCGTCAGTAACTCTCAGGTTCCTCTTCCACCTCGATATCAGCCCCATCTCTCCTTTTCCCAGGATGTCTCATCATTTCTGTGTCTGGATAAAAAACCTTTGTGGCCACCACATGACCAAACACCTCGTCCGGAAGAGCTGCAGCTCAGAAATTCATGGTGCAATCATTTTAATTCTGAGAATCCTTGTACAGGTGGAGGGAAAAACAACAATGAAAAAGAAACTGCTGGTTTGTGGTCGAGACATCAGTGAAACTGTAACGGTGTCAAAATGCAAAGATCAGCTCTGCTAATTCCTTTTTCTTCCTTTCTTTCTGGCTGGAAGGAGAACTGAAGCCTGGAAGAAGCAGTGGGCAGTCGCTGGATCAGGGATTTTGAATTAGCCTCATTAACGTGCATTAATTAGATTTCTGCAGAGCCAGAGACATCAGCCTTCAGGAAAACGATATCCTGCCTTTTGTCAGTGGCCTCCCAGATGCTCCGGAGGAAGGGGAGCTGTGCTTTCCCCAGAGAGAGCAGCTCCCGGGGCAGGAGGGACCTTCCAGAGGGAGCACGAGGGGCTGAGCAGCTTCACCAGCCGGGGATGCTCAGCCAGCCCGGAAAGCAAGAAGTGCTGGAAGGTGCTGCCGTGGGAGAGGTGTAGGAAAGGGGTAATCGTGTCCTGGGCTGGCAGGTGGAGGGAGGGACCCGGTGCCACCACGGCCCCTGAGCAGGGACAGACACAGGGTCAGGTGCATGTGAAGTCAGGCTGAAACTGCGGGCAGGAAATGCCCATTATTTGCTGTCAGGTTGTTTTCTCTCTTACCAAAACTCATTCTTCAGAATCTCAAGTCCTTTTTGCAGCTTCAGCCTGAGTTTCTGGGAGTGTCCTTGCTGAGGGAAAGGTCACCAGGGAAGACACCAAAGGATTTCCCCATAGAGGTCACCAAAGACAGCATGAGGGGAAAATGCTTTTTTCTAGACAAAAGAGGGCAGAAGGCTGCTGAGACTGGCACAGGAGACTGCCTGAATTCCCTGGGATTTCCCATTCCTTCAGGAAATGCTCCCTTTTGAGTGGCAGGTTGGGAATTTTCTCCCTTGATATAAATTTGGCTGTTCCTCCCCACTGCTCATCCTGATGTGTTTGCCTGGAGGGTGACTGCCCTGAGCAGAACCCAAACCAGCCCTGGGGTGTTGGATAATCCCATGGGACACAAACCCCACCTCTCTCTGTGCTGCAGAACCTTTTCCCTCAGAGTGTTCAGCAGCGAGCAGGGGCTGCAGGAGCACAGGGAGCAGGAGTTGTAGGGAGATTTCTGCAGCTTTGTGGGCATTTCTGCACCTCAGAGCCTGTTGTGGTTTCGTGCAGCTGTGGCTAAACTGTCATTAGCTCCCCAGGGCTGCAGGCCACCGAGCTGTGACAGAAGTGTTTGTGTATTAGATAACGGCCCTGATTAATTATTTGAGCACCTCGTGGCCTTTCACGTACTCAGCCCACGGGGAGAGTGTGTGGGTGAACTCTGTTTCACAGAGAGGACCAAGAAAGGGCTAAAATATTTAATTCTTCTCCTGATTTCTCAGGTTGGGCTGGGCCCCTTTGTCCCCAGCCCTTCCTGTCACTGTTGGTTTGGCTCTGCTTTGGAGCTGCCTGTCCTGATGAGAGGCTCAGTCCCATCCCTGCATCCCAGGAGTGGATGCACCATGGGCCAGATCACAGCCCCCAAAACATCCTCATGGATTTTAAGGTCTTTTAACCTTCCTAAAGACCACAGCAGTCCCAAATCCCTCCCTCTGGCACAGCAGCAGGTTCTCAATGTGTTCCCTGATCCATCTGGAGAGGGGAGCAGGGATGGATCCTGAGAGCTCTCCCTATTTCTGTGCTTCCAACCCCAAACTTCATTCCCTGGGCCCATCCCCAGGCACATCCTGCCCTGGGCTTGGAGGAGCCCAGCAGGGATCTGCTGGAGGGAAAGGACCAGTCCTGGATCTACAGGAGCACATTCCCAGCCTGGAATCAGCAGCCAGGGTGGTGGTGAGGAGAGGAAAGAGGCCTGGACTGTGCAGACAGGACATTGGTTTGCTGGAAAAGGAGGGAGGATTTTTAGGGGACTGGTGGAAGGAAGGAAGGAAGTTTGTGTGGGAGTGACTCAGTGTCTTCTTGAGGAAAAGTCTGGAAGCTGCAGAGCTCCCCAGAGCCCAATCTCCCAGCAGGGATGTTCAGCAGCTGTTCCACATAAACTTTTTCCATCTCAATACCCCTTAATGGTCCTGAGCAGCCTCACCTGGGGCTCCCCCATATCTGCCCTCTCCCTGTTCCATTTAAGCTCAGTGTGGAGCCTAAATCCCCTTCCTTGCCTTGGGCATGCTCAGCTCTGACCCTGCCTCCAGCTCAGATCTTCCCCATGCAGGTAATTTCCCTCTGGGATGGGTCTTTGGGTGGAAATTTTAATTTGGATTTTGACCCTGGCTCTTGGAGAAGCTTTGGGGTCTCGTTGTAGCCTTGTCTCCAGTCCTGTCTGGAATTCCAGGATGGACCCTGGGCTGTGCTTGTCCTGGCTGGGATTGCTGAGGGATGAGCTGCCCCTCCAGGAGGGTTTCAGGGAGGGGTGAGGGCATCCCCAGTGCTGGGGTTATCCTTGGATCCCAGGTTCCCAATCTTTAGGGATCAGCCACCCTCCTGCTCATCCCAAGGCTGTACCCAAATTCCTGAGGGTGCCTGGAGAGCTGCTTCCTCCCAAAGAGAGCTGTTGGAGCAAATGATGGATTTGTAGCCTCCAAGGCTGGTGTTAGAGGGGGAAATTTCAGGATTTTGAGTGGATGCAGGGCTTGACAAGGTGTTGGTGCTTCCCACGTGTTCCCAGGGAAAAGGAAAATATATTAAGCTTTCACCTCCTCAATTTCCCTTTCCATGAGCTGCCAAAATCCTTTTTGGCTCTGATCTGGCATGAAAATCAAAGCAGGGCCCCTTCTCCTTCAATCCAGGGCCTATCCTGCTTTTTTTCTTTCCCTTTCAAGTATGAAAGCCCCAGTAATTGGGTGATGTGGCTCCTCCTTCTTCCCTGCCACCCATTTCTTGCTTCCTTGGAGTTCACCCCAAATTCAGACAATTCTATTTCCAGGACAAATAATTTCTCTAACGATGAGTTTTTAGCTTCTTTGGCTGACTTGCTATTTTAAGTTTATTTTTCAGCTCTAAGCTCTGCCTAAATGCCTTGCTGAAAATGTGCCTTCAGAGCAGGAAGGAACTTGACTTTGTGAAGATTTATGGCCCTTTTAACCTCATTATGGGACTATTTGTAACAATCAGCTTCAGTTCCACTTGAGATAGTAAAATTTCTGTAAACCCTCATTTGCCCCAGGCTGGAAGGTATCAGCTACTGAAAAGCAATGAAATGAAGGAATTTCTCCATATAAAACATTGCAAATGTGCTGTTAAAATCTGGATCCTGTCTTGAGTTTTTAATGCAGGATTCTAAGGATGTGGAGTTGGGAATAAAACTGAGGTGGAGAAGAAATAGAAGAAAATGTTGATTGTTAAAAGTACTAAAACCAACAAAATAGCCACAAAAAAAACCCCACTTGAAGGAGTTTTAAATGAGCTTTTAATATTTTCTGGCTGAAATGAAAACCAGAGGGAAAAGGTATAGGGAAAGCAGAAGTTGTTATTGGGAAGATTTGAGAGGAGGAAAAGATCTTTTCTTGAAACAAAGGACTTGATGAAATTTTGATACAAAGCACGTTCCCCACTTTTGGTCTGACACTTTTCCATCCAACCTGAATTTATTTTAGCAGTAAATACAGACCTGAGGGATTTAAGGTAAGATTCCCCTCAGCAAATGCTTTATTTTCTCCTTTCTCCTTCCTCTCTGCAGCTGCTGGTTTATCTTTAATTAAAAATAGATGTGGAGGGGTGCTGATAATGGGATCCTTTCCAACCCAGGAGAGTCCATGACACAATTTATCTCCCAGAATTTATCTGGGAAGTCCAATGTCATTATCAATGCCTTCAATTTAGAATTAAATAACTTTCCAAATGGTGTGAAAGTAGGGAGGAGAGTTTTGTTCTGTAAAACTCAAGTGAGAAATAACTTTGCTTGAGCTGACACTTTACAGGTGTTTCTGGTGTGTTGGTTTGGGGTTTTTTTTTGTACTTTTAACTGCTTTAGCTGTGTCTGCTTTGAAGGTCGGAGTTTCTGTGGGAAATGGGGTGACTTTCAGGCTGTGTCTGCCAGGGATGTTCCTGATTTACTGTGGAATTATGAAGACAGCAAAAGTTCAGCTTTTTCGAGCCCATAAACTGTTTATAATTGCTTGAAAAATCTGTTATAATGGCCAAGGGAACTTGGGTTTCCTCTGAGGACAAGGACAATCTAGATAAAGGGATTAATGAGGAAAATCACAGAAAACAGCACCTGTATTTTTAGGGTCTCACAGTAATTCTCAGAATTTCTGCCTCTGGAGTTGTGGCTCTGCCATCTCAGTGCCAAGGGGTGACTCTGAACTGCAGTTTTGAAGCAATTTTAGATCCAAGAACAATTTCTTGTGGCAAGGAGGGAAGGTGGGAAATGGGCTCAGCTGGGGTTTGTTCCACACCGTAGCCTCATCCTCAGGTCAGAAACAGGATGGGGGCGGCAGGAGAAGAAGAGTTTGTGAGAGGAGTGATTTAATAATTGGATTGAGGGTAGCTCTGGGTGGTTTTTTTGTGCTCTGTCCATCCTCCTGTGGCTTCTCTTGGTGCCATCTGGGGGCAGGCTTTGCTCCATACCTTGAGGAAGTACAGCAGTGTCGTTGGGGGGAAATTTTTCTTTCTGTAGGGATGTTTTAGAGCTTATTTGGACAAACAATCTGAGCTGCTTGGAGCAGTAAATCCACACCAAACACTGGTGCCAAGGAGTAGCTGGTGTTACAGGATGAGCTGAAGGGGTTGCACAGCAGAGCTGTTCTCACCCCCTCCCTGAACTGCTTAAAAGTTCCTTCTCTTGCCTGGAATGTTTTCCTCTGGATGTGGGGTGGAAGCAGGTGCCTCAGCACTGCTTGCACCAGGTAATTTTGGGAATAATGGGAAAGAAACACCTGAAAACAAACTTTGGCAGGCTGAAAGTGTTGGGGGTGTCCAGTCTGGAGAAGAGAAGCTCCAGGGAGATCTCAGAGCCCTTCCAGTGCCTGAAGGAACTCCAAGACAGCTGGAGAGGGACTTGTGACAGGACAAGGGGGAAAGGCTTTAAGCTGAAGAGGGGAAGGCTTAGATGGGATATTGGGAAGGAATTCCTGGCTGTGAGGGTGGGGAGGCCCTGGCACAGGGTGCCCAGGGAAGCTGTGGCTGCCCCTGGATCACTGGGAGTGTCCAAAGCCAGGCTGGACAGGGCTTGGAGCAACCTGGGATAGTGGAAGGTGTCTGGATGAGCACTGGGTGAGCTTTGAGGTCCCCTCCAACCCAAACCATTCCAGGATTCTCCAATTCTAATCCTTTCCTTTGCAGTGGCCTGTAAGAGATAAAGGCAGGATTTATTCCACTGGGCCTAAACCTCTCCCATTCCCCTTATAAAAATGCAGTCCATCCCTTATTTTCCCCCTTTAATTAATTTCTGCCCTTCTCCCTGCCACTGCTGGATTTCCTGCTGGGGCTGTGCCCGTGTGAATCCCAGTGGGGTTTGTGCAGGATGGGGCTCCCCCTGTGCAGATTGCACAGATCTGGGCTCTGGCTGACACTCAGCCTGCAGCTCAGGGCACTGCCGTGGCAAAAGCCATTCCTGGCACAGGAATAACAAACCTTTCATCACAGGGATCTGTCAGTGCTGGAATAAAGAAGATGCCCCAGGGGAACGGGACCCTCAGAGCAGCTGGAGGGGGAGAAATGTGAATAAATGGCAGAGGATTTGCAGCGTCTCAGGCTGCCTTGGATAAGCAGCTTTTGGATGAGCTGGTTTTGAAGAGCCATCATGATTTTTTTCTTTCCTTATCTTCCCTCTACTTACAGGGCTGATGTGAATGCTTTTCCTGCAAAACACCCTCGGTTTTTTTCTGTCAGGGGGATGGATTTACTGAAGGCAGCTCTTTCTGTTGTGTTTTCCTGGCTCCTGTGAGCTCCAAGGAGGTTTTTTTGTGTTCCACGGCTGCCCTCTGGTGCTCTCTAAACCCCGAGCAGGTCCCTGAGTGTCACCCAGCAGATTTTCATAGAGATTTCATAGCCTGCAGCTACCGAGGGCTTGTTTCATGTTGCTTCTCTTGTGCCATTACTGCATTTGAAAGTATAATTTAGGACTTTAATGAACAACCCCTAACAAAGACACCATTTTGTTATAACAGACATTTTTCCCCCCTAAAATGTGGTTTCTTGCAACTACATTTGTGTTCTTTGCTAAATGCTTCACAGTTTCTGCACCCCTTTCCTTCCCACTTAACATTATTGCCTTTTATATATATAACAATTATATATATATAAACCATGTATATAGTAATATATATTATGTGATGCACAGAACTTCACACAGGAAAAAAAAAAAACCAAAAAACCAAAAAAAACCCAAAAAAACCAAGAAGTGCCCCTTTTCTTTAATTGGGCAGCAATTAAAATTCTGTTCCCTTGAGCCGGGCAATGCTTTTGGTCCAGAAAGCCAAGCAATCAAATTAAGGAATTTGGAAGCATCTTAGATTTTCCCATTCAAGGTGACTGAAATGAGAGGCAAAAAGTGAGATTTTTGTCTCTGAGTATGCATATTTACCTAACTGTGAATAAATAATGTTTTCCAGGAGAAGAGTGGGAAAATAAACCCTTTAAAGAGCATATTCCTGCTTTTCTAAGCACCAGAAGAGAACTGATGGTGTGGATGGAATTATTTATCACTGGGGAAAGCTCTCCTTGTGCTCAGAACCCAAATTATTGCATGGGTAAAATTGAGGAGAATCCTTTGGCACCTTCAGGGGTCAGATTTTTACAAAAAACTGCCTTAAAAAAGGAAAGGTCAGTGGAGTTTTGGGAGCTGTCCTTTGGGAAAAGGGAGCAGGGATTTGTGCCTGCCTTGGGGAGAGCCCTGAAAACCCCAGGGTTGGAATCCAGGTCTCAGCACAGCACTTTCCACCCTGAAAAGGTTAATTAATGAGGCCCAAGTCCTAATGACAGTGAGGGCAGAGCTACCAGCCCCTCTCTCCGTTCATTGACACAGAATTCCTGCAGCAGGAGGAGCAGGACAGGGGACAAGGCACTTGTGCCTTCTGGGAATTGAGGCAAACAAAACCCACAGAGCCCTGGCCACCTTCCAGTGCCCTGGGTGGGAAAAAATATCGATTGAAACTGGCCAAAAAACTCCTTTCTGGCATTGCTAAAAGGGGTGTCAAACAGTCCTGGTTTCTGAGGTTTAATGTTAATTTCTTACTTCACTGTATAATCTGTGACTTGAATGTGCTGTACTTTAGAGAACAGGAGATTGATTTGCAGTAAAGCACAGGATATATCCCTGAAAAATCCCTACTTTTCCAAGTTTAGGGATGGTGAACCCCTCACCTGCAGACTGCAGCACACACAGGAGGGAGAGGGGAAATCAGAATCTCTAAGCAGTGGAATTATGACTTGTCACCTCCTGAAGCTTTGCTGAGCAGAAAGTGGGGGAAAATCCTTGGAGAGGGGGACTGGCAGGAGCTGGGATTAGGGAACTGATCCTTCTCCCTGGATGCTGCTGAGCCCTGGAGAGCAGCAGGGAATGAGGTTTGGGTGGGAGTGGGGTGTCAGTCACTCACTGGCCCATCCTGGGCTGTCAGAGCTCTCCTGCTGGATCCAGGAGCTCAGGGTGCTGATGGACCCTGAGGAATTTGGAGCTGGGATGGGGGCTGTGGGGCTGCACAGCAGCCAGGCCCAGAAAGTCTCCAGGAAAAGGAGACTTTCCTGCAGAAAATGAGATCTGGGGATGCTGCTGAGCAAAGGAGTTGCCTCTGAGCAATTTCAGAGCAACTCAGAGGAAATCCCAGGAATCTGCTCTGAGGAGTCCGGGGTCTCCATCAGTTTAAAGGGTTGTAAACTTGTAGTAGCAGCAGCTCAGTTCTGTGCCAGGCTCTCACTGCCTTGTGCCTGCCAATTATTTAGGAATTGTGGTGTCTGTGACAGGCAGTGGTGGGAGGTTTTTGACTGCCCCCTTAGCCCAATATCCCCACAAAAGCTGCTGCACTTTGTTGATTTTTTGGCACAGGCACTGCTGTGTTTTTGATTTCTGCCTCGTTACCCCAACTCAGTCATTTCTGCAGCAGGGAACAGGATGGGCTGCTGGGGTGTGGGTGCTCTTTTGGCTGAGAAATGTCTGTGTAGGAGGTGATATCATCAGTGATTCTGGACCTCAGAGCCTCTGCCCTTTGCTGGGTGCCTGGGAGAGGCAGTTCCAGCATGTGATAGATGGGCTGGCTATGACAAAGTGACTCATGCTGGTTTCAATTATTTTGCATTTTATGCTTTGTTTAGGGTTTTTCTTCCCTATCTGTCCTACATCACCTTCCTCTTCTACCCTGTTATAATTGCTCTCTAGCCAGCTCTGTCCTTCCCTCTGTTTCTTAGAGGCTTCTTTTTGATTTATCTCTTTATTTTTTACCCCTTCATGTCTTTCCCCCAATTGTCTGCACATCCTCTTTTCATCTCTATCCATTATTCCTTGCATCTTCCATTCCCTTTGGGCTCACAGAAGGACTTTGAACTCTCTCTCCTCCATTTTTTAATTAGGTAAAGCTTTCAGCCCATGTTAGCTGATCCCAGTCTCAGATTTTTCACACAGGGTATCACATTTAACTGGTAAAACCATGCTCAGGGCAGCTTGAGGAGAGGTTTTGGGGAGCAGCAGCTGCCAGGCAACACCCAGGTGGATTCCCAAGGGCAGGTGGCTGCTGGAAAGGCAGAACTAGGGCTGATCATACCTTTAAAAGTGCCCCAGAGCCCTGTGAGCAGGACCTGCCTGGCTGGGTGACATCCCTGTGCCCCAGGGCACAAACACAGGCTCCTGATGAACGTGTTCCTCCCCAGGGAACCAGAGCAGGGATTTGGAATGACCCTTCAGCCTGATCCAGGCTGATCAGCCCCGCAGTGTCCAAGGAGCACCATCTGCCCACAGATCCCACCCCAGCCCCTGAGAGCCTCGTGCCCTTGGATCACAGGGAAGGAGCCAGAGCCCCTGGCTGAGCATGCAGAGCTCCCTTTTGGGTGTGCAGTGTTGGAGTTGTTCATGGAAATGGAAAGAAAAGCTGGATCCTGTTCCAGAGTCTTATCTGAGATGGGATAATTTGCATTTCTGTTTTTTGCTGTGGTGCCTCCTGAGCCATCCCAGTGACTGAGGGAACAGGTGAAAGGACACAGGAGTGTGCTGAGTTATCCCTGAGCCCAGAACCAGGTGTTTTAACCTCAGGTTTCACTGAAAATGTGCACCAGAGCATCAAAGCCCAAAGAGAAACACTGAGAGTGCCTAGAAATCAAATTTTTGCTGTTTTGAAATCATTTCAGAGCTCTTGACTTGAGCTTCAACACCAAATCCAATGTGGCAGTGCTGGTTTGGCATCTTGAGGCCAGGCAGGCTGAAGGTTGTGGTTGGGCCAGGGGCCACCCAAAGTGAGCCAGAGCACAGCTGGATGTTCACAGCCTCCTTCCCACTGCTGGATGTGACCTGAGCTGGGTTTTTGGAGGGGAAGAACAACATTGTCACCACTGTGTTCATGAAATTCCCTGTGCAGGTGCAGGGGTGGTTTGGTGCTCCAGGTGCCCAAAGTGCAGGAATCTGCAGACTCTGGATTTCTGGATTTCTGGTTTGGTTGTACAGCTCTGTGTCTGGGGGGTTGTTGTTGTTTTAAGGAAAAATTGTCTCTGTAATTTCCATGGTTTGGGAGAAACACAGAATGTGGAGAAGGGCTGGGGCTGAGCCCTGAGCCAGCACTTCTCCTGAGCCTGTGACAGCTCAGCAGAGCTCCCCAAGGCTGTTCCATCCCTCTGGGTGTGGGAATTGGCTCCAGGAGGGTCTGCAGAGCCTCTGGAGGCTGTGCTGGGGTCACATCAGTCCTGTGGCACAGCTCTGAGCTGAGGCCACTGCTGGGCTCTGCTCAAAACCAAATGAATTTGGGCAGCAGTGTGGGTTGGTTTTCTTCTTTCCTGTGTATTTCTAAACAGTCAGTACAAATTCCAGTCCTCCAATTAACAGAGAAAATCTAGATTATTTAAAGGGAAATCAGGTTTTTGTCAGCAATCTGCCCTGGCCTTTCCTCTGTCCAAAAAATAACTGCTTTGACATCAGGGACTACAGCAGAGAACATTACTTAAAAGTATTTCTGCAAGACTCCCTTGAAAATAAATCCTCATTTGTTCTGTTGGCCTGTATCTTCACCAGAAAGATTTCCATTTCCATTTCTCCTCTTGCATTAGGAAGAATGAGTGTTAAGTGATGTGTGGATATGCAGGCAGTGGGAGCAGACCAAGAATTTGCAGCTCCTAAAAGGAAGGATTTTCACATTGGATTTTCACCTTAGAAGGGTTTTTACATTTAGCCCAAGCTTAAGAAGAAGTTGTTCTTGGGTGTTTGGCAGCAGCTTTGCTGCAGAAGTCAGTAATCAGGTATTTAAATAATGCCCTTTCCCCTTTGCCAGCTTTTCCTGCTTAAAAAGAGTTGCTATGGGAATTCCAACTTGCCATAGGATTAGAGTTTGACTATGAATCAAGAAACAAAGGGAACTGGATGAAAAGTCTTTTTTATCTGAATACACATCTTCAGCAGTGATCACTCGTAATCAAAATTCCTGCCCTGATTTCCTGCTGGAGACACCAGGCTGGCTGCAGGACAAGCAGAGCTCACAAAAGTGATTTTTGGTCGCTATGGAGCTGGGAATAAACAGAACTTTTCTTAGGATGGTCTCCAAAATACCACTGGGGATTGCTGGCTGACACACCATACAACCCCTGAATTATTTGCATCCCTTTGTGTTTCAATTTATCCTGTGTTTTCTTAGATAAAATGTTGATTTCCATGTGGGGATGGACCTTCCTTCCTTTTTCAGGATCAGAAATCTGCACTTGCCACCAGCTTTTTTTTTTTTTTTTTTTTTACCTGAGGAATTAAGTGGCAGCCTCTGAGATCCCTTGTGGAATGTTGGGATGCTGAGCTCTGTGTTATAAAAATACTTGTGCAGGTGGGGGTTTGGAAAGGAAAAAAATGATGAAAAAAATAGTGAAATAACTGAGGTGGGAGGATTTTTCCCTAGTGTGAGACTGCAGCTGGGCTCTGCTGTTTCAGGCAGAGCAAGATGTGACCTTGAGCTGCCCAATCTGCCTGGTAGTGATAAACCCCACTCAGGTCTGGCTTAGAGGGTGTCACAAAGCTGAGCCACAGCTTTCACCAGCTCCAGGGGGTGCCTGCAGGCCTCTCCCAGAGCCCAAAAATGAGCTGAATTCTTCCTGGGAATGCATCCTTCAAACTGGGACAGGCTCAGCTCATCCAGTGCGTGTCACTGATCCAGACAGACACCAGGCCCTGGCTCTGGGCTTTATCCAGAGCTTATTGCAAGAAGGAAAAATGAAAGGGGAGGGGGGAAAAAAAAAAGGAGTAAAAATATGCTTGATATGTTTTCCTAAGAGAGCGCTGTGGAATAGGATCTTTCACTTCAAACCCTGCAAGGAAAGGAAGTAAATTTGATCTCTGCTCCTTGCCTAGAGCCCTTAGGTTGCTTTCTGGAGCAGTCAAGTGAGACAAAGCCAGGAAAAGCAGATCCTGCTGTAGCCATTGGTCTCCCCCTGCTCCAGCTGCAAGTGCCTGCTCAGCCTCAGCAGAGGAGATTTTCCTGCTGGAGCTGTGAAGCTGAGCTGGTTTTATGGGGAGCTGCTTTAAATCTCCCACGTTCTCCATTTTCCCCCTGAAATACTTGAGCAGAAGAGCAAAGGGAAAGAGCAGCCCAGGAGAGGTGTGAAAATCCTGCTGCTGGAGCAGCCCCTGCTTGCTCCAGGCCCTGGTGGTGCTGGCTGGGATTTCCTGTTTGCAGCAGGGAGAGAGCTCTGGGCTGATCTCTGGTACCAGATAAAGGCCATTTGTGAGGGTGAGGCAGCACTCAAGGAGCTCTGCAGGGATCAGGGCTGCTGAGCTGCTGCTGTACTTCCATATGGAGCAGAGGATGTGCCCCTCACAGGATCCCAGGATGGCTGGGGATTAATGGGGCCTTAAAGCCCCTCCTGTTCCACGGCCTGGTGTCCAACCTGGCTCCTTCTCCAAGGCACCTTTGGGCTGGGATTGGGGTTTTAACAGCTCTTACTTCCCAAACAGCTCCTGTCGGAGTGGAAACTCTCAGATTCTCCCTAAATACAGAGATGTAAAGATTGCACAGAGCTGCTTCTGAGAGCTCCCTCAAGGGTAATTCCAGCTCTTATCCACTCCACGCACCACAGGTTTCTCTGCCTAATCAGGAATTTTTCCATCTCTCTGCAATGTAGATCCACTTGGAGCATTTCCCTTGTCACCAAAATGTCCTTTTTGAGCCATGGTACTTCAGTGTGTCCTTTCCTGTGAATATTCCCATGGCTGCCTGTCCTGCAGCACATTTTCTCGGGGCAAGGCTCCATGGAATCCCTGCCAACTCTAATCTGCACCTCAAGTGACTTGGCACTCAATTCCCACAAAGCCCCTTGGCATCCTACACCTCCATACACAGCCCAGATACTCATATTTATCTTTTCCTGATTAGGGCTCGTCTGCTGGGGAGTTTCTGCAGATGTTTCTTTATTTAAACCATGCTGGGTGAAGAGGAGGAAGGAGAGTGAAACCCCTGAGGAGGAAGGAGATGTTTCACAGCATCCTTTACTCTACAACAACTCTAATGCCAGGAGAACATGTAAATTGCTCATAATTCTTTTGGTCTCATTTGTTCCTCTCTCCAAAAAAACCAAAAAAAACCAACAAAAACAAACAAACAACAACAACAAAACAAAACAAAAAAAAACCAAAAAAAAAAAAAAAAAAAAAAAAAAAAAAAAAAAAAAAAAAAAAAAAAAAAAAAAAAAAAAAAAAAAAAAAAAAAAACCACCCGAACAGGAATTCCCTGCTTCCTTCCTAATTAAATCTCCCTGCCTATAACCAAGGAGGTCTATCCATGTGGCCAAATGATGGTTGGATTGGCTCAGCAGAAAATTTGGTAGGAAAAGACAGCTTCAGCAGCTTAGCAGGATTTATTTTTAGGGCCCGTGTGCTCGTTGAACTCCAGGATGCAAAGTGCCAGACTCCCATTGTTGTCAGATGGCTCCTGTCCCACCAGGCTGGGTCAAACCTGTGACTCACAGGGGAGGGGGGAATGGCTTTGGCAATGGGCTGGGATTTTTTTTTCCCTCCTCCAATGTAAGATGTTGATGATAAAACCTCCAGTTTAAGACAATAAAAGTTGTTTGCAGAACAGCTTTTTCTGATTATATACGTCCTGTTTGTAATCAAAATCCCATTGCAGTGTTTGAAAAGCACCTGAGGTTTTGGGGCTGGGGGCTCCTGCAGATGTTGGGGCTGGCCAGGTGTGAGCCAAGCCCTGAATGGAAACAACGGGGCTGTGTGAGCTCAGCTCTGCTCCCTGGCCAGAAATCCCTGGATTTATTAAGCCTGAGGCAGGATCAGGTTCAGGTGTGAGCTGCTGGGCACCTGGCCAGCTTGGCAAGGGGAGGTGACCCCTGTGGAAGATTCAGGTCCATGAGTTATTTGGGGAGATTTATGATCTAATTCCAACACACAGCCTCCCTCCTCTCCCTCAGCCTTCCTCCTTCCAAATCATGGAATTGTTTAGGTCAGAAAAGCCATCGGAGATGGAGTCCAAGCATTAACCCAGCACTGCCAAGAGCACGACCACAAACCATGTCCCCAAATCCTCACCCTCCTTTGCAGGACAAGCTAGTCCTTCTAGAATTCCCTGAATTAGTTCCTGGAGATGCACGTGGGGTTATCTTGGATTCCTTCCTGCTTCCCTTTCTGCCCTTTTGGCTCTTCCAGCACTGTGTGCAGTCAGGACAGGCTGGGACACAGCAAGGATGTGCTTCCAAGGCCACCACCCATAGGGATGGGAAAACATTATGGCATTGCTGGTGATGTTTTGCTAACAGACAAATGCATGTGTGATTTAAAATCCCTAAATAGCCAAAAAACCCAGTCCTGCACTTTTGACATCAGTTCCAGTCTGGCTGAAGGCTGTGGCAAGTCAAGGTTTTCTCAGGAATTCAGGCACTTGTTCTCACTGCTGGACAAGGGTTATCCTGGTTAATTTTTTTCCCCTCTTTGTCTTCTGACTGATCCCCACAATCTGTCCTGCTTTGTCTACCAGGAATCCAGAGATAACTGTCCCTCCTCAGCTGCTGGCTCCCAAAAACTAAAGGATGTTTTTAGCAGTGTTTTTCATTTCTTTCCCAGGGACAGGGTGCTCTATTAGCAGAAAGAACTCTGCTGTTGTGAGAGCTGGAGTGCAAACCCAAACAGGTTCAGATAACGAAATAAAAATGGGAGTAAGGGGTGAAATCATGTGGGAATCACCTTTTTAATTCTGATTTAAACCACAGGTCTATGAGGATGAGGTGGCTTTGAGGGGCTGCTGGTGTCATCCAGGGAGTTTCAACATTCAGGAGTTTTATTTAAGACTTCACATGGAAATAAAATTCCACCTTCACCACATCCCTGCTGTTTGTTCTGGGCTTAGAAATTCCCATGGTCCTCCCTCCATGGACACCTCCTCTGTGTCAGCACAGGGATGGATGGGATAAACCTGTTCCCAGGAACCTGGTTAAAAGATCCAGGAGAAGAATAAACCTCATTTTGGGGGAGATGGTGGAAATTAGAGTTCTATTTAATTTTAATTTATATTGCAGAGATCTGAGGGGCAATGTGACCTCCCAAGCTGGTGTTGCACAGCTGAAGGCAATGGGAGATGTGGAGAGGAGAAAGGGAAGCAACCTCCCAAATCAATGTCATTGTCCTCCCCTCCTCAGAAGAGAGAGAGACACATGTCCTGTGAGCCCTGGTTTTAGAGATTGGCAATGAAAGAGTTGTGTTTAAAGGGGGAATTGTAGGATAAATATTTGGGAAGGAGTGGCTGTGGCAGGACACTGTTTTAGAGGTATCTCCCCATCCTCAGTCCTACCTGTGATCTCTCCCTCCTCTGCCAATTTGGAATGATGAAGTAATAGATGGGGAAAGACAGGAATCTGAACAGCCAAAAAGCCACTTTTATGCCTAAACCATGACAAATTTCCCCAATATTCCCCTTTCCCTTGGATTGGGATAGTTCCATCATCCATGTCATCTCTCACAAGTAGGAATGGGGTTGGAAAATGCCAAATTACTCTCCTGAGCAACCCTGAGGGAAGAAGCTTTTCAAATGAAATCATTTGCAATGCAAAATCTGGAGGTGAGGGCAGGAATTTCAGTGGGATGCTTTGGCCCCCTGTCTGTGGCCTCCAGCTGTCCCTGTGCCAGTGGGAAACAGCAACCCTAAGCCAGAAAGAGAAAATTCCTCCTCCAGGTATTCAGGATGTGATTGTTGGACTTAGGACTGAAACTTGTCCTTTAATAAATCTGAACCTTTTTCCTGCCCAAACCTGAAAAAGAAGCAAGGTCTCAAATCCCTTCCTGGGCCTGTCAGGTAATTCCAGGCCTGGCTTAATCCTGGTTTTAAGAGGACTTTTTACCCATGTGCTGGAAATTTGGGTTCTGGTGGCTCTGCAGTTGTGTGAGCAAATCTCAGCTCCACTGTGACCTCGAGCTCTGGGTGGTGCTGATCATGTTCTAAATAACAAAATATTCCTTGGAGCTCCACAATCAACACCTGCCCTTGCTGGATCCTGGCCTGGGCTTGCTCCAGGCCTTATTTTGGGGGGTTTTCTTTAGTCCAGGCTTTCAGTGTGTAATGGGAAGTTACAGAGCACCCAAAATTTATAATGTTAATAATGCCACAATGCCACTGTTGAAACAGGAAACTTTCTGAATTTGTGTGACCTATGTAAAACTTGTAAGTTATTTCCCAAGACTCTTTATACGTGCAGCAGGAGATCTGAGATGCCTCTTTTACAGTACTTTGCTCAGCTCTCTAATGCAGCTAATATTGATTTAGGACATAAAATAACACCTCCCCTGGGGATCAGCTGCTGGTTCAGTGTCGTCCATGAGGTTCTCAGACTCCTTGAGTAAGATTTCAACCCTCCCTGGTGCTGAGAGGGCTTTTATTTCATGGCACTTCCAGGGACAACACACACCAGGCCAGCTTTGGAAGAAGCAGAGTCCTTCCAGTGGTCAAAAGATATTTTTAAGGTTAATTTTATTCCATTAGCAATGTGTCATCCTGTGCAGGAAAGATGGGAACTTGGGGAAATATAAATTAAAATAGGTTCAGTGCAACTGCCTTATTTTTTTTCTGTGTAGTGTGATCTGGGAAGTGATCTAGGAAAAGAGTCCAAGAAAGTACTCCATGTCTGCAGAGGTGATTTGGGTTAATGATGGAAGAAATGGGGGGATTTGTTCAAACCAAGAAAAAGGAATGACCGGTTTCCATGCTGAGGGTTTTCCAGGAAAATCTCCACATGTGCTAAATGTACTCAGGATTTGAGAGGGCTACAGAGAAAGTGGAATTTAAATATTATTCCAGTTAATATTGTGTATTTATGTAAGTCAGGGTAAATGACCACACTCACACATTCTGTTTTTCCGGAAAAAACTTTCCTTTTTTTCATTATCCACACTCATCCACAGAGATACAGAAAAGAGCAAACAGTGCAAAACATGGGCGTTGGTCACATCTATACAATATTTACATTGCTCAAATCCCTCAGGCAGGGAAAAGCCAGCCCAGGGTTTTCTTAGGAACTGGACAGTTTTCTTGGAAAACATATGCCAAGTGATCCCAAAAAGAAACTGCCCCACCCCTTGCTTGTCCCAGTGGTTTAGGGGTGTGAATGTCCTGGTGTTTTGCATGGAAATTAAATTTAAGAATTAAAATCCAGAGCAGCCAGCAGTGTTAAATGTTAGTTTTAAGTGAAGTGATGTTTTCCAGAGAAAAAACACATGAATATCTGCATGTTTTGCTGTGAATTGTGTACGTTTTATAGGGCTTAAAATCACTGTCTTTCAAACCATGGAATGGTTTAGGTTGGAAGTGGCCTTAAATACCACAGTCAGGGACACCTCCCACTATCCCAGTTTGCTCCAAGCTCCATCCAACCTGGCCTTGGACACTTCCAGGGATTTCAGTTTGGGCAGAACAAGACTTTAAATATACCCAGATCCTGACAGAACTGCATCAGGAAGGGAGGTGGTTGGAATCTGTGCCCAGAGAAAAGGATCTTTGACCACTCTTGGGGGGAGCAAAGATGTTTTGGGTAGATCTCCCTCACTTGCTTGAACCTCCCACAAACTTATTTTTCTCCAAGTGGTATCTCCATGGCACAGAATTTCAGGGAGATACAGGAGATGTGTACAAGTATCATAACAGGATGAGAGGGAACAGCCTCAAGTTGTGCCAAGGCGGGTTTAGATGGGATATCAGGAAAAATTCTTCCACAGAAAAGGTTGTCAAGCATTGAAAAAGCAAAGTGGTGGAGTGCCCATCCCTGGAATTGTTCAGAAAACCTGGGGACATGGGTTTGTGGTGAACATGGAGGGGCTGGGTTGATGGTTGGACTGGATGACCTTGGAGGTCTTTCCAACCTCAATTCCATGATTCTATGGGGTGATTTATGGTCCTTGGAGTGTTAGAGGGAGAGTGTACAGCTCAGACTCAGCCTGGGCTCTGGGGTCAACCTGGGGTCAGCATTCAGAAATAAAAATTACAGCTTTCCTGGAATTACAGGGGAAACAAGGCTTGGGCTGCTAATCCACAGAGAACAACCCTGCCTCTTTCCTCAATTAATGCTGAGCACCAAAACCTGCTTAGTGCAGTGAGGGCTGCTTTGTTCCTGTCCCCAAATCCTGCCCCAAGAGCTCTTTGGACACAGAAGAGCTTTGGGGCTACCCTGTGCTGAGGGTTCCCTGTGGCCAGCAGGTCACACCAAAGGACACTTCCACAGGACAATTTCCTGCCTCTGGACAGCAAACCTTCCCACTGGGAATGGCATGGAATGTCCCAGGGGGCTCTGGAGGGACACTGGGTTTTGAGAAGGTCATCACAAGTGCTGTATCTCTCTGGCACAGGGAAATTCCTCCCAGGCCATCCATGTGTTTTTTGCTGGGTAAGGAGCAGAACCTCCCTCCCTCATCCATGCAGAACTTCAGGGAGTTCCAAAAATCTTCCCAGGGATAGTTTCAGAGGGATTTCAAGGCTGGATCCATGCAGGGAGCAGGGATAGGAGAAGCAGAGCCTGGCTGGCTGATGTGTGTGTACCTTCCACCCCTCTGGCTCATCCAAGAGCTAATCCATGACTTTTACACATGACTTGTGCTGCCTCTTTCTCCCTGTGCTTCATCAATGTGACTCTGGGTGGTTTGCCCCAATTGTGCAAAGCTGGTGGAGATTTACACAAGATTTACCCAAGATTTAGACAGGACTTGGCACCTTTCACCCATCATAGGGCCTGTAGTGACACTGAGAGGAGCTTCCCTGGGGCTGCAGAACAAGGCCCTGCTTGCCCCCGTTGTGACAGCTTAGATTGGCACAGAATTTCACCAGGTGTGGGTACCCCAGGGTGGGTTTGGGCTGGGCAGAGGGCTCAGGAGCCTTTTGGAGCTGCAACTTTTCCAGCTGGGCAACGGGTGGCAGAGCTGGTGAATGAGTGTTGTGGGAGGAGTGGGGAATGGGAACAGGGAGCTGGCTGGGAGCAAGGAAATCCATGATTAATGTTTGTTTAGGATCTCTGGGTCCTTCTCAGCCTCAGCTAAAGGCAGTGACATTTAATTTATTTGATTTTGTTTTTAAATTTGAAGTTGTGGTGTTGCCCTTGCTGACAGCAGCCATTTGTTGGGGTGAGGAACACTCAGCTGCCCCTCAGACAGAAAAACTGGGAATCCACTTTTCTGCCACCCTCTCCTCCCAGCTTAGCTTTGCTGACATCTGAAAAATGACTTCTCCTCTCTCTGAATGCATAATTGGTTATTTATCCACAAGCCATGGAGTGTGTACTCAGTGTACCTGACCTAGAAAAAAACAGATTAGTCAAGACCTGTCCCAGCAGATGTGAGTGTCAGTCACCATGTGATCTCCATATAATTTATGAGGTCTTAAATTACAAAATAATGGATCTTTTCAGTTGGCATTTTGGCACAGGATGATAGGATTACATTTTATGTGAGAATATCCACCACAGTTCTTGCCCCATAAAACTGCAAACAGAAATTTGTAAGCATTGGCACTGGTTTGGCTCCCAAAAAGACACCCATTATGCTGGGATTACAGGCAGGCCATGGATGTGGAGCCTGGAGCTTGTCCAGTCCCAGGCAGTTCTTTCCCTCCTCTCTTTTACCATTTCCTTCAGAAGCCCAGACAGTGGTTTCTAGCCTGGGTTTTTCTTTCTTCCCTTGGATTTAACCAGAGGAAGGTCTGTGGAGCACACCCAGAGCAGAAGGTGTCTCAGGACTCTGGAAATGAGAGATTCTGCAGCCGCCAGACATGAGAACAGCCCTGTCCCACAAAGCTCCCAAACCCCACAAACTCTGGAATTTCTTCTTGCTTTGCAAGTGGAAAACAGCAGCTTTAAAATAAAATTTCCAAGCTGGCAGTTGGATGTTGCCCACTGAGAACAAGCTGAGTGTAAACAGGTTTCTCATCTCTGTAAATCTGAATTAATCAGGGGTTTGCCTCAGAGAAGGGCACTTTCTTGTGTCCAAAATATTTTTCTTGCAAATGGGAAGATGTGTTTTTAGGCACGGGGTGGGATTCTTGGGGCTGTCCTGTGCAGGACCAGGAGCTGGACTTCCATGATCCTTGTGGGTCATTTCCAGCTCAGGATATTCTGTGATTCCAAATACACCCTCAGTTTTTAGTGAATCCTTCTCACTCTCATTCCTCTGTCCCAACCCTAGAAATGAGGCTTGTTAGTGAATTCTTCCTGCTCTTATTCCTTCCCTCTCTCATCCCTAAAAATGCAGGTTATTCTAATATTAGCAACCAATTCCTGGCAGGGTTTTGGGGTGGGATGCCCCGTTTCTCACAGAGTTTGGGGTGTGCCAGAGCTGTTGATGGTTCCCCAACCCTCCTCTCTGCCATGGGGTGAAGGATTTGCTCCATAGGGAGTTTTCTGCCTGTAGGGAAGCCTGGCAAATCCCTCACTTTGCCTTTTGATCTGAAGTTATGGGAACAACTGCTCTGAAATACACACCTTTCATGGCAAGGGTTGAGATGGGCAGATCAGCCAAAGGAAATATCGATTTTAAAATTCCCTCTGAAGAGTTTGGGTCCTGGGGCACAGGCAGGAAAAGGGACAAGGCACTGCCTAACACTGCTCCTGGTTAAATGAAAAATATTGCTGCTTCTTAAGGGCCAGCTCATCCCTTGGGCTTGAGAGAAACCTTTCCCAGCTGCTGACAAATTCCCTGTGCCTTGTCCTACCAGAAATTCCCTGTCATTGCCTGTCCTTTGTCCTGCTACATCAACCTCATTCCACCAACTTTATCCAATGATCTCTCCCTGTTTTCACATTTTTCTGCTCCAAAGTGCAGTTGTCTGAGGGCTTAATCTCCAGAAAAGCCTCCCAGGCCAATCCTGTGTGCAAGTTTCCAGTAAATATCACTGTAACTCAGAGCTGAAATAGAATATTTTGTCTGCTCTCGTGCCCTCTGTGGATAATGAGTTGATCATATGCTTTTCTCCAGTAAGTGACATTTTAGGGCTGAAATAGAATCATTTTTGGGGTCTCTCAACCTTGGTTAGCCACTGACGTCTTTATTCAAAGTGAATGCAGTGCTAAATAAATATTCCCTTGGAAGCATTAACATTTTACAGCTGAGTTCTTCTCACACTTAAACCTCTGTTGCTTTAAATGATCACATTTGAGGTGTTGCTCTCGTATCTCATGAGGCTTCATCAGAGAGACTTAAAATAGAGCTGAGTGGAAAACATCTGTTCAATTAATAATTTGTCTTTTTTTTTGGCAATATAGTCCTAGAAGTAGCTTTACCATGGAAATGTAGATTGCTGAGCTAACAAGTTGTAACTTTATATTTTTTGCAAACTAAATTGTTCTCCTCATTTCTGTGTCTTACACTTAAAAGTGAACCAGCCTGGGAATGGCTGTGTAGAGATTCAGATGTGAGCCAAGAGCAAGAGAAAGGAACCAGGTGGTAAAATGCAACACATACAAATAATTAATTCTCCATATACTTCTGTAATCTATAAAAGGAAAGGTAATAAATTAATTGGAAAACAAGACAATATTGCTGTAACCAGCTAAGAAAAGAGTGCAGCAAATTGTTTTTTTAGTTACTTTGAGGCCCTAAAAACCCATTAAGCAATCACAGATCATCCCTTAATCGGGTGCTCTGACACCACTTGTCCATATTTCAGTGGGATCAGCACTCCTGGGTCTTCAGCTGCCTCAGTTTTCATATGGGAGCTTTGCCCTTGGAAGAACTCTGGGCTTTCAGGCCCTTCTCCAGCTGACTTTACAGTCCAGCCCTTCCCAGAAATAGCCATATAATCCCCTGGGAAATAAAAGCCCAGGTGCAACAGATCATTAATGAGCTCTTTACCCCTGCCCAGATGTGGCATTAAAAATAATCAAATAAATTAAACGACAGCTTAATCTGATAAAAATTCCATATTTCAAAACTGTAGTATTCTTTTTTCTTTTCTTATTATTATCTTTTTTGTCACCAAGCAATTCTTTTGCCTAATTGCTAAACAGTTATTTACACTTCAAACCTCTCCATAAATTCCAGTCTCTAGGAAAACCAGGCTCTACACTCTGGCAGTGGAGTAAGGAAAAGCCACAAGCTTTTATTATGCCTTTGTAAGCAAACATACATATTTTGGGAAGTTACTGAGTTAACACATGAGGATGAGGATGCATCTCCAGAAGGCGGAAATATTGGCAGGAATCTCTAAGAAAATGAAATTTTCTATTTCCCAACTGGTCCATGTCAACTGCTGAAGGGGGAAAATGCTAAATGTTGGCATCTTCTGGTAAAAGAAACCGTTCTGCTCCCCCGAGTTGGTGCGTGTGTTGTAGCCTATCCAAAATCTCCAATGGGAGATCCATTGGGATTTTTATGTTTCATGTTCACCTGTGGAATGTGATGGGACCATCCCAGTGTGAGGATCTGTCATCCCCCAGCACCTTCTCTTCATTAACCACCACGTGTGAACCCCCATTTTCTGGAACAGCTCTTTGCCACATGGCGTTAATCAGGAGTTAATGGGGGATAACTCCCTGTGTAAACATCTCCCTAGAAATGGGACTCAGATGTGGGATCTCCTCCGTTGGTGATGGCCTGGTCGCTGATCTCATCCTGCGGCGCCGGCAGCGCTGTCTTCGTGAGTGGCATCTCCGTCTTGAAGAGAGAATCCATTTTGATCTGGGTTTTGATGTTGAAGGACTTCTGGAAGGACTCAGAGGTGAAGTAGTAGATGAAGGGGTCAAAGCAGCAGTTGAGGGTGGCGATGCACAACGTGATGGGATACATGGTCCTGGCAAACCTCTCCAGGGAGCAGTTGGCGATGGCCTGCGAGCGCACGAGCGCGTACAGGAACAGGATGGAGTTGTAGGGGACAAAGCACACGACAAAAATGGCCACGTGCACGATGATCATCTTCAGCACTTTCTCCTTGTTCGTCCCAATCTGGGACAGAGTGGCCGGCTTCCGTAAAGTCCGGAGAACCAGCGAGGAGCACGTGAGGTTGAGCAGCAGAGGGATGATGAATCCCACCACCTCAATAAATATGGTGATCTTGGACAGGTAGGTTTTCCAGATCCTTTTGGAGAACCCTTCGAAACAGGTGGTGCTGGTGTTGGACACGTTGGTCGTGGAGAAGAGCGAGGCTGAAATCCCCCCGCTGAGGACCAGGATCCAAACGCCGGCGCAGACGATGGCGGAATTCCTCCTGGTGCGGATGGTGCGGGAGCGGAAGGGATACACGATGGCCAGGAAGCGATCCACGCTGATGCAGGTGAGGAACAACATGCTCCCATAGATGTTGGTGAGGAACGCCGTGCCCGAGATCTTGCACAGGCTGTCCCCGAAGGGCCAGTGCCTGTTGAAGTTGTAAAAAATCTTGAAGGGCAAAGTGAACACAAAAAGCAAGTCTGAAACCGCCAGGTTGGTCATGAAAATGGCGGTCTCGCTCCGCATCTTCATCCGGAAGAGGAAAACAAAGAGGGAGGCGCAGTTTGTGATCAAGCCAAGGATGAAGACCACGCTGTACACAGCTCCGTACAGGTTGTACTTGAAGGAATCATCTGTCAGGCAGGTATGGTTGTGGCTGTGGTTTCCCATGCCAAGTCTGGGACGGGCTTCCAAAGGCCTTCAAAGTCTACTTCAGTGACATCCATAAAATGAGGCAGGGAGCTCGTTCCTTCCCGAAGGAACACATTCCAGGGAGGTGGCTGGACTCCTTCCTACTGCATCTCCCTCATGGATCCTCTCATCCTAAAGGAGAGAGAGAGAACTGCCATCAGTCTTGAACCTGGCCCCCAAAGTGGGTGTGCAAGAGAAATTCCCAAATTCGTGGATGTGCAAACAAGAGCAGGAATTAGTTTTCAAACGAGTCTTTAAAAATTCCGCTGTTATTGGGGATTTTCACAGTTGAAGACAGAATTTACTGAATTTGGACTTTCCTTCCATCACTCCCTCATCCTCCTATTGGAAGGAGAGTGATTGTTCTGAGACAACTGATTTATGGAAGGTGTCCCTGTCCATGCCAGGGGTTGGAGCAGGAGGGCTTTAAGGTCCCTTCCAACCCAAACCGTTCTATGATAATTCCAACTTTCCCCTTGGAAAGCTTTTCTTTAAAACCTGAGATGGAATTGGGCCAGTGTGTTTGGAAAGAAATTTAATAGAATGAAACATCTGAAATATACCCCTTAACCTGTAACAGGAGGAGAAAAGCTGAAGGTTGTAGTGTTTGCTTTCAACTGTGCACAAAGGAAAGTTATATGGTTTTTCAACCCTTTTGATGCAAAAGTATTAAAAAACATAAACAAAACAGAAAAAAAAACCCCACACAAACAAAATCTTCAATAGAAAAGAGCTGCTTTGCCTTTTTTACTAATTGAAAATAGGAACATCCTTACACATGTTTTTCAAAGTGGAGAACTGTTGTACCTCGGAAATGTTTATCAAAAACACTTCCCAAAGCCATGTTTGCTTTTTTTCCCCCCCCTTAAAAATGCCTGCAAATATGGTATTACTTCCAAAAGGAAATTTTTTGTAAGTGTAAAACCTTCCCAAGAAAGATTCCTCTAAGCTGTACCAACAGCTGCTTTTCATTCCTACTCTTAGTTGAGGTCTGGAATGTGAATTTTGGGAAATCTCAGGGACTACACTCTTGTAAGACTTTGTCCCAATGCGACAATCTTTGGAGACACGTGAAGTTGAAGTGAGAATGTTTTTACTTGGCCATAGGTGCTTTCTGAACTGCTTGGATCATCTCTCCTGGCTATTTTAAGTATTTTTAATGCCTGTGAAGATAATCCCTTGGAAAGTCTCCTTGTTGGAGCGGGGAGGGTTTGTGAGTTGGATCGTGGGCTCAGCACTTCTTGGAAATGTGGAGCAAAGTTGGGTTATGAAGGCAAAGACCTTCTCCTTATAAACACCAGCCAGCCAAATATGAGCCAGTTTAGAATCTTCTTGTAATCTAAGAAATTTAGGAGCTACAACTGGGAGTAATTTGGAGGCATAACCCTTGTGAAGAGTGGGATCCTTTCCAGAGTGATCCCCTGACAGAGAAGTTTCAGCTCCAAACCTGTCGCTGAGTTGTGTTAAAGGTTATAATGGCAACATATAAACAAATAACATGGAGAAGAAAGCATGGATTCGGGAGAATTTGGGATGCAAACGATCAAAATCAGATGTTTTCCATCTGTTTTCCTCCTGGGAAAGCTGACGCTGAGCACTGCTCTGGCATGCAAGCTGTCAGTCTTGCTGGTCAAGTGGCAAGTGTTGGGAAAGCTGGGATAGCCACGGCTTTGCCACAGGTGGAAGGGGCAAGTTCCTCACCTGGGAATGCCTGGAGAACCACAGGCTTCCCAAAAACTGGTGCTGTGCCCCTGGGAGCAGGCAGCACCTCACCTTTGCACCTGGCCAAGTAGCAGGAAAAGAGGATGCCCAGATCTCCCTTCCCACATGACTTCAACCTTTGGATATCCAAAAAGATGAATTGGAACTTGGAGGTCTCTCCTGTGGAGGTGTTTTTCCAACTAAATTCATGGTTAAATGAACTTTATTGGGAAACAAGCTGGAAAAAATATATATCAAATATTTCAATTTATGAGAAGAAGACGAGTACAATCTCAAATGTGGGATTGAACTCACTTTCTTTGGATCTGGGGTGGTGTAAATAAGAAAGGTCTTGCTTGAAAGTTCAAATGCCTTTAAACAAGAGCTAAGTTGGATTGGAAAGCTCAGATTTCCAATTTCAGGAGTAGCTGAGCTTTGGCTTAACCCTGAGCCTAAAGCATTAAATCCTTGGCTTGGAGCTCCCTCCCAGTGCAGACCCTCCCTGATATCTCCATCAGGAGTTTGTGCTTGTGCTGGAATGTGGCTCCCTGGGTGCATGAACCCCAGGTGTGCCACACTCCTGCTCCAGGCTTCACTCTGGGTCCTGCTGGGGAGATCTCGGAGGGCTTGGGTGTCATTTGAAACCTCACACAGCCTGGGAGCCCGATGGAAACCTCACTTTCCAGCCTGGCCTGGATTTTGGCAGCTCCTTAAGACCCAGGTTTGAAAGGTGCCTTTGGAACTCTCACCTTTGCTCCTGACCAAGTGCTCATTGCCAGCAGTCTGGCCCAGATACCCCTCACACAGGAAAAAAGATGCTCCATCACCTGATTCTTTTCTCCCTGCTCTGCTCCAGACAGCCCCAAGGTCAAATCCTGTTTTTTCCAGTGTCTAATCTCTGGGAATTGCCTGCCAGCAATTGTCTAGTTAACTTCTGGGCTTTAAAATACAGCCTGGCTTGTTTACCTATGGAACCCTGAGGTGTTTAAACAAGCTGACAAGTGGCTTTGAAACCCAGCCATGTGCTTTAAATTCTGTAGGATGAGTCCACAGATTGAGTTTTTGGAGTGTAAAATTCCCTTTCCTTCTTTTCCAGTATGGATTAAAGCAGTGGGATGACTCTTCCTGGTCACCACTGCTCTTGATTTGCTGGGAAAAAGTAAAGCAATATATTTTTTAAAGTTAAGTAAATGTGGGATGACAAAGTAGTTTACTTTATAGTTCAAGCAGAGCAAAGCTTTAAATCCCATATTTAAACTGGGGGCCAGCCCAGGAGAGGAGGAATGCAGCAGAATATACCCTCTGTTTAGTGTGATAAAATTCAGAATATTCTTTCTCCTAGCAGGGGTGGTACAAGCAAACCTCCAGCAACCATCCCTCACATGACCCTGTAATTCAGAGTGAGGTTCAGCAGAGTAGCTCCAGGCTTTGCTCTTTTATTGCAGAAATATCCCACCCTCCATGGACTGAAAAGAGAGGAAAAGTTGGTGTTACTTCCTATGGTGCCTGAGCATCCTGTTTACATTTCTTGTATTTCCTCCTCCCAGCACCCCAAGACACTTCCAAACTGCCAGACTGCAGCTCCATCCAGAGCAACTGTTTGTTAGAACAGGAATTACTGCAGGGAAAAAAAAACCCCAAATTTAAAATCAGAGCCTGTCATTCCATCATCCCATCCTTCCTGCTCCACACTGATCCCGTTCTCCCCACGTGCAGCAAACTGAGGTCAGAAAAAGCAGCGTGAAGTTTGGGCTGGGATTTTTGGCAGCGTCACATTTTCTTTCAGTCATGTGAGATGTCAGATGAGTGGAGCTTTATCAGTCTGGACGTGAAGGGCACCCTGTGTGTTCGTTTAAACAGCTCTGAACTCTGGGTTTGGGAGGTTTGGCACAGCCCTGATGGGAAAACCCCTCCAAAGCTGAAGGATCTTTGCTGGATTATCACGGTGTGTGCTCAGGTTATCTCTTAAATCTTGAGAAACAAAGGTTTATAGGTGGAGAAGCCAAAAGCTACAGGACAGTGGGGTTTGGGGAGGTTTCTCTGGGTTTTGTCCCAGGTTGTGGCACCACTCATGTTTTGATAAGGTCTCAGCTCCTGACCTTGGAAATAAATAGGGATTTTCCTGGGGCACAGCAAGAGCTTTATTTCTGCCTTCTCCTGACAAGAATTCCATTCACTCCAGGGTTTGCAGCTCCCTGTTCCTCACCCCATTGCTACCATGCCTGTGGGATGTGTGACTTACTCCCACCACGGAGCCCAGGGTTACAGCTTCACAACAAACTCAGATCTGCAGCTTCTTGGGGTTTATTTCTTTCCTTAGTTCCACTTTAATTAGGAAGAAGGCTCAAAAAAGGAGGTTGTGTGGGGAGATGTTCGGGTTTTGGCAGATTTTTGCAGAGATGATAATTCTGTGTGAGGCTGTAGGACTTGGGTTCTTCCAGACTGGCGACTGTAGATAAAATGAGATTAAACTGCAATTGTTTGAATAGATAAAATCAAAACTATATTTGAAGAAACCCTTTTTCTACCTGAAAAAACGAAACATCTCGGTCCCTGCAATGGAATTTCCAGTTACTTCTGCTTTCTTTTTTCAATAAAAGTTGGTTTTGGTCATGGAGAACTCTGAGAGTGTCAAGTGGAAGCAGCTTTAAGGACAAACCTCCAGTTTGGGGCAATCTGGTGGCTGATCTTTCCCTGTCAGAGGCTGCCAAGGGCAGGAGCTGGTGCTGCACAGCACTGCTGCCTCTGTTTTCCCAGTGTGGCCTTATGGAAAACTGGACCAGCTGGAGCAGCTGATGCTGGGTCTGGCTTCTCCAGAAAAAAAAAAAAAGGTGTAGGGATAGGAAATCGCTTGGGACACCAGTTTTGGGGTTGGCTTAGCTCGCTGAGTGCCTGTGAGCGCTCCATCCTCCCCGCAGCTCCTCGCAGATTCCCAGTGACCTTCTCCTGTTTTCTTCCCCGGTGCTGCAGGAGCAGGGAAAGGCTGGGATTAGAGGGTGGGAAGCGGAGCAGCTGCCTGTAAACAAAGCTCCATTGACGATCCCAAGCGCTGGGAAGGAGAAACGCTTTAATCTCTTTCATTTCCTAATCCTAAGTGATGTATTGGAGAACAGTAGGAAAGGAGCAGACAGAAGTGGGACTTTGAAGTCCACGGAGGTTTGTGGAGCTTCAAAGGGCTGCTCTTGCTTGGTTTATGGGAGTGAACTGCCCAGCCGGTGTGCCGGGGAAAGGGGACGTTCGCGGGTGATTAGCAGGAAAGACAGGGCAGGAAGGCTCTTATTCATGGCTTTGACACTCATTGTGCCCGGTGTCACCGGGCCTGGCACTGCCCAGCCCTTGCTGCGACATCGGCTCCTGTACCTGTGGGAAGGCGGGGTTGGGAGCTGCTCCTTCAGTCAGGTTTCAGCAGCTGCTTTCAAACCCTCTGTGAGAGAAAACCCCAAAACCTGGGAGTGCTGGAGGAGGAGGCATCGCCTCTCGCTCAGGCAGGAGCGGGCCCAGGGATGCTCCGGGATCAGGTGGGAGCCAGCGGCCGCTCCTGCCCCCTGCTCTGGGCTGCCTTTGGCTCCTGGGGACCCTCACATCCCTCCAAGTCCAACAGCTCCTTTCTCTTGTGCACGAACTGTAGCAGGACCCCAGTTTAATTCTTTTCCAGGACGGAGCAGGGAAGGAAACCTGAGCCTCTCAGTCCGAACCCCAAAGGAGCTCTCCTTTTTTCTTCCCCCCCCCTTATATTTTTTTTGTTTTTAATTGCTCAGCACCGCCGTTGTCTCCTCACTGTCCTCTGAGACTTACAAAGCATTTCCTGCTCGTGGTGCCTTCTCTGGGCTGTATCTGTTTTGGATTGAGCTAATTAAAATGTTTCCTTCAGAAGAGAATCGCGAACTGCCTTACCCCATATTCAGCCACTGATCCTCAGGGCATGACTCTCTTTTTGTTTGCACTGAGAATGTCTCTCTCCATTTACATCACCCTTTAACCCTTGGCGTGCTCTGCCTTTCCCCATCCCCAGCAGCCTCCAGAGGGGCTGGGCCGCAGCCAGGAAACGGTGGAATTCACCCCAAACTTCCCGGTGAAGTTTGCATTATTTAACACTCTTAAGAGGGGCTTTTTTTTTGCTCGGCCTTTGGTGCTGGAGGACTGCGGGAACACTGCTTGGAGCCCCAGGTCTCTCACTGAGAGGGGATTGCTGGATAATGGCAGTGCTGGGTTCAATAGAGAAGATTTAGATGCAAAGAAAAGCTGATGAAGTGCTGAAAGGCAAAGTTACCCTGTCTGACCAGGTTGTTTTCACCCAGGAATAAATATTTGTGCTGGAGGTTGCTGTGTCCTTGATGTAGCTCTGGTTCATTACAAAGTGTGGCTAAGAAAAAAAAACAACATAAAAAATAAGAGACTCCTGTTTCCCTGAGCCACTGGGGACTCCAACAACAGGCCTGGGTTTATTTGCTCACAGTTCCAAAAGGTTCCCAGTCAGCAGCCTGCCCAACAAGCTGCCTTTCTTTGCTTGCCCTGACACAATTTCCAGTGGTTCCTTGGTCATTCCTTGGCTTTTTTGGCTCCTTGATGCCTTTCCTCAGCTCCTCTGAGCCACATGGAGCCCCCCTGTCACCCCATCCTCATCCTGCTGGGCTGGATCCTCTGCACTCCCTTTGCTGAAATGGGAGAGCTGAACTTTCTCCTCTGATTATTGGGAAATTATGGACATTTTCCACTTCCCTTGCACCAAGAAGGTGCCAGCACAGCAGCACAAACACCAGTTTCACCTGGGCAAGGTGGCCTGGGTGGAAGGGCTCTGTCTGGGTTCCTTTGGGTGCTGGGCCAATCCTTCCATGGGGTTGGAATCTGTGTTTGGGACATTGAGGGAGCTGTGCCCTGCATTTGTTTACAGCAGAGAGTTGATCTAATGGGGCTTTATTCTCTTAGGTGGCTTTGTCCTGTGGGGAAAAGGGCAAGTTTTGAGGATTGTAGAATGCCAGGATGGTTTGGGTTGGAGCAGAGCTTAAAGCTCATCCTGTTCCATCCCTGCCATGGGCAGAGACACCTTCCATGTCCAAGCCTTGTCCGACCTGGCTTTTTCTATAAAGTGTTAAAATAACTAAGAAATGACTCAACAATGCAGAAATATCCAATCTCAGCTAGCCAGCAATGCTTCTGAAGTGAAGTTTCTTAGAAATCAGATTTCTGATGATGAGATGAGGGCAAGGCAATGACATTTTGGCATCGTGCAAGGGCTGGATGCTGCTTTTCCTGCTAAATATGGTTCTATCCATCTGTAAAACACATGCTAAGGAGGAAGAGGGTGAGTTGTCTGCAGGTTCAAGAAAGGAAAATGGGAATATTACTAGAGGAAAAGAAGAGGTCTGTTGTGGCTGTGTATTTGCAGCTTCACAGGGTCTCACAGCCTGATGAGCTCATGTTTTGCCCAGAGAGAGGATCTGCTCTGCTGCCAGAACACACCTTTGTCTCGGGGCTCAGGGGCTGATGAATGCCCCTTAATTTCACTTGCCAAGATAAAGAGATCTTCCTTCTTCCAACAACAAAACCCATTACCAAAAATCCAGCAGATTTCCCTGCAGCCGGGGTCAGCTCGGGCTGGTCTGGCTCCGGAGCAGGGTGGATCTTTACCCCTTTTATGGGGCTGAACTGGGAGCTGGTGCAGGAGGAAGCCTCGCAGAGCCACTGTCTGCTCTGGGAATAAAGAGCTCCTCTTTTCAGGGAGAGAATTTCCCTTCTGTGCAAGGTGGCGGCTCCCCTTCCCCGGGACTAAATCGGATCCTTATTTAGGGAGGAGGAGCAAGGCGTGGAGGAGCAGAGTGAGGCTCTGCACGCACGCTTGACCTGGAAAGACCTGCTGAGGGTGGCTGAGTGCTCCAGGAGCCATCCCCACCCTGCCCAGCCTGCGGGGACGGCTCCTCTGGGACCCCGGAGCACGGTCAGGCTGAGAACGCCACTCCAGCAGCACAGCCCCGGCCAGTAACACTCAGATGTTGGGAAACAGAGCCCCAAATCCCAAATATCAGGCTGGGAACGCCGCTCCAGCAGCACAGCCCAGGCCAGTAACACTCAGACATTGGGAAATAGAGCCCCAAATCCCAAATATCAGGCTGGGAACGCCGCTCCAGCAGCACAGCCCCGGCCAGTAACGCTCAGACATTGGGAAACAGAGCCCCAAATCCCAAATATCAGGCTGGGAACGCCACTCCAGCAGCACAGCCCAGGCCAGTAACGCTCAGACACTGGGAAACAGAGCCCCAAATCCCAAATATGCCACAAGCAAGGTGAGGGGCAGCTGGCACGGATGGATCATGGATGGCATCCATCCAGACGGCTCCAAGTGCCACAAGGACAGAATCCCAAATTGCTTGGCCACGGACATTGCTTGGCCATGTCCCCAGGATGTGGCCCAAGCTTTGGATAAAACTGCCAGAACTCCTGCTCCTGTGCTCCAGCCATGAGGTCACCGTGGAGGAGGGATCCATCTTCCAGCTGGGAGAGCATCCTCTCCCTGCCCAGGGAAGGTTTCCATCCCTGCTCCTCAGCAAGCCCAGGTGCAGCTTTGCAGTTTTCTGCCTCATTGCAATGCCCTAACTGAGGGTGAGTGGGGAATCAGGGCATTTCTTGTGTTTGGCTGTGTGGAGCTGAGCTCCCGACCCTGGAATTCGGAAGACATCGATTTTGATCAGTTGAGGAGGATTCTCATTTTAACCTCCTCAAAGGATTCCAGTGAAATGTTTGTTCGGCCTCCTCTGCCACCCCCTTCCTCCCTCCCAAGTGTTTTAGGACTTTCTTTTAAAATGCAGAGGCTTTGAACCCCGCAAAGTACCAGGGTTTCCTGCCTGTTTTGTTTTTAGGGAATGCTCCTTAGGGCAAGAAGATGGAAAAGTACAACAAGAGGGGAATGTCCTTATCACCGAGCTGTGAACTTTGCACTTCCCATCCTCTGGATTTGACTGTTCTGGTTCTATAGGGCAGCAATACAAAAACCACACACAATTGCCTCCCCTCAAACAATGATTTGGGAATGTCATTAAAACCTCCAAACTTTTCCTGCAAATTCTTCTGCCATGTGCTTATGTTGTGCTAAATACTCTCTCTTCCAAAGAGCCAAATCTTTAAATGATGTTGTTCATCATTGGTTTTACTTCTGACACCCGGATTTTCAGAGCTTCGAATTTTTCTCATTGAACTTTGCAGCTCTAAAGGAGTAGATTTTAGCCATGAATGAAAGCCGAAGTGATACATCAAATTTTAAGGTTTCCAGCATAATATTTATAACTTCATTCCTAATTTTTAGTATAGTTTGTAGGAACCAGCCCTCCATGAAACGAAGGTGAATGCCACATTTATATCCAACCCATTTTTAAGCCTGAAGTGTCTTTATGACACTGGCTTCAAGCACAAAAGAAAGCTGTATCCAAGGGATCCTTTTCACAAACGCACAACAAACAACAGGACAGAAAGGTCCTGAACTGGTCACCTGCAGTGCCACAACGAGAATCCCGATGGGAATGGAGAATTGCGGTGGGAGTTAGAACCACTTCCAGGCAATCTGGAGGAGCAGCTCACACCGGAATTACTTTCCCAAAACTTGGAGCTCATCTTTCTGCCTTTAAGCAGCCCCAGCCGTGGCAAGGCTGGAGCAGGAGGAAGGGGAGCTGCCAGAGTAGGGAAAACACCGCTGATCTGCAGCGAAACCCGGCTGGATTCATCCCCCACATCCATGCGAGCCTTCAGCTTCCAGAACCCCCACCCGGAGCTGCCGGGTGAAATCCGGCCGCTTTTCCTGCCTCGGGAAAGGGGGGAGCAGGGACTTACCGGCACCGCCACCATCCCCACGGCTCGCTGCTTGCACGGGATCCCTCCCTGACAGCCCGCAGCGATCCTTTGTGTCCCCGGGACACGAGCCGCGCTCTTCCCACGCGGAAAATCCCACTTTGTCCAACTTCAGCCGCTCATCCTCAAACTCCGCGCTGGGTGGCAGCTGCCCGGCCTTTGTTCCGAGCGGGATCGGGGCTGCCGAGCGCTGCTGCCATCGTGTCTTGGGAAAACGGGACGCAAGAATGGGCCCAATGTCTGGGCAGGGGCTGTGGGCAGGGGGAACTCCTGGGGGTCTCCATAGGAAACGCTTTCCATTGGGCAGGGACGCGTTATTAGCGCCGGAGCCCGCCCCGCCCCGGGTCTCCGCTGGGTCCCTCTCGCGGGGCTCTATCCATGGATTCCCTTCCAGAGCCTCTCCAGAGCTCGGAATTAGCAGCTTAAGGACAGCCCGACAATGAGCAGCGCGGATTTCCTGAGCAATTAGCCGGGGGACCCAGGCTGGGAGAGCGTGCCCGATGGGAACGAGCAGGGAAAAGCTCCTTAAAGCTCGGATTTTCCTTCCCGCGGCCGTAATTGTTTTGCCTTCCAATTAAAAAAAAAAAAAAAAAGTGAGGAGCAGAGGGGGGAGCTGAGAATCGGAAAAGCACTGGCTAAGATTGGGAAGCTGCAGAGCAAAGTTGGCCGTGAAAAGAAAATATAAAATACCTCCCTAGGCAGATTTAGAAAGGCGCTGTTTGTTAGGCTGGGGGTTGTTGTTTTGTTTTAAATCTTCTCGGTGGAGCTGACTGGAACAGTCTGAGCTCTTGCCCTGAGAGCGCTGGATTCCTGCTGGAAAACCGGTCAGCTTTCCCTTTCCAGGGCCATAATTACAAATACTCAGGGAAGCGTGGCTGCGGCTGCCTGGGAGCTGCCCCCGAGAGCCGCGCGGTGAATCTGCCCTCTGCCCAAAAACTGGTTCTTTCCCCCTCTTACCTTCGATATCAGCCGTTCAGGTCGGGACGAGGCTCTTCTGGCAGCAGGAGCAAGGCGGCGGATGGTTCATTTTATTCCCTTTTCAGCCTTCTCTGCTTCCATGGGGCTGAAATGCCGGGGCTGCTGCTGCTAAAGCCCAGCCTCCCCCCCTAACGCGTCTCGCTCGCATTGTGTTTGTCTCTCCTCTTCCTCCGCTCTCCTTGGCTCTTCCCACAGGCAGCCAAGGCCAGTAAACAACTCATTGTGGAGCTGGGGTGGATGTAATTCCTCGGGCTGGTGGCCACCGTGGCTGAGTCGCCTCTGCAGCGCGCCCGGCTGCTGCCACAGGCTTTTATCCCCTCCATGCAAATAACTTCCTGAATATCTCATGTAACAGCCCCGCAGCTCCAGGCTGCTAAACCCCAGCCCCGGAGAGCTCTCGGTTTAACGAAACACAAAAACAGGAGCGTGGATTCGGAGTGAGAACGGCGGCCGTGCAGATGTTTCCTGCTCCCGACGGGCAAAGGTCCATTTGGTTTGTTTAGTAGAATAAGAGGCAGAAAATGTGTGGGGAATGGTGGCGGGGTGGCCAAAGGCATCGCTGCCACTCGGTGTGGGGCTGGCAGAAGGCTCAGGGTGGAAAAAACCGCGCCAGTATCACCAGTAAGCTTAGACAGAAACCCAGTTTCGTGGCTTGTTGGCATTTTCAGGCGGCTGCATGGAAATGCAGATCCCCGGGGAGGTGCGGCTGCTTTTCACACCCATTCTCATGCGAGGGTGAGAGCTCTCACTGGGGACCCATTGACCAACACCGCGCCATTCCAAAGATTTTTTTTTTTTAGGAAAAGAAGGATGTCGGGAGCTGGGTGTTCCGACACAGATTAGGATGAGCTCACTGAAACCTTTTCTCAGATTAACATCTTGAGTCTGAGCTTCAAAACTGCCCGGGCTGGGCAAACCCATTAGAGAGGAGATTGATGGCCCCTTCAAGATTAAATAGAGCATAAATCTTAACCCAAAACTTCTGTGCCTCTTACAGAATTTAGGCAGAATGTGGTGATTGTGCCAACTTTGCTGCTGCTGGAACCGACCCAGGCAGCTGTGCCTGGCTGGGATGTTTGCTTTCTCTCCGGAGTTATTGGTTTAATTAAACTCTCCTGACAAAAGTCTTCGGCTATTGGGAATTTCAAGGGCTGGGAGAACAACTCCTTAAAGTGTTACAGGAGATTGGGAATGGGATTTATGCCCTTTGTGGAGTCCATCCTTCCAAACCACCGTAGTGATTCCAGCTTTGTGTCCATAATGGTTGCCATTAAATCCAGAAGTTGTAGTGAGCAGGTTATTCAGTCACCACTTGGTTTAGGACTTTTTTCTTTTCTAAGGAAGATTTCTGAGATTTAGGATTACCCTCTTTTTCTGCTACAGCCAAAACTAGAAGCTGGAAAAGTGCAATCCATAGGTCGAGACATAATGCTGCTCTCCAACCTCTAGAGATCACAAAAAAAAAAAATTTATAATCCCGGTTTTTTCCCTTTGGAACATAAAATTTTTTGTATTGATGAGAAACAAAACATGCCCAGAGCAACATATTCCTGCTGCCCTCCATGGCACACAAAGGAATATGTGGATGCCTTTATCCTTCTCCTAAATAGGCCAAATGTTGTGCTGTCAACCCACTCTGTGTATTTTTTTTTAATGAATAAAGTACAAACATTTCCAACACAGTGCCCTTAAGAGAGGTTTATTTGCCAAACATGAAGAAAGGAGGAGGCTGCCTCTCTTCTTGGTTCCAGTTACAGAAAAGTGTTTGCTTTAAAATGGAAAAACAAGGAACAGACTCCTGGGCTCTTCATCTCTGCACAACCCATTTGGTGTCCCCACCCTGATCCCATGGTGTTCGTCCTAGGCTTGGGACAGGGTGGGATTTAGTGAACTCTCCTTGTTAAAACATTGGCAGGACATCAATAATCTGGAGTTATTTTGGAAAACAAGGGGAACTGGGCTGTTATCTTATTTGGGAAGCGTGGCTGCTGAGAAGGGGCAATGTGTTGAAGCAGAAGTTTTACCCCCTCTTTGCAGAATTTGCTGCCCGTGCACAGAAACTCCATGGAAATGACACTTCTGGGCTGTCTCTGGTTGTGTCAGTGCTGGAGTGGCTTTGGGACTGGGATGTGCAATTCCCATTGATTTCAGCCAGGCAGGAACACCTGAATTTATGGGATAATTTTGCCCGGAAAATGAGCATATTGCATTTCCCGGTGATTAACACTTAATTCTTCTGCTGTCAAACCTGCTGAGTATTTTCAGTCAATTGAGGCTTTCTTGTGCCAATTTTCCTACCTCAGGACACTTAGGAGCCCTCCAAGGAGCCAAAGAGCAGAACCCAAATCCAGCTGGCATTTGAAGGCCACTGGAATATCCATGATCAAGGCATTAACTTTGTTCCTTTATCGCTCCTTCCCTTCCTGTCCTTTCCTGTACCAGCAGAATTCATTTGTCATTTGGGCCTTGAATATTGCATGGCTTTGGTTCATCCTGAGGCTTCCATGGAGCCTCCCATCCATAGAGTCCATGAACAGGCTGCTGTGGCATTAACAGAGCACCCAGGGGTGGCTTGGTGGCATCTGAGTGGTTTAGGGACCCTGCCTGGGGCAGGGGGTACCCCCAGGAGCCCAAAACGCCAACTTTGTGCCTCAAATTGTTGTATTTGGAATTTTTTCCTGTCTGCAATGCATCTGTGATATCCTGTCTCATTCTCTCAACCCGTGACACAGCTTCTAAAGGTCTCGCACTTTTAAAGCATCGGCTTTAGGACCACAACTCCCATGGGATAATGTTTAGTGTCTGGGTGACCCCAAAGGATCATTGTTGGGGTGATTAAACCAACAGGTTTAATTATGGTTGAAGGAGGTGTTTCATCAAGGGTTTTCCCAGGAAAACTGAAGGAAAAAAACCCAGTAATACTGGCATGTTCCTGGGGGAAAAGAGAAAAAAATTCACTTTACAGGAACCACAGTTGGTGCTGGAAAAGATTTTAAAGGGAAATTCCTGAGCAGAACCAGTTGGACGGGGCTTGGAGCAACCTGGGATAATGGAAGGTGTCCCTCCCCATGGCAGGGGTTGGAACTGGGTGAGCTTTAAGGTCCCTTCAGCACAAACCACTCTACAATTCCATGATTCTCTAACCCTTCCAGAGCTCGTTAATGCTGCAGAATTTCCTAATGTTTGTCAGGGCTTCCATTTGAAACCTTTTTGGAAAAGTTTTATAACACAGCAACCAAAAATCCCTTTGGAATCAAACGGGAGTGCAAAGTGTCATCTTTTCAGTTTTGGGGCTTTTAAAATAAGCATTTAGAAGAATTTTTATATGGTTTTAAGTGCTGTAGAGAGATGGCAAAGAGGAAAAACAAAAGGCAAGTGCCCATTTGAAGCCGTCCCCTTGCAATTTTAAAAAGGCCTCATTTAAAAATCCTGGTTTGTTTATTTATCACCACTTAACGTTCCATTACTTTCCTATCCAAGAGAACTTTTTGCCAATAGATGCCAGGACATTTCTTCTCCAAATGTTTAGGCCTTTCTGTATTTAATGCACTTGAGCAAAGGCAGGAGAGTCATCCCTCTGGACAGAGTCCTCTCACAGTCTCCAGCACTCCTCGCTCCTTTGCTTTCCATGTCCTACAGGAATTTAATCTGGCTCTTCCAAGGTTGTCTAAGTAGTTTCAGAGCCTCTAATTTCTCTTGTTGATGGAGAAGGAATTAACTTTGCAGACTTCCCACTCACTCCTCATCTTTCCCATAGCCTGGGGTGATTTCCAAGCAATTTCCACATCAAGCCCGTGATGTCTCCCTGCAGAAATCACATCCAGGAAAGAAATTCCTGGTTATTCTCTCCTCCAGAAGGAGTTCAGAAACTCACCAGGTCTGTGTTTTCTGTGGGATCTGGGTTTGTTGGCTCTTTTTTCCCCAGCTCAAAGGGACAGAGCCCCAGCTCTGCTGGAACAGATCCTGGTGCAAATGGGCACTGTTGTTTTGACAGGAGGATCCAGCTACTCTGAAATCTTATCCCTGGAAAAGGGAGCAGGTGTTTTCCAGCAGAGCCTGCCTGCTCCAGCTGGGCAGAGCCTGATTCCCGAGCTGTGCCATCACTCCTGCCTGACTGTGCCCAAGGGGACACCAAAACCCTTCCCTTTGTCTTCCCACCCTGCAGAGCAGAGTTTTAATGAAAATTGGGGGAAATAGAGTCGATTTAGTGTTTTTTCCTGAATCCTGGTGATAGCTCCTATTCCAGGCATGGTGGAGCCTGGTTTTTAGGCAGGGATAGTGGATTGGAAGGTGATGCTGCCCATGGCAGAGGGGCTGGAACTGGGTGATCCTCAGGGTCCCTCCCAACTCAAGCTGTCAGTGCCAGCAGGAGTCCCCATATCCACATTTCAATCCTCACAGCTTCCCTGGGCTGGGCTGGGTGGGATGGCTCTAACTGGAACACGACATCAGCAAGTGCTGGTGTAAATGAGTTTCACCAAAAAAAATTGGGAAGGATGGAGAGCCAGACAGGTGGGAAGAGCCACCACAGGGCAGAAATGTAGGGAGAAGACACCAACAGAGGACAAACCCAGGGCTGGCTGCTGTTCCCAGGCAGGAGCATGGAGGGAGATTAAATTTCAACCAACCCCAAGGACACGAGAAACCAGGGAATTTATTCTGTGTTCTGACAGCAAAAACTCCCAGTTTAAAAGGGCTGGGAGCACCCCAAACAATTGAGGGCGCAGCCAGGCAGGAGCACAATTCTGCTGGGCATGAATAGAAGGAAGAAGCAGCTGAATATCAGGAAATGTTTGGAACAATGCAGAGATTGGGCTTCGCTGGAGGCTCCCAAGGGAAGTGGTAAAAGCCACACGGGCTGAATAATGGAAAACCAGACAAAACCATGGAGTGCATGGCATGGAGAGAAATCCTTCAGCACAGACAGGGGGAATTCTCAATCCTCAGGGAGCACAGCACTGCTGTTGTGTTAATGATGTCTTTAAGTGACCAGTTTTGAGTCACAGATTGAAGATTCCTTGCAAAGGAGGGAGGTGGGGAGGCCCTGGCACAGATTGCTCTGACAAGTTGTGGCTGCCCCATCCCTGGAAGTGTCCAAGGCCGGGTTGGAGCAACCTGGGACAGTGGAGGTGTCCCTGCCCATGGCAGGGGGTGGAATGGGATGGGCTCTAAGGTCCTTCCCAATCAAACCGGTCTGGGATTCTGCATCTTAACCCCAAAATGAAGCAGTTTGGAGCCCAGGGAGCCATGGGGAGCTCTGTGATTGTGTCCAGCCAGGGTCAAACGCCCAAACTGTGCCTCTCTTGTAGGACTTGCATTAGCAAAGCTCATTAGCAGAGCTAATCTTGGCCAGCCTGAGCTTTACTGGTGCACAAACTCCTGGTGTTATGCAAATCCAAGTGGGTTTATTTGTGTTATGCCACCACCACCTCACTCCAGCTCTCCAGTTGTTGCTGGGACTTTGGCCTCCCCTCAGCATCACTAATTGCAATTAAGCTTTTGGCAAAGCAGTCAAGGTGGTCTGCTCTGGGTTTGCTCCATACCCCTGGAAGATGCAGATAAGCATTTCCTTGGGAATGGCCCCAAAATGCCTCCAAAATACCCATCAGGGAGCCCTCACAGCCCCCAGGCCTGGCACACCAGGACCTGACCTTCTTCCTCCCAACCCTCCCTTCTCCTGTAATAAACACTTGGCATCCACTGGAAGTCCAGCCTGAAATTCAGATTCATCCCAAAGCTTGTAGTTCATGACCCAAAATTCCTGCCCTGGCTGAGTGGTGTCCCACGGGATCTCCTGATAGGGGATGGGCGTTTCTGCAGGGCCACCAGGTTGGAAAGAGAGCACCAAGCAAAGAAACCCAGGAGATGAACCAAATAAAAACTGCTTTGCTAAAAGCACTTGGATTCCTGAGGGGAGATTCACCATGCCAGGGAAAGGCCTCCCTGTCCAGGAGCTCCCTAGATAAGGATGGAATTCTTCATATGACCTTTCCCTTGGTTACCAGAGCTTTGTTTTAAAGAGGAAAGCAACCCCAACAGGGCAATGCCTCTATTTTTTCCCTTTTACCTTTCCTCTGTTGACTCCTGATGTCCTTCCAAGCCCGGGGAAGGTGGGGCTGCCCCGTCACACCCTCATAGCAACAGGAACAAAGACACAAGGACCTCCTTGTTGTTCCAAAGGAGATCATTTATTGTAACAAACCCAGTCTTTTTAGGCTCTAAACGTAACTGAAATTAACCAAAACTTAACCAAGCCCAAACACTCATTGGCTGCCTGCCACTGCAGTCTCATTGTTCATGCATCCCTTTATTCAATCTGCTCTCTGTTCATGTGGTGTCCACACGTCTCCCATGGTGCCTGAGGATTTTAGGTTTTACATTTTTCATATATTTGTAATCCTGCAATTCTTTAGTGTAGAACTCTAAACTCCATGCACAGTGTCAGCTCCTGCTTTCCCATTTTGGTCAGACACAACAATTCCTCTCCAGGCCTGGGAATCAAGGACACCTCACTGTCTCAGGCCCTGAGAAGTGTAAACAAAAGTGAGTTGGGGAGGAGCAAACTTGGGGTAAATGACTTCATTACCTGAAGCTGTAATTGGAACATTAACCCCCAATATGCAAATAGACCAAATTTATAAAAGTGTGACAGCCCGTTGTCCATGTTGGATGAGCCCAAGGGTACTTGTCTTTGTGCTTTGTCTGCCTGAAATGTACCTGAAGGCCCTTCAATAAATATAACTGCTTTTTATTCCCTTAATTTTGTCTAGCCTCTGCTTTTAGGTAGCCCTGAAAAGGCATCACCCCAACCAATCACTGCCCCAAGCATGAGGTGACCACCAGCCAACTCTCTGGCCCACAGCTGAATCCTTCCCAGAGTGCTTTTTGGTGAGCAAGAGTGAGAAAGATCCTTATTCTTATTTCCCACACACCCCCACTCTGAGGAGCAGCTCTCCATGAAACCTGAGACCCTCACTCATAATTCATGGGCTTCCCATTTTATCAGCACTAAGTGACCAGGGAAGGACAACTACACCTCCTGTGACTTGGAGCCAAGACAGGGTTTGCTCCTGAGTTCCTGTCTTCCCTTCTTTGCTGTCTTGCTTTTCCTTTTGGGAAAGGATTTATGTAAAGCAAGAATTTTTCTCACCATTTAATAGTGGTTGTATCAACTGAAGTGAACAGACTGAAGCAAATCAACCCCTCTAGTTTTACAGAGTCTGGTTGAAGCCTTTCCTGCTGGTATCTGGTTTCTGGCAATGTAATTTCATGAATTATTAATCATGCTGGACTCCCCCAAGCCAAACTGGCTGTGGAATGGGGATAATAGGACGCTTTTCGTGTTTATAACAGCACCTGCAGCCCAAGCTCCACAGGACCTGCTGCCCCAGGGTGTGTCCTGTGGGCTTGAGGATCCTTTCATCCATCCCTGTCCCATCCCTGCCCTGTCACAACCACAGATGTGCTCAGCAAGAAGAAATCTGGCAGGATTGTCCCCATTTTCAGCCAGGCAGTGACACAGCCATGGCCAAGGGTTTGCTGAGACTTTGATGGAGCTACCTGGGATCTGTTGGAAAAGGCTTGGATTAACCCTGTGCAAACAAAAAACCAAATGGCCCAATTCCAGACTTGTCCACCCTGGGCCTGCCTGTCCTGGGGAGGGTTGGGAAGGTCAGGGAAGTGCCTGGTGGGCTCCAAGAGGCCGTGGTTGGTCCCCAGTTGGACTAAAGGTTCAGAGTTCAGAGCAGGATGGGACCCCTGTCAGTGCTGAAGGCAGAGCTGAAGGCAGATCCCAGCCCAGGAGCTCCCCAGGAGCTGCAGGTGGATTTTCCTCCCAGGACTGGAATGCAAAGAGTTCCCAATCCAGGCAGCACCTTCCAGCAGCTCTCACTCCGTGCCCAGGGGGATCCAGCTCCAGCTGCTCTGGGATCCAGGACAGGAAGCAGAAACCTGCACGCCCAAAGAGAAGCAGCAGAGGAATTCAGAGATACAGAAAGCAATTAAACAGCCTGGAATTTGTCCAGGTCCTTGGGATTGTCACGCCATCTTTTGCAAAAGGACCATGAGTGATTTTTGTCCCAATGCTGTGTCCCCTGGGAGGGGTGCAGAGCAGTGGGACCAATGCTTGAGGTGTTCCTGGGTGCTGGGCCAGCTCCAGCTCCAGCTGCAGCCCATGCAGAGCAGTTTCCCACAGTGGCACAGGGAGATCTTCCCTTGGGAGCTCTGGCTGTGGCTGCACTGGGCTGAAGCTCACAATAACTATTCCCATGAGGACTCAAGGTGACTTGTCAGGCCATTCTGAGCAGATCCTATATTTATCCTAACCCTGACACATCTTTAAATAGCACAGACACATGGCAGGTCCCTGGTCAGAGAGTTCAGCACTATCAGTTTCCCTGAGCGTGGTTCCTTGGAGCATTTTGAAAAGGAGCAGATCCTCCCTAAACGCTGCTTTGACCCCACATTTTTCTGACCAGCAGGAGCTGCCAGAGCCTCTCCCTTCTCTGTCAAGTCATTGTTACACCTCTTTTGTAAACATTATTTCCCCTCTTTCGGCTCTCTTTAGCTCTCCCAAAACTACCCTCCCACCATTTTCCAAAATCCCACTGAACCTCTCCCAAGCTGATGGAATCACTGAGGTTGGAAAAGCCCTCCAAGGCCATTGAGTCCAATCTGTGCCCAATCCCCACCTCGTCACTGGAGTGCCACCTCCAGTCATTCCTTCAGCACCTCCAGGGATGGGGACTCCAAAAACTCCTTGGGCAGCCCCTTCCAATGCTTCACAACCCTTTCCATGAAGAAATTCCTCCTGATGTCCAAGCTGAGCCTCCCCTGGTGCACTTTGAGGCCGTTCCCTCTCCTCCTGTCCCTGTTCCCTGGCAGCAGAGCCTGACCCGACCTTGGCTTTCCCCTCCTGTCAGGGAGTTGTGCAGAGCCAGAAGGTCCCCCCTGAGCCTCCTTTTCTCCATCCCTGCCTTTGCCCAGTGCTGGAGTTAAGCTTTCCCCTGGCTCCAGGAGAACACATGGTTTTGCTTAGCTCTGCCGAAGGAATTCCGAGCAGAAAGTCGTGGATGTGGCTCTGCCAAGGTAAAGTAACCTCTGCTGTGAACTTGGACAATCAAAGCTCGGCCTTGTTTGTTTTCCTACGTATGGATTTACCAGCTGCTGCTCGCTGACATTTCCTGGTGTTTTCTTTTTCCCAATCCAGACGTCATTGCTGTGTTTGTCATCCCCACGTGCATGGGGTAGCCAGGTATCCCACCAGGCCTTTCCTCCACCCAGGGCAGCATCCAGCAGGGAATCCCAATTTACTGCTTGGACCAAATTTACTGTGGGGGGAACAGGTACAAGCAGTGTTTTACACACTCAGCCCCCAGAAAAAGACTCACAGAAATCTTAAGAGAAGCTGAGGAAAATGTCAGGGGATCCTGGAAGATCTGCTGTGTGTTTTATTTTAACTTTTCTGAAATGTTTGCTCTGAGAAATGTATGTCCTTGGAGATTTCTGTGTTGGATTAGAGAAAACAAGGGGAAACTTGACTGTAAAAGTGTGTATTTTCTCTTGTGAGGCTCCTGAATATTCTTGGGATTCACTTTGTTCTGTTCTGAGGGAAAGCTTTACACAAGGAGCACATCCTGGAGCTGCCACAACCAGAGCTTGACCCTTGTCACTGGCAGGTGGACATTTGTGTTCCCAAGGTTTGGGATAACTCCCAAAGGCTCCCTGGCTTCCTGTGTGTCCCTTGGCCCTTTATCCACACCCACATCCATGGATTAGCCACGCTGGATAAAGACAACTGGCAACCCTTTCTTCTGTTTGGGATTCAAACCAACAGCTCCTCCCACACCTTACACTGAAAAATTGGGGTTTGAGCCCCAATTATCAGATTTCCACAGCCTTGGCAAGAGCTCAGGTGTGGTAAAAACCCCTTGGTAAAGGATGAGGAAGGTTTTATGAAAAATAATTGTGTTTTACAGAGCTGCCTTGACACAAATGAGGGTTTGAGACCATTTTGTTGGCTTGTACAAGTTGCTTCTACCAATGACAATGATTTCACACATTGTCATTTAGAATTTGTGACCTACCTGGTGTCTTAGAGAGCAGTGGAATCGATTTAGGCTGCAAACAGAGCCCTCCAAAGCTCAGAAATGCCACATTTTCAGTTGCCTGCCCAGAAAACATATTTTCTCTATATTTTCTTCATTTAGTTTTCTCCACAAGCTGCCTCTCTGTTTTGGTGCACAGGATGAAAAACAGAGCTTGAAAACCTGGCAAAGTCTTTGTAGAGAAAGAGTTTCTCTACTTAAGAGGGTTTTTTAACTTGCCAGGTGTCTAAAGTTTCCCCAAACAACATCAATGCAGATTCTTGGGTCAAGTTAAGAAAATGACATTTTTAATGAAATTTGGGAGCTTTTATCACTGACCTTTAGAGTGCAGAGAAAAAGAGGTTTGAGATGTGGGTCCCAGCTCTCCCTAGTGATTTCAGTGACTGTTTGTGCCACTCCTGGGGTTATTTTAACACATTTAAAACAGGAAGCACCTTCAGGATCCCTGTGGCCCCAGGGAAGCACTGGGAGCAGCCTGGCTGGACCCAGCTCCTCAGCTGGAAAACCTCAACCTGTGCTCCTGGCACGTGCCTTGTCTTTGCTCCAGACATCCACAGGCAAAAAAATAAAAAATCACCTGGCACCAAGCCTGGCATAGCTGCAGGACCAGAATCCAGAGAAAGGCATCTTCAGGGAGCAGAGCTGGGAAGAGGGGTCTCTGGGGGAGTGGGATGTGATCCCCAGCTCCAGGCAGAGCTGTCCTCAGCCTGGCAGAAGCACAGAGGACAATGCCAGTGTCCCTGTTCTCCGAAGGGAGGTTGGAAACTGGGAAGGGAGAAAGGAAGTTTTTGTTCCCCTCGCTCCCAGGGAGAAATTCCTGGAGAAGAAGCAGCAGGGAATGCTACACAAAGCAGCACAAGTGATTTAAAAACCCTACAGAATGGAAGATAAATACAGTAAAATCTCTGCCCACCAGTGCTCCCCATGGCACAGGCCCTGACGGGCTGGTGGCTGCCCTTTGTCCCCAGGCTTCCCCTCAACCCATGCACCTTTGGGTTTGTTTATTTGAGTGAGTTTTCCTTAATCTGGGAGGATCCTGGAGCTGTTTTAAGCACTGAGGCTGCTCTGGCCCTGGGCTGAGCTCCACAAACACCCAGGGCATGGAGAAGTGGCCGGGCCAAGGCTCAGCCCTCCAACCTGGCGGGTAAAAATAACCCGAGCAGGAGGGTCTGGGAGATGAAAGCACCCACAGCACGTCCCCAAACACAAACCCTTTAATGAGGCCGAGCCACTGGGGCTGGCCCAACAATTTTGGGGGCTCTGGTGGCCAGGGTCCCCATGAATAGAGCACTTGTGGAAGGGCTCCCGTGCCACAAGCGGGGAGACGGCGCAGGGGAAAACAAGGCTCAATGAAAGCTTTTAGAAAGCTCTGCTTTTCCAGGCCACGTTTAACTTTAAAACTGCTGCGAACTTGATACCTCCAAATTCAGACTGGTTTCATGACAGCAGCGCACAGAAAAAGGGAGAAAAACCTGTTTGGCTTGATTTTCAGGTAAACTTAGACTTCTCCAGGAGCTTTTTTCCTGGCTTTTTATATTAGTGGAAGGCAGGTAATTTAACACATTTTTACAGGCTCACAGCAGTGTCAGGGCCCCTCATGATGAGAAAGACATTGAGGGGCTGGAGGGTGTCCAGGGAAGGGAATGGAGCAGGGGAAGGCTCTGGAACACCAGGAGCAGCTGAGGGAGCTGGGAAAGGGGCTCAGCCTGGAGAAAAGGAGGCTCAGGGGGAACCTTCTGGCTCTGCACAACTCCCTGCCAGGAGGGGCAGTGAGAGGGGGGTCATAATCTGCTCCCAGGGAACAGGGACAGGAGGAGAGGGAATGGCCTCAAGCTGTGTCAGGGAAGATTTAATTTGGGAACTAGGGAAAATTTCTTCATGGAAAGGTTGGTCAGGCATTGGAATAGGCCGATCAGGGAGTCCCCATCCCTGGAAGTGTTCAAAAAATGTGTGGGTGTGGCACTTGGGACATGGTTTAGTGGTAAAGTGGCAGTTTTAGATTAACAGGTGGACTCGATGGTCTTAGAGAGCCTTTCCAACCTTAGTGATCCCATGATACTCTGATTCCTGGGAGATTTGTGTTCATTTGCGTGTTTGCATTTGCAAACGTGGCCTTGTGTCAGAAACAAACACTCCAGATATTCCCAGAGCCATGATGGGGTCCTGGCCCTGTGTGTTCCTGTGTCCCCTGGAGGTGCTGGGGCTGGAGCTGCTGCTGCCAAGGCAGCTCATCCTGTGCTAATTAACTCAGAGTAACGAAGCAGGGGAGGCTGTTCTGTGCCAGCCCCATTGTTCCCACACTGAGGGACTCTGTCCAGCCCAGGTGTCCCTGCACAGGCAGGACGAGCTGTGGGCACCCCTGGAACTCACCCAGGAGCCCAGGTCACGTCCTGCAAACCATTGGAGCCCACGGAGCTCTGGCAGCAGCCCCAGCTCCCAGAGTTTGCTGGATGTTGCCCTGGAGAGCAGGAGCTCTTCCTGCCTTGCCTCTGGTCGCTTTTGCAGCCACCATGCCCAGGGCAGGGAGCACAAACCTGGGCATGCACAGAATGCCAGGAGAGAGAACAGCCTGTGCTGCTGCCCTCAACCACGAGTGCCATCTCTCACCTACAGCCCACAGGTGCCTTTGTGACATTGAATTGCCCTTGGTGACTTTCCTGGCTCGGTGGTGGGGGGGTGTCCAGGTGTCTCAGAGCTGCCAGGAGCAGCCTGGAGCCTGTGGATGAGCAGGACACACAGGGTGGCCAAGAGCTGCTACCTGCCTTCAATTCCATAAACTGCTGCTGCCTGAGAAAAAGGGGAGATTCAGGTTGGACATCAGGAGGAGTTTTTCAATGGAAAGGGTGCTCAGGCACTGGAAGGGGCTGCCCAGGGAGGTGTTGGAGTCCTCATCCCTGGAGGTGTCCAAGGAAGAGCTGGAGGTGGCACTCAGTGCTCCCGGCTGGTGACAGGGTGGGGACTGGGCACAGCTTGGGCTCGGTGATCCTGGAGGGCTTTTCCAACCTCAGTGATCCTGTGAAGGTTGGGTTGGGCCCACGATGTCGTGTGGATGCTTGGGAAATTCCTGCCCTCTGGGTCCAGGGGCCGTGGGAGGTGTCATCTGCTTCTCCCTGCAAGTGCAGGAGTTCCAGCTTGCAGAGCAGGCAGTGGAACAAGTGTAAAATCCTCCCTGCAGAGCTCCCAGGGAGTTCTGCAGGGTTATCTCAGTCCTTGGACGTGGTCAAGCAGGAATTTGGCTTAGGAAGGGCTGGAGTCAGGTGCAGCTGTGGCACCACAGGAGCATCCCTAAGCCTGAAGCTGCTGGGATGGGATTCAGAGCAGCCTGAGATGGGCTCTGGCAGGTGCAGGTCTGCAAGCATGTGGGAATGAATAATTTGGGAATGACTGAGGCAGGAGGCGATGGAATGATGGGGGACAACCCTTCCCTCACCTTGCTCCAGTAAAAATCCAAGCCATGGATCAGGGGTTTAAATCAACTGGTCTGGTTGAGGGTTCCCTGCCCATTGCAGGGGGCTGGAATGAGATGGTCTGGAAGGTCCCTTCCAACCCTGGGGACCTGCAGCAGGGTGTGGATGAGCAGGACACAGCCCTGCCTCCCTCATCCCAGCCTGAGGAGCTCCTGCTGCTCTCAGCAGCTCCTGGATCCACCAGGATTTTGGGAAGTGCTGAATCAGCCGGGGGTGGGACCCACCTGTGCTATAAATACCTGTCCTCTGCCAGAGCAGGGCTCGGAGTCAGCAAAACGTTCCAGCACGTGCTCAGCCACACCCAGCCCTTGGCAGAAGTTGAGCATCTGCTTATTTTCAAGCCTGAACTTCTAAATTTGGGAGGCTGAAGTGGGATTGCCACGGGATGGCCAAGCTGGTGGTGGCCATGATGGGTTTTGTTGCTTGCCTGGAGCTCCAGGGAATGCTGCCTTCAGCTCTAACACTTTTAAAGAACAAAAAAAAAAAAAATAGTCCAAAGCTGTATATAGGGGAATAAACATTCCCACAAGTCATCTGCTGTTAATTTAAAGTCGAATCAATTCATTTTGATCCAAAGGCAGCAGAGCAGCTTTCAGCCTCTGAAGACCATTGAATATTACGCTTGATATCATCAGCAAAAGGATTGTAGGGCATGTTTTATTTCACCAAGAGCATTGAGTGCTGTGCCAAACTCTGTCTCCTGAGGGTCAGTGCAAATGTGTTCTCCTGCTTTTCATACAATGTGGTTGTGCAACTCCTTAACTATTCCTGCAATTTTAGCTTGGAGGCTTCTCTAATGCAAATGTGTATCTTGGTGTCACAGACTTATCTCCCCCTAAATAAAAAAATGTATGAACAACCTTCCTGCCAGGGCCTGAAGGGGCTCCAGGAAGGGTGGAGAGGGACTTTGGGCAAGGCTCTGGAGGGACAGGACCTGGGGGAATGGCTTTTGGTTGAAGAAAGTTAGATTTAAGTTGGATATTGGGAAGAAATTCTTGGCTGCAAGGGTGGGGAGGCCCTGGCACAGAGAAGCTGTGGCTGCCCCACTGCTGGAAGTGTCCAAGGCCAGGTTGGACAGGGCTTGGAGCAGCCTGGGATGATGGAAGATGTCCCTGCCCATGGCAGGGGTTTGGAAATAGACAATCTTTCAGGTCACTCCACATCCAAACCATTCCATGATTCCAAAACCTCACATGTGCCATGCTGCCACATGAGATTTTTACCTGAAATATGGGAACCAGTCACTTCCCAGCAGAGAAGATACAAAGTGAGGAGTTCACCTAAATCCCTCAGAGAAGCTGGACTGTACCAGACCCATGTTAAATTAAATCAGGAAACAGCAAATTGGACATTGCTTGCTTTAAGATCTTCATTTACCTTTTCTTCTGCTTCATGTGGAGGAAAAACCTCAGTGGGAAGCAGGAACATTGGGCAACTGCCTCCAAGCCATGTTTGATTCCCTGCAGCTGCTCAGGGTGAGTTCATTATCTCCTCAAAGGAGGAATTCCTATTTTTACAGGGTGATTAGCAGGCTGATGGAAACATGGAGAGAGCAGAAACCCAAATATTTAGGCAGAGCCATAAAGCTCTTCCGAGAGCCGGCCCCACAGCTGCAGCAAACACTGGTGATTTTTGGGTGACACATTTTTCCTGAGGGATAAATTGCTGGAATAGCTTGAAGGGAGCATTGCCCTGTGCTTGCACGTCACTGAGCAGGGCAGAGCTGCAGTGACAACCAGCAAGGGGGTGGTTTGGCCTCACTGGGCCCTTCCCAGTCTGGTTTTGTTGTCCTGGTGTCAGGTCCCTGTGGGAATGACGGATGTGGCGGAGCTGTGCCAGAACACAACAGCTCGGCTGGGACCAGGGACAACCTTCTGGGGGCAGAGAGCTCTCAAATTTTGGGTGGCTGCAGGTCTCCCCCCATGGATGTACTCCAGGGCTGGGGATGATTCCGTGCACCCTTCTCCAGCACATGGATGCTCATCCCACCCACTGCAGTGGAGCAGGTGCCAGCCCAGCTCACGCACTCCAGATTTAATAAAGATCCACAGTGTTGCTGCTGAAAAGTCTGAATCAGTCTAGTCCTGCTTGATCTCTCCCTCCCTTTCAGCCTTCCCAGTTAATAATGGGCACATGGAAGTGATTAAGGGAGCCTCGTGTGGCTGGTCCTTGTTGTTTGTGCTCCCTCAACGTGAGCTTTATCTCCCAGCACGAGGGGGACGTGTTTGGCACGTTGGACCTGCAGGCTTTGCCAGCTGCAGGGAGAGCACCAGCTCCTCCCCACACCTCTGGAGCAGGGAATTTCTGATTTTCTCCTGGTGATAAATGTGTGGCTTTAATAACCAAGATAAGCTCAGCCTTGGCCTGCTTTGTGCAGTCTTTGTGTTGCTTCTCCTTCACCAAGCGATGCCTGGGGTGGGTTTCATTTTGAGCAGGTTTTTGTGACCCTCTGTGTTCTGCCATCCATCAGCAAGTCCTGGTGGATCTATGTCAAATGCCAAAATTAAGGATAGAGGGGAAAACTACCGAAAATCTTAGAAAAACTTTCCATATCTGTTAAGAAATCTCATTTTCTTTGACTAACACTTACTAGAAAGTTGGAGCCCTGCTCCACGTTCTGTCCAGCTGGCAGCCAGTTCACAAAGTCATCCAGAAATTGTTTGGAAACCCTGTTATTGACAACAGTAACTATTAACACACCCAATGAGCTAAAAACTAATGCACATATGGGAGAAAATAAATGCAGAGCATGTGCATGTTTGTGGAAATTAAGGGAAATTAAGGATCCTGGAATCACAGAATGGTTTGGCTTGGAAGGGAACATAAAGCTCATCTTGTTCCACCCCCTGCCATGGACAGGGACACCTTCCACTAGCCCAGGTTGCTCCAAGCCCTGTCCAACCTGGTCTTTCAAGATGGAAAGGATGGAATGATGAAGATGGCGAGGAATCCTGCTGGGAGCTTTGGTGGATCTCGTCCAGTTTCAGGTCTTGAATCTTGGTTAAATTCTACCAACCTTTTTCCTTTTCTACCTATTTTTGACCCAGCTTACTCCAGACCCTTCTCAGTTGAAGAACAACCCCCTGGAAGGGCTGCTGGCATGGCTGGATCTCCTGGGGATTGTTTGCATAACTTTGGATGTGCTCTTTTAGATCTGGAGTGCTTGTTTTGATCTTTGTTTGAATAATACTCAGAGTGTTGATCCATGACGTGGTTTCCTACAGCCTCCAAAGAGGTACAGGATCATAAAAAAGATATTGTTGGGTTTAGGTGTTTCTTTAATTAATTCTTTAATTTCTGTCATTAACCCAGTGCTGCCAAGGCCACCACTAAACCATGTCCCCAAGTGCCACGTGTCCTCTAAACACACAAAGGGCATTTTGTGGCAATTATAATATCTCTTAAATGACTTAGTTTATCTTTCTTTGTGTCTGGAAGTTCAGGAGATTTTGGGCATTTCCTAAATCCATTAATTTATGGGAAGAGCACTACTGGGTGATTGGGAGCTGGGGAAAATCTTCTCAATGTAAAAAAGCTAAACCTAAATGCAGAGACTGAAGCAAATTTCCATGTGCTGGCAAAATGAGATGGTTCTGTTTTCCTTTCTAATTCCTGTGTTTCTGGGAAATAAGTTAGGTATTGTCAGTTAATAATCCATAAAAATGGTAGCAGAGGTTAAAGCACAGAATACCCAGGGCCAACACATCCATCCTCTCTCCCTGTTCTGAGTTTTCCCCCTTGGACTGGTGGAAATGCCCCATTTCAACCCTCATTTCCTTAGCGTTTAACCAAGCACAGCTTCACTGCCTGGGAATGTTGTGGGGGCTCTCCCACCAGGGATGCACCTGCTAAGAAATACAAGGAAATTTGGTGGGACCCCCTAATATGGGAAGAAGAGGTGACCCAGCTTCTCAGCATGAAAGGGGGACACACGTTGAGCACAGAGTCACACAGGTGTGTGAGGCCTAGTGGGGTCTCCCCACCAAAAACCCCTTTTCCTGTCTGTTGGACCACAAAACCCAGGCAGAAGAAACACCTGGTGCTCCAGGGGTTGTTTTTCAGGTTGACAAAAGAGGAAAGGAACAGTTTTACCACGAAGGCAACACATCCCAGCAGCACCCAGGTCAGCATGTGCAAAATCAGCCTTAAAATGGGCTGAAGTTGTGCTTTTGTTTAGAAATAATAAATGGCTGGGAAATGCACCCACCAGAGATCTCTGGTCTCATTTTTGGGCTCCTCCATGTGATCTGCCCTAATCCACAAAATACAGGAGATTATGCCTTTGGAATAATCCCTTGGGATTGTCTGGAGTGGTGTTGTCCAAGGCACACCCATAGCTCATTTACTGGGCCAGCAATGAGCCACAAAGATCCTTTCCATGCATAAAAATATTCCCATTTCTCTATCAGCATAAGATTTAGTTCCTCTCCTCGTTCTGAGCAACTGTTTGACTCTTTGGAAGGAAGTGATCAGGTATTCTGCAAATTCAATTAATTCCCTGGGTCACAGGATAGTCCTAAGACAAGGAGTTAAACTTGTTTCCTTTTCCTTTGTTTTTAAGCTCATTTTCATTGTGTCCAGAGTATAGCTGAGATAAGCTCTGCAGTAAACACACATCAGGGCTAGATTCTGCAAGGAAACATATTTTTGTCTTTTTTTTCCCCCTTAAACCAGGGTTTTAACTGGATCCTTGTCTAATTCTCAAGGTCATTGTTAAATATTTTAAATACTTGGTGAAATGCCAAACTATTTTCATGGCCTGAAGTTTTCTCTTTGGAGAATTCTTGCAGACGAGGAAATGTGTCATCTTCAGCAGTTGTGTCAAAGAGAAACCTGCCTTGACAAGCATTTTTGTGACTCAAGGATTTGACTAAAGTTTTATTTATATTGAGTGGGACCAAGTGTCTTGGCATGTATTTAATCACCAGCAGCAGTATTTAATTTAATTTAATGTAATTTAATTTAATTTAATTTAGCAGATTTAATCTCTGCAACAGGACTGTGATTATTATAGATTTTATTTATTAGGGAAAAATCGTTTTATTGCTGTAGTTTGTATTAAAGCTGGGCTGAAACCATCATCAGGTCTTAGATGGGCCTGGATGAAGCAGGGGAAGGCCTGATGGCCCCTCTTGCTTAGGGCACATTCCCTCTCCAGGAACATCCACAGGGCTGGGGAAGGCAAATAGGACACACTGAGGGAAAAGTGGATTTTTCCTTTCTTGACACCCAGTTGTGGGGAATCATTTTGCAGTGAAAGCCTCTCCCAGGCTGGGCAAGAGGTTTGGGTCAGGCCTTAATCTACAGTGGAATAATAATGCCTGAGGAAACCTGGATCTTGCCACGGCTTGGTGTTATCTTTTCTCAGTTTTATAGTGGGAAAAAACAAATTCAGATCTTTCTGTGATACCCTTTCACCATCACTCTCCTTGGGGAAAGAGCTGAGGAAGCTTAAATGAGGTTGGAGTTTGCACCAGGCCTGTGCTCTGCACTGAGTGTGGAGATTGACCAAAAATGCTCAAAGCATGAATTTATGGTTGGTCTGACTGGGAATTCTGATTTGCTTGAAGGAAGGAGCAAACAGAACTTTCCAATGTTGGATTATGAACAGGTGAGCTCTTTGTGTTCCTTTTGGGAGAGCAAGGGAGCATTATCAGCCAGAAAAGAATTGATCTTGATCAAAACCGGTCATTTTTATTTCCTTCCAAGCCCTAATTTTGATCTGCTGCAGGTGATTTACAGCAAAACTCCAAAGTGTCTGGAAGCACTGGTCATTATTCCTGTTACAGGGCAGGGCTGGGCTTTGTTCCCCTTGGGTTTTCCATTAGGAAATGTGGTCAGGCAAAGTGGCAGGACAGGGTGGGGTCCCCTTCCCTGAGGGATTTAACAGCCATGAGCATGTGGCACTCGGGGACATGGGACAGGAGAGGATTTGGCAGTGCTCAGGGAATGGATTTGATAATCTCAGAGGGGTTTTCCACCTTAAATTATTCCATGAGTCTGGGCTGGGGTTTAGAGGGCAACAAGCCCCATCCTGATGGGCCACTGGCTGTGGGGACAATGTGGGGACAATTTTCTCTCAGGTGTGGAGATTCCTGGTGGACTCTGTGACAGGGAGAAGGGCACTGAGCAGGGCAGAAGGGCAGGACGTGGTGTGGGTCTGACATTTGCCACTGTCACCACCAGAGTGGCCCCTGGTGATGGGCGGGGAAGGGCTGCCTGGAGGTGTCTGTTCATAATTAATTAACAACAGCAATAATCCTGAGGGATTTAATGAAAAAGGTTACAAAACATGGTTTGCTTTGTAGAGAAAACAAAGATCTTTTATTTTGCAACTAATTAATCCCATCTTTCCCCCTTTGTGGCTTTTTTGCCCCTTCCCAGGGAAGGAGGGGGTAGAAATTAGGATTAATTTCTTCCATTTCCTTACCCCTAATGAAAATTTAGGGAGACCATAATTCACATGAGCACATTCCATGAAGTGAGGGGAGAAGAGTGAGAGGAGAGGGTGAGATTCCCAAGATTTGGCAGGTGGAGCCATCACTCAACCCCAGAGGAGGATGGAGTGATATTTTTTGGGGGTTCTTGGCAGTTTTGGGGTATTGATGTGGCTACAAACTGGTACAGCTTTAGGAGAGAGGCAAAACATTGTGCCTAAAAACCTGACTGGATAAAACCCCACCTGCCTAAAAACCTGCTCTAAGCAGCAACAGAGATGGTTCTGGGGAGGTATCAGTGGGGATATTATTTCTTTATGATCTCTTCTCTGGCCTCCTCAATATTTGTTTTATGCAGCTGCCTCCAACATCTGCTTTTCATCTCTGCTCTCAGTCCATGTAGGTATTCAAAAATGCCTTCCTTCTTTCAGCTGCTTTCTGTGCCTCCTGCCTTGTCAGTGAAACGTGCAGATGATTGAATTCAAAAATCACTTAAAAACAGATTATTGAGTCTTTTACACCCAAATAGTTAAAGGAGTAATGTCAGCTGCCTTCCACACAGGGGAAGATGGGGAAAAAGAGCAAGATGAGCCTGAAATTTCTCAGGATTCTGAAAGGGGGCTGAAGCTCTTCTGTAGCTTCCAATATGAGGTGTTTTCCCAGCTTTCTACCTGATGGATTTTAAGCTGTTTCCCATCCCCTCCTCTGCGCACTTGGAGCAATCAGACACCAGGCTGTGGTTCAGCCTTTGAGCCCAGGATCCACCTCTGGAGCATTGGGGTTCCTGGGAGAGCGGCTCCTTGTGGTCAAGCATCCAGCCTTGGTGTCAGAAATCTCCGATTCCTCGGCTTTTGGCAGCGGTTGGCGTCAAAAACATCTCAGTCCTGGCACGGCAGGTCCTGGCAGCTGCCTCTGAGCCCTGGCACAGCAGGTCCTGGCAGCTTCACCCCGCGGGGATGGGGGGGTGGGGTTGCACTACCGGGGCTTTGCCGTTGTTCCATCCCATTTTCAGCCTGAAATCTCTCCCTCCTCCCCGGGACACGCGGGGTTGTTGCTCTTGGATTAAGGAGCTGCAGCTCCGAGGCTTTTCTCAAAAGCAAATATAACTTTTGACCTCATTGAGGAGCAGATTTTGCCTGGATCCAAGACCAGCAGCTCCACGAAGCTCCTGATGCCTTCTCCCTCTCATTCTCACTGCAGCCTCCTCGGAGAAAAGTCCTTTTTCTTCACAGAAAATCCCTCTCCTTTTGATGTTTTTCCCATTCTTTCTTATTTATCTCCTTGGGCAAAGCTCGCCCTTGGGATCACTTCCCTCCACACTGCAGTACCTGTGTGTTCCTGGGGCTGAGCTTCTCCTGCATCTTGGATCAGCCACAGAACAGGCAGATCTCCATTTTCTCATGTAGGTGATTAACAGTGAGCTTTTGAGCTCCAAGACTGAAAATTAGGCAGAAAATACTCCCAGGCTCAGGGTGGGTAGTCTGAAGCATAACCCATCTTCCAACCCAGAGGGAAAATGGGATTTTCATCCCTTCCTTCTCCTTCTCCTTCTCCCCCTGCTCTTCCTCCTCATCCTCTTCCTTGGAGTTAGGGCAAACTGCCCATCATAAAGAGAGGAGACTGGAAAAAAGGCTGCTAGGTTATGGCTCTGATGTCTAAGAGGTGTAAGGGATTTTAAGGAAAGGAACAAGGTGTAGAATTGGGGCCAGGTGGGATCGAGGTCTGCAAGCCCTGGAGGTCTCCAAGCCCTGGAGGTCTCCAAACCAGCCCTGAGTGGAGCCCCAAGGTTGATGTCCACCTGGATTCACATCCCCTGGTTTTGTTTAGCAGGCAAAGGAAAATCTCCCGTGCTTCTGTGTCTGCCTCCATCTGAAAATGTAAACTATGGCAAAGTATCTGCTTATAGTGTGACCTCTTCACTGGAGTGAGGGTTCTGTTCTGGGGTGAATTCCAGCAGACCACGGTGTTTACAAGGAAAATGCCTTTTTTCAGTGTTCTCATGCCCATTTAAAAATCCTTGGGGGAGAAGCTGCAGAGTTTTCATGGCTCACCCAGGAAAGTTGAGGCAATAAATATTCCTACTGCACTGTTTTAAAAAATAAAAGAAAAAAGAAATTAACTACAATCACTTTTAAATAATTGTTTGGTACCTCCTGTGGCGATGCATCTGCTCTGAGTTTTAAACCAGTGATGTGCTGGGTTTTCCACCTGAACTCAGGTTTGCAGCAAGCAGGAACAAACTCAGCCCTGCCAGGGCTCGGAGCTGGCAAGAGGTGGGGTGCCCCAGGTCATCATTTCTAAATTCTACAAGGGATTTAGCCCACTCTGGGGCCAGGGCTGTGCTGGACAGACAAAACCCTTCCCGAAGGATTCTGGCTCCCCACCGTGGCAACAGCACGAGTTGGGCTGGAAAATGTGCCAGGGGAGGCAGCCCAGGGTGATGAGGCTGGAGCTGCATGGGAAGGTGATGGACAGGGCTTGGAACAGCCTGGTCTGGTGGAAGGGATCCCTGCCCATGGAGGGGGTGGGATTGGGTGGCCTGTAAAGTCCTTTCCAACAGAACCGTGCTGTGGTGACAACTGGGCACTGGGAGTTGCAGCCCCTGGGAGCTCCAGCTGCTGTTGCAGGAGCTGCTTCTGCAAAGGGCTGGGGGAAATGACAGTTCCTGTGAGGGACAGGCAGGGTCCCACACTTCCCCATGGTCAGCGGGCTCTGCAAACAAACTTCCCTGTGCCTGGAGACAGATCAGAGCCTGGGACTCAGTCCCTCTCCTCCTCAGCATGCTCAGGGAAAAGCCAAGAGCAATAGATTTATGGAATCCAAATATCACAAATACCATTTATTTACACTGCTGATGCCAAAAGGAGAAGCAGATGCTTCTGGTTTGGATGCCTGTCCAGCCTAATCTCAGGAAAACATGGGGGTCAGTGTGAGGGAAAGGCAGAAATCAAAACCTTCCATGTGTTACCCCCAGTTCCAGTCCTGGTCCATCCCTGTCACATCCTGGCAGCCGTGTGTGCCTGAACACAAAGCTCAGCTCCCCAGGAACAGCCTCCAGAGCCACAATCCCGTTTTCCCTAATGATGCTGTAAGATATCCATCCAGGATACCTCCAGGGGGCCAGAGCCGGGTCCAGAGGGCTGCAGAGCAGTGCAGGGCTCTGGGTGACTCCGTGTGGCAATGCCTTGTCCTGGCTCAAACCACCCCGGGCACAAAGGAGTGGATAAACAGCCCCTGGGGGATTTATTTGGCAATTTCACTGTGCATGGGAGAGGCCCCAAAAAAAGGTCTGAATAAAGGGCAATTGTGTGGCCACTGAAAGGTGTGTTTGGGGACCAGATGTGGAGCTGCCCTGGCAGGGACACCTTCCACTGTCCCAGCTTGCTCCAAACCCCATCCAGCCTGGCCTAGGACACTTCCAGTGACCCAGGGGCAGCCACAGATTCTCTGTCCCAGGGCCTCCACACCCTCACAGGGTGATTTTTCTTCCAAATATCCCACCTCACCCTGCCCTCATTCATCCAAAAGCCTTTCCCCCTGTCCTGTGCCTGCCTGCCTTTGCCCAAGTTCCCCGGCTGGTGGCAGAGCAAAGCAGGGTTTTCCTTGGGGCTGCTTTGATCCATCTCTCTCCCAGCAGAGGGCACGATGTGCAAGCGACAGCGGCGATCCCCGGCCAGGAGCGGTTCCAGGAGCTGTTCCAGGAGCTGTTCCAGGAGCGGTTCCAGAAGCGGTTCCAGGAGCGGTTCCAGGAGCGGTTCCAGTGGTGATGCAGCAAACAGGAACAGGAGCCAGCACCCCCCAGACGGGACGTGTCAGACACAGCGTGTCCTGGGGGTGACCAGGGCCACTCACTGCTCCCAGCCCGGGGCCAAACACCTTCTTCCACTTTCGAGAGCACTTGGTTTCGTTATTGAACGCCCTCGGAGGTCCTTTAAATGGCATTTGGAGAAGCAGCTGTGAGTTCAAGAAAATGGAGCCAGTATCTGTTAGAAGAAACCAAATTGCCCCCAATATTCTGGGATTTTGATCTCGAAAGAGCAGCATTTCCCAAGAACATTCAATGTCTTCTAACAACGGGATTTACTGCAGGGAGCAAACCCATCTCCTCAATTCAACCTGCTCTGTGAGTTGTGTGAGGTCTAAATCCAAGTGTTTGGATTATCAGTGCTTTAGAAAACTCATCTCTAAAAATGACTTCGTTGTAGAAAAGTATCTTCCTGTCTGAGTCTTTCCTTTTCCCTGGATTATTACCAAACTTTCCTTGAAAGAATTTTCCCAGCAAAAAGTAGGAGGAAAGTTCCCTTCTTGCCTTAATCATTACAGTAAACATGCTGTGTAACCTCAGCTGTATAATCTTAGGATTTTGGTCATTCCTATGACATGGGAATTCCCCTTTCATGGACACCATTACATATCTATTCCGAAAATTCTTTTATTTCATCTTTCTGTTGGCATGGTGCTGCTGCAGTGATGCAAGTCCTGGTTGACACTCACTTACAAGCAGTGAAATCTAAACCACTTTTTTTCCAAGAGGCAAAGTTTACACAAGTCTGATGTTCTGGGAGAGCCTCTTGTGAGGGGAAAATGCCTTCCTGCAGCAGCCCCATGCCAACTGTGTCCTGCCCATCCATGCTTCCATCGGAATTCCCTGTTGTAGGGATAGGTGCCTCTCCCTGCACCGCAGAAAAGGCTTTTGTGGTCCTGGAGAGGATGGACTGGGGGGAAGCTGGTGCAGGAAATAGCTCCAAGAAAAACACAGGCTGTCCAGAGAAGCTGTGGCTGCCCCATCCCTGGAAGTGTCCAAGGTTGGACTGGGTTTGGAGCAGCCTGGGATAGTGAAAGGTGTCCCTGCCCATGGCAGGGGGTGGATTAGATGAACTATAAGGATCCAATCCCACCCAAACCATTCCATGATTTTGTGATCCCAAGCTCTTGGCAAAGGCAGATTCTGAGCTCTTTTGCAGAGAGTGACCTGACATCACAGCCACAGCTACATCAACCACCAGGAGCCAGACAAAACCGCTCAGGGAATCGTATCCAAGTGGAAAATAAAAATAACTCATGTGGTTTAGTCAAACTGTAGAGAAGCCCATTTTATTTCAAGGATTTGGAAACTTCAGGTGAGGATGTGAACAAAGGGAATGGAGGGACTGTCCTTGACTAAAGTGCTTTGGGTGTCCCAGCCATGCAGATCTCTCTGGGCCCGGTGTTCTCTGGGCCCAGAATTTCCTTGTGGAGCATCTCCTTCCCTTTCAGCCTGACCACTGCCACAGCCCCCAGCTGCTCTCAGGAGGGACATTGGGTCATCAGAGGATCACCACAGTTGGAGCATTCTCCAAGAACACAGAGTCCAACCTGAGCTGTTCCATGTGCAGAGGTGGCACCAGCCAAGGGAAAAGCCAAAGGCTGCTCATTCTCCTGGGAAATCACTCCCTCCCCTCGCTGCTGGGTGTGCACAGAGCAGCTCTTGGCCCTGGAGGACAGCAGGAAGGGCTTCCCCCCACAGCACCCATGAACAGCACAGCAAAACCACCAGAAGCCCCTGGGTCTCCCCTGGTGGCTTTCTCTTGACAGGGGGAACTCTACCATTTATCAGTTTGATCATCCTGTGCAGGGTTTTGTTTCCTCTCCATCTGCAAAGGTGATCAGAAGTGGGGCTGATGGGGACCAGCTGCCAGGAACTGCACCCCAGCAAAGCTGTGAATTTGCTGAGATAGGATAGGAGATAGAACATCCCCCAGTGTCACTGGGTTCTCTCTGTCCCTCTTTGCCAACAAAAGAGTCAAATGTGGTCTAAATACTCACTATAAAAGCCTTGCCAACCCGGGCTGTAACAAAATAATAATCTCCTCTAGATCTCTCTAGGAGAACCTCAGCAAAAATACATAAGTAATGAGCAGGCTTTAACAAAATACATTTTTATTAATTACAGCACTTCAAGTAACATTTAGTCTCTCCTGGGAGTGTTTCAATTTGGGCTTCAGGAGCAAGAGCAGTTTGTCACAGTGAATCAGTTCGTCAGGACATTCTTCCTGCTGACAGGATCAGCTTTGTTTGGGAATGTTCGTCCATGGGTTTAATGGACTTGATTACATTTCTGCTCAGCTTTTACTGATCCCCAGCCCTTGGCAGAACTTCTTTTTGAGTTCCCTGAGATGCAAAGTCAGCACTCAGCACTCACTGCTGGTGCCACAGCCACGGGCTGAGGATAGAAGAAAGATCTGGGAATGGCACAAGGATTTGGGGATAGCAGAATCATCTGGGGGTGGCAGAATGACCCAGGGACGGCATAAAGATCTAGGGATGGCAGAAAGATCCGGGGGTGGCAGAAAGATCTGGGCATGACAGAATGTCTGGCAGAAGACTCCTCACCACAGTCTGTGCCTGGAGCTGGTGGGTGTCTCCCATGTGAAGTCAGGAGGATCTGGAAGTGCCCATGGCCATGTCTGTGTTAGGCAGTGTCAGAGGTATCTGAAGCACTTTGTGCTTTGCTGATAAAATTCCAAAGCATTGAAGAAATCCCAGGAATCACCAGCTGGGGAACAGCTCTCCCACATCCACCCAAACGCCAGTGTTGTCAGAGGGATATCTGTGGCTGTGATCTTCCACACCACTGCCAGGGGAGGTGGGACAGCTCTGCTAATCCCTGAAAATCCTTCTCTGCCTCTACACCTACAGCCACGGAGTCGCTGGAGATGCCTCTGGATGCAGCACATGGAACCCTCCACAAAGGGGGGTTTTCAAACTCTCTCTCCTAGGATTGCATCAAACAGCTGCATTCCAGCTTTCCACCTCATTATTTCTGAAGAAGGATGTGAGAGAAGCTGATCCTGCTTTGCTGGGACAACCTCCCAAGAACAGCTCCAGGAATGTTCCAAGGTGTGGCAGCTCAGCCCTGCTCTGTCCCAGGGACTCTCCAGGTGGGGCTGATGCCATGAGCCCACCTTGGGCAGCTTGGTGCTCACCTTGTGTCTCCATCTCACCTCCTGAGCCTGGGGGTCACCTGAGTTAGGAATATTTTAGGACATAGATCCTGTCTTTAGTAAACAACTACACAACTGTTGGCTCAACAGATCCCTGAGGAAGCCTTTTAGCATCCTTTTTATATTAAAAAAAATAGTGGGGTTGATTTACCACCATGAAATGTCTTTTCTTTCACCTGTACAGTGAATAGTCTACATAAACACACACCAGCTGTGGTGTCTCAATGCCAAGGGGCGCCTCAGCCCCAAATTCCTCTCAATAACAGCTCAAGAGCACCAGGAATCAGGAAGGCTTAAACCCCCTGGTGAGCCTTGGTCTCGGTTATTGAGCAGTTTCCAAAATTCTCCAAGAACCGTTGAAGGGAATTGCGTTGAAGGGTCTCGCGTTGTTCCAGCGTTCCCAGAAGGAGCACACCCTACTTGGATTTGAGTCTAGACCTGGCAGACATGCTGAAAAATATCTTGTAGTAGATGTACACATTGACAATCCTCAGCAGAATCCCCAGGACGTAGCTGAGGGACCTGAGCTGGGCCGCGGCCATGCTGGAGAGCTGCAACAGGAGCCCCAGAGGGCGGCGGGAGGGAGCGGAGGCACCGCAGGCCCTCAGGTGCTCATCCACGAGGAACAGGGCACACTCTGCTGCCACCAGCGCCCAGATCACCCTGGAGACCAGCCTGGCGTTCCTGACTGTCCGCAGGGGCCGTGACTGAGAGGGCAGGAAGGTGATCAGGTAGGCCTCGAAGGCCACGCAGCTGAGCAGGACACAGCTCACGTGGGCGTTGGCCGTGAGGAGAATCCGTGCCAGGGCCGAGGCTGCGGGAGAGGCACCGGCACCAAAACTCCCCAAAGCCACGTCAGAAACAAGGCTGAGGAGAACCAGGATGTCTGCCTGGGCCAGGCTGGAAATGAAGACGGTGGTGGACTTGGAGGAGACCTTGGCAGACTGCAGGAGGACCATGGTGTACGCGCTGCCCAGCAGCCCCAGGATGGTGCTGACAGCATTGCAGGAAGACAGGACGAGGTATTGGATGTATTTCAGTGCCAGGTATCTTCTGAGATCTTTCATGTGGTCTCTCTCCATTGAAATGCCAGTTAGGGAAGAGTACCTGGAATACATGTAAAAAACCCTCGGTGATTAAATGTAAAATTAGAGGATGGATTCCAGGAGCATTATGATGGACCTGCACTTGTACAGGCACATTCCAGAGTCAAGAACTGGTTGGAGATGACACCAGCTCAAGATCTGAGATTGTATTTACACACTTATGCCCTAAACAGGAAGGAAGTTTGTAAAGTGCCTGGATATTTTTAGGTAGAAGCATAATTTGTGTAATATTGCACTGTAAGGATGTAAGTGTGAAATATCCCTGTCCCTGAAAGGGAGGAGCCAGAAAATGATAAGCTGCAGTTCCTAGAAAATACTAAAATCATCTACGAATTCAGTTCTAACAAATAAACAAAGAAATTGTTATCTAAATGAGAGGGAGGAGATAAGGAAGAAAAATGTGGGTTTCCCACAGATAAAGCAAATTGATTGAGCCCAGCTTCTTCCTGTAGCAGGGTGATCAATCCTGGTGGGAACCAGCCAGTGTCACATAGCTTGAATTTTCTGAAGAGTTTCAATATTGCTTCATGAGGCATTTTTAGGGAGGAGCCAGGTAAGAAATGTGGCCTAGGTGAATCTGTGGTTAAGTCATACACAGCTGGATGGGCAACCGAGGGAGGGCTCATTCTCGGGAATTTGTGGAATGATGTGTCAGGTGGGGCTCTGCAGAGATCTCACATTTTGTGGTTTTCATTAACTGCAAGAAGGAGCTCAGCAGAATTTAGGCCTTGACTGAGATGTGTGTCCAGTTTTAAGGCAAAGAGCTCAAAAAAGGTGTCTCTGAAGAAGTTTCAAGGAGGCCAAGCCGCAGAGATTTAGCCAAGTGTAACAATTCCATTTCTCTCTCCTGCTGAGAAATTATCTCCTTCTGTAAATTCCCAGAACTCCCAATGTCAGCACGTTGGAGCTGGTGTTACAGAGCTTTTCCAGTGCATTTACCCAGCAGGTCTGGGTAGTTGCTTAAGTCACCACCTGAGTTTAATTTTGCTGGGATGATGGGAAAGTGATAATCCCGAGTGATTCCCATGAAAGGTACAGAGCCAGCTTTTTGAGACTGGGATTCCCAGTGCTTGTAGAGACTTGGCTGGTACTAGATTGACTCATCTGAGATTCGCATGTGCCTGTTCTCCTTTGTCTTTGAAGTGTCTGATCCAACTTGCTGATGGAATACTTTGGGAAGAAGTAGGAAAAGGTTTCTCCCTGTATTTCAGATGAGTCAGCTCATCCTACCCTCACTTCCCACAATGATTAAGTAGAAAAACAATTCTTCATTTTGTGGCAAAAGCAAATGATCATAGAGGTCTTCTCCAGCCTTAATGACTCCATGATTGGTTTGACCCTTTTTTTTCATACAGAGCACCAAAGAAATGCCAATCTAATGGAGCAAACCCTGAATCCACAATGTGGAACTCGTACAAGTCCCCAGCCCCAAGTGGAGGAGAACCAAGCCATGACATATACAGCTGAATCCTGATTTATTTTGTTATCTTCAAGCAAATTACTCCTTTGAAAGGTGCATTAAGAATCTCCTGTCATTATTTTTTTCTTGCAACCCATTTCTGAGTCCACTTTCATTAATTATATTTTTGAGGAGATAAATTATATACCTTGATAAAGATCTTTGCTCATTTTACAACCACCATCCGAGGGCTGGATTTAGAGCAGGTCTTGTCCATGAGGAGCATTTGAACTCAGAGTTTCTGGACTTTGAACCCTACCTTACCCCAGGGTTTGGTGATGAGTCCAAGGAGGAGTGTTAGGAATCAGGAGCAGCCGAAGAAGTGGGAGGAGGTGCCCAGGGAGGGACCCTGAGGAGCTCGAAATCTTTCTCCCATCCTCTCTCCTTGAAACTTCTGCATTTTCCATAGTGCTGCCAGCATTTTTCTGAACACCACAGTGTCCTTTGGAAAGGACCTGGAGCTTCTGGCTGGAAGATGCCTTCCCACTTTCTGTGGGACATGTCAGAGGTGTCCATCTCTTCATTCCTTGGCTGCCCCTCGAGGCAGGATCACTGTCAGGGCTCCCTCCTGCTCCCTCCACCTCTTCCACACTATAATTTAGGGGTTAAAACTGGCATCCAGAATGCAGCAGAGCAAGGTTTGATTTCCTCCTTCGCCTCAGGGCGTTGAGATGTTTATCTCCTGTGGGTGGATAGGGATTGTCCTCGTGCCTCCAAAGGAATCTGGGCACAGCGTGAGAGAACAGGTGACACCCGGGGCCAGGGGGCAGGGATCAGGAGCAGCCCCGTGGGTCACCACACAGGCACTTGCACGTGTTTGATAGGGAAGAGACACCCCAGTTCCTGACACTTGCTCCAGGTGCTGCTTGGATTCATCTGCTCTTGTGAACAAAGCAGAGCTGGGAGATGTTCCCAGGTGCTGGGGCTCCGTTCACAGAGAGCTCCAGAGGCCCCTGGTGGAGTTTTGGCACTGCCAAGGCACACCTTCCCTGGGGACACGGGCTGGGCTGTGGCAGGGGGAGGCAGGGAATGCTGCCCACCCCACGAGGATGCTGTGAGGGCACAGTCCCTGCTCCTCTAGCCAAATCAGGGCCAGAGAGCACCCTGGGCACATCACTGGTCAGACACAGCCTCTGCACAGGTAAGAGAAAGGTAAAATTGGGTGAAGTGCAGGTGCATGAAGAGAGCACAGGCAGGGGCTGAAACCACAGGCTCCTCCTGTGTGGCTCTCCCGAGCTCCCACTGCCAGGATCCCCATCCACGGCTTCCTCCAGCTGGGAATTCCCACCAGCCCACAGAGATTTGGTGAGGAGAGAGCAAAGCCTTCCCTCTGCCTGCACCTGGGCAGGTGGGATCACACCTGGGATGGGAACAGGAGTGGGGAGCTGTTCCTGAATGTTTCCAGAATGGCAGCACTTGGAGAAGGAGGAAACCTGAACCATTTATTTGCAGTTTTCAAAGCAGCTCTTGTGGCCTGTGGTCCAGGTCACCCACAGGAGGATTCCTGCACATGGACAGGGACACTTGGACCGTTTTTGGTGAGATAAAATCTCAGTTCAAGCTCATGGGAGGTTTCCTGAACCAACACTTGGTGTTTTCAGTGAACTATTATTTTATTTCCACAGAAATCTCTCCTGATACACTTCCCAAATTCCAGTTAATAATAACTTTTCATTTGTCATCAGCACACTGTTGTAGTCTGAGGAGTACCCAAAAATACCTCCTGCTCTTAAACAAGTAATTCCTTTCAAAATTCCTCCTGGAATGGTGTCAAAGAATGTAGAGAAGAGGAGAACAAATTCGAAAGGCAGATTAGCACTGAATATCCCAACTGTACTGAAATGCTATTTCTTAGTTAAAAAGGAAAAATACTTACATTTGCTGGAAGAAGCAGCCAGGGATGGTTTTCTGCATCCCTGCACTCTGTGTGAGTCTCAGCAGAGTTGAAATGTGCCGTTTCCCTTGGAATGATTCCTGGTTTTTATACAGAGCACCCCGTGTTCGGCTCCACGTCAGAGCTGGGGCCACGGGATTTGTTTTGCTGGGCAGCTTCCTCCAGAGCTGGTTTCACAAGGATTACTCACTTCAACCATGGTACCCATTAACTTTCAGCTGTCTGGAAAAACTGATGGCCTGCGTGGAAAAGGAGTCGCAGACACTTCCTCACACTCAGGCTGGAGCTGGAGCAGATCGCAGGGAGCCGTCCCGGGCTTGTCTGGCTGCTGCGTGGGCAAGCACGGGTTATCCACGAGAAAAACCCTCTGAGCAGAGAAAGGATGTCCCTGGCACGGCCGGACCGGGCTGTCCCGGGAGTGTTTGTGTTGGCGTTGCCGGGGATACCCAGGTTTGGTGCCGCTGACGTTGCGCTCCCCGCTCCTCATCGTTCTCCAGGTGTCGGAGCCAAATTCTTCCCTGCTCCGGGGAGTTTCCTCAGGAGGCATCGATGAGGAGCAGGGAGCATCCCACAGCCACCGTGGGGAACAGCAAACGGACACGGCCCCAGCCACACGGACCCCGACTGCAGCTCCCGGGCTGTGGGTGCCGATCCCACACCTCCAGCCAGGACATGGAAAAAAGGGAAGGAAAGGCAGTGACGCTGCCTCGGTTTCTGATCAGCCAGGAGGGCTCACTGCCCGTCCCACCCCAGCCCTGCCGTTCCCCTCGGCGCTTCCTGAAGCCATGGGGAGCTGTGGAAGGATAAAGCAGCTGAAATTCCAGGTGCTGCAGAGCTCTGGCGCTGCTGTTCCCACTCGAGGATGGTGCAGGGAAGGCAGCCCAGTGCTCTCCTTCCCACCTGGAGACACTGGGGGGAGCATCTGCCAAAACCAGATAAAGCCCTTGAAAGGAGGCATTGGGCTGGGTGGCAATGAACAGAATTTGTGCTTGTATTTAACGTGTAAATATTCTTTTTTTGTATTTTATTTTAAAAACAGATTTTTTTTTTCTCCATAGCAGTTTTGGGTTTTAAAACTTCTACTATACTTCACAACTTCTATTATCTTTTACACCTCCTATTCTATTTCACAACTTCTGTTGTGTTTGCTCATTTTTCTTGCCTGCCATGATGATACAACAGAAGCAGCGGCTGCAAGAGCACAAATTCTGCAAACTCTCCACACTTATCTCAGCAGTTCGAGATTTCACAACGATTTGGGGACAGATAAGATGAACCCTCCATCTCCCAGGGCACCACCCTTTTGTTGAGAGCTTCCCCTGTGCCACCCACTCTGTGAAAACAGCAGGAAACTCCTTTTTGGGAGACGTGAGAGGCTGAGATGGGGGATCCGGCCCTGGCTGTGCCCAGTTTCACCAGCCATGGGGAAGGTGCTGGAATCTTTAATCAGCTCTCTCATTTAATCAGTTCATCTTTACCTCCCCATGGCTGGTGGCTCCTCTTTGAACCCCTCAATGCCTCCACAAACAGAACAAACACAGCTTTCCCAATTAATTTCTGCTTCCTGGGAGCTGGTTCCCAGTATTTTTCCATAACCTGTTTATTTTGTGCTACACCTTTGTTTGAAGGCTGTGCCCAGCTCCCTGCAGTGATTACAATGCCCTTTATAGCTGAGGACTTTCTCTTCCTTTTTTTTTTTTCCTCAGCAACTGAATTTAATTAGAATTCAGCACTATGTATGAAAATTTCACTTTTCTTCTGTCTGAAGCACTTCACTTTTGATCTGTGAGGATTTCCAACACTCTCCTCTTGCCATCTCATAGAACCACAGAATAATAGAATCACAGACTGGTTTGGGTTGAAAGGGATTTTAAAGCTCATTTCATCCCTGCCAAGAGCAGGGACAACTTCCACTGTCCCAGGTTGCTCCAAGCCCTGTCCAGCCTGGCCTTGGACACTCCCAGGGATGGGGCAGCCACAGCCCCTCTGGGCCCAGGGAAATGACATCATCTGAATATTTTGTATTTTTTAGGAAGTTTTTTTAACGCACTTCGAGTAAATTGAGGGAGAACAATTCTCTTTGCAAATAACTGTGCAGTCTGGTCCCACAAACCAGGTCCTGATTCCTGTTCCTTGGTGGTATCCAGTTCTCTGGTCCTGGTGCTGCCAGCTGCCACCCTGGTCCCTGGGCTGATTGATGCCTCTGCCACTGACAGGCTGGGCTGCCCTTCTCGTGCTTTACCTTGGCTTTATTTTCTCTGGGGTTCTTTGAGAAACCAGAGCAGTTCCTGTCAAATCTTCACCCAAGATGTTCTGGTTTTCCCCTCATGAAGGGTCTCCTTCCTGGACATCTGACTTGATGTCATTTCCCATCTTTATTATCCTCAGAGAATGTGCATTTCTTCTGCACTTTTTGTGATTGCTCTCTGAAGTTCTCTGCAATTCCACAATTCTGCCTCTCCCTCGCCTTGCAGAGCTCAAGAAGCTCCTTTTCAAAGTCAAACCCAGCTGAGTGATTGTCTCTTCTGGCTGGAAAGGGGAGAAGGAGGAGCCAGTCAAGTATTTGCATGAGGAGGATTTGTATGAGGAGGGGTTGGGTGACAAAGGGCAGAGTCTGGAGGACAGGAGTGACCTTTCACAGCTCCCAGTGCCACCAAGCCACAGCCAGAGCTCCACTGGCAGCAAAGCAGCAGGAGGCTGCCCAAAAGTGCTGAGCTGACCTTCTCCATGCCCTTCCTGCTGGGAAAGCAGCAGATCCTGCAAGCTGGAGAAGCAGGAATTGGCAAGGGCCAGCCCTGTCCCTGCTGGCTCAGGTGTGGGTGTGTGACCTGGGTGTACCCTGCCCCTCTCTTAAGAACATGAGTTTCCCTTTCTCATCTCTTTTCAAAGAACTCATCCACAAAGGAAATCATCACATCACTTGTTTTATTGTCATTATTCTCCATTTTCAGGGTGGAAAAGGAAATTACCTTTTAACGAGAGCAAATGAGGGAGAAAGCATTACTAATGGAATGTTTATTCCTTGTGGACAGTAATTCCAGACATAAAACAGGATCTCATCAGCCCCTCTTGCAGAGCTGGCAGGGAAGATTTCCTTACAGGGACACAGGGGAAAAGGTGGATGGCACAATCCCTTTTCTTAAGGTATAGAATGGATCAAAATTACAGATTAAATGCCTACAGAGGTGGTGGTGATTCATCAAACTGGGGGGGAAGAGCTCAGTGCAAGACATTTAATGCAAATCTCAGTGTGTTCTGGCTTCCTCCTTCACTAATTCCCATTTCCAGAGTGAAAATGATCATGGAACGGCACTTTGGGACACGCCCTTCATCCAGGAGCTGCGGTGGAAATTCCCCACTGCTGCCCTCAGCTGAAATTTTGGGAATACCTTGAACAAGTTTGGAAACCCTCAGCTGACAGCTCTTCTAAGGAAGAGCGAGGCGAGGGCTGAACCTCCCCAGGCCTGCTCAGTTCCTCGGGGCTCTCATCCTGCAGAGCTCTGCCCCTGCCTGCTCCAACCCCTCCCAGGGAATCCAGGGAGCTCCTGGGTTTCTCCCCGTGCTGTGCCACGGACAGACCTTTGTGAGGTTTCCTTCTGCTCCTGTCGTGGTTTCACCTCAGTTTCTCTCTCGTGTCCCAATGGTCCCGGTCGGATCTGTCTGGTTCCAGTTAAACTCTGTGCTTTCCTTTGAGTCACAACATTCCACTGCTCAGCTCATTCCCCGGGATGAGGCTGGCAGGAATTTCCCCAGAAGCCACAGATCTCCTCCATTTTCTGCTGAACTCACCCACCTTCCCCACCCTCACCTCAACACACGCTCACCCCATCCTGGATGTCTCTGTCCCCGCCATGGACCCATAGCAGGAAATTTTTTTCCGTGCAGGGTTTTCCTCAACCACAAATTTTGTCATTTTTCCATTCCAGTGCTCTCCCCCATCCCACCAGGAGGGAGCCTGAGGCCGTGTGGGGCTGGGATTAATCCAGGACATGGTGCCAGGGCCACTCCCACCAGGAGGTACCAGCCCAGAGGGGCTCAAGAAGGAATTGTGTCATCCCATGGCTCATCCAATGCAGGTTTACCTGGAGGAGAGTTCCTCCAACTTTTACTCTTTGTAACCTGAGAGCAGAGCAAACATTGCAGTGGTGGAGGGGGGTGAATGCAAAGTCATTGGAGAAGCCCAAAGGAGATTTTGGGACTGGAAAAGGACAGTGAAGGAATGGCTGGAGGGTGACAGGATTGGAGCAGGTGAAGCAGGGATCTCTGAGAGCTCCCTCAGAGCCCAGCTGGGAATCCCAAACCACCAGGAACAGCTCCTATGCCGTGATCCATCTCCATCTGGATCATCACACCAAGCAGCCCTTCCTCCACAGGGAGCTGAAACAAGTGCATGAGGAATTACTGCTCCTGCCTCCAGTGTGTCCCAGAAACCTCTCCTGTATGAACACTGGTTATCTTCAGCTGGCAGGGGTAAAGTTGTCAGAAAGAAAAATTTATTATTTTCTTTAACAAACAATCCTAGGGACTATTTTGAGTGTTATTGTTGCCTGAAAGAATAAAAGAGGAAACAAATTATGTGCTATTCCTTGCATTTCCCGTATCAGTGAATGTGTTTGCTTTGGACAGATGACAGGAATTAGGAAAATGTTTTCTAGTGGGACCACACAGATGGATAAAAATAACTTCCATAGAAAATCACCTAATTAAGAGAGTGACCCAAGTGTGCTGCTGCCAAACTTTGGGAGACCCAAGCTGCCAACCCAGGAAAAGCTTTTTGGAAACACAGCCTCATGAAAATCCTCAATTCCCTGCATAGGCCAATTAGGATTTGGGGTTTTTTTGTCCAAGACCTATTAGGGTTTGGGGGTTTCATGGCAAAGTTGGAGTTTTGGGCAAATTTGACCTGGGTAGAACAGACAAAGTGTTGGTGGGAGTAGAAAAGAGCTGGGTCAGCTGTAGCTCCTGTGATCCAGGGGAATGGGAGGAGATGGAGGAAAATGTTGATTTCTGCTCAAAGAAATTCTGGTCACCAGTGCAAGTTGGTATCAGGATTTCCAGGCCTTATCACTTGGCAGGTCACAAACTCTGCTGAGGATGATAAAAGATCTGGGGGCAGGGGGAGAACCATATCTGTTAAATGGGACATTGCCACAAGTTTGGTGGGGTTTTCTAGGGCCTCACGAGGGTTTTTCAGAAGAAACTGCCTTTCCCTGCCAGCTGAAGCTGCAGGTGGTGTCACCTGTGTCCCCACAAACCCAGGACAGCGCTGATGGTCACCACCACAACCTGCACAGGGAAGGCTGAAGGATTCCCAGCTTTCTGTAGTTATATTGGGATTTGTTCTTCCCTCTCTTTTGGGGACATGGAAAATAGGACCTGTGAGGCTCCTGTTGCTCCTGGCAGTGGTTGTGGAGAGCCAGAATTCTGGGAGCTGATCCATGGCAGGGATGAGCCAGGTGCTTGTGCTGATACAGCTCTATGGACTTGCTGGACAAGCTACTCCTTCCTAAATCTGTCTGGAAAACAAAAATAAAAGCTAAATACTGATGCTCCTGTTCCATGGAGTCCTGCTGTGCCTCAGGAAAAAGCCTTGTGGGAAAAAAATCAGAAGGAAAACACAGCATAGAAAGGATAACGGGAATAAAGCACAACTAAATAAATAACGAGGCAAGCCAAGCCTTCAGTTGAACTAATGGCTTGTGGTTCCTGCAGGGAAAGGGAGCTGGGAAAACATCTGCCTGATGCTTTTATAATTCTGTTCTAATATTTAAATGCAGGGATGAGAGGCTGAAATTTGATTTTGGGAGCAATGAAGAGACTTGAATGTGGATAGATTAATTATAAGGTTATGCAGGAGTCAGTTATCAGCCTGGAAGTTCAACAGAAGCTGAGGTGGTGTGACTCAGAGGGCCTCAGATGGCCAAAAAAGACAAATTTTGATGATGTAGGGTCTGCAGAGAGCTGGAGTCAGCCAGAAACCTCTGAGATTGCAGGGAGTTTGCACAGAGATTCGAATTCTCCTGAGCAGGGGCTGGGATTGGGGTCAGTCCAAGGTCACTCCTGAGCCTGACCTTGCAAAGCCAGGGGGGTTTTGATGCACAGACACACACAGACTAAACAGACAGAGCTGTGCTGGGGTGGTTTATATCTGTGGGTTCTCAGACTGTGACAAAATGGAAAAAAGATCTCATAAAAATTATTTCAGGGAGCTCGAAGAAAGTTGGGAAAAGACCCAATCCCCCAGTGGCACTGACTGGAGCGAGCTGCATCTCTCTAACTCACAGAAATGATGCCTCAGAAGCAGCACAAAGGGGGGTGTCAGCTGCTTTTTTGGCAATGGATTATGAACCCCAGCCTGTACCAGGTGGCAATAACAGGAATCCTTCTGCTCCCTGCTCCTCAGCACTTGGAAATCCATTGGAAAGGGCTAAAACGTCATCAATTCCAATGGAATCATGTCCCAGTTTTGCAAAAGCTCCACTGCTATCAGAGTCATTTATCATCCCCCTATCAGAGTTTCTCTTTGCTGGCAGTATTTTTGTGTTTTGTGGGATCTCCAGAGGGATGGAAACAGCCACTTTGCTCTTCGGCCTTGAAATTGCCATAGTATGGTCATAAATCTTTAAGTTGTAATATTTACATAGAAATATTTGGGTTATTAATATTAAGTTATGCATTTAATTGCTGCTGGATTGAACGGGAGATCAGCACTCATGAATCACTTTCTGGAATGTTGGTCCCAGTCCTGACTGTCCCCATGGACACCAGCCTGGGCTGGGATTGTCCCCAGCCTCCACCACCTCCTGCAGCACCATCTGAGACATCACTGATCCCAANTTTTTTTTTTTTTGAGGAATAAAGCTTTCCCGCTGACTGCCTTGGCTGCTGCCCTCTCCTCCTTTCTCAATCCAGGTGAATATCCCAATTTAAAGCCTATTCCTGGCATTTTACGAGGCTGGGCTGCACAGAGCAGTTGAACCATGGCAGAAAAAGAGTAAAAACCTTCTCCAGTGAGCATTTAAAAACCCAAAGAGCCATTCTCAGCACACGAGATAAGAGCAGGCAGTTATATAACTGAGGGATGATTCAGAGCCCAGGGAAAGCATTTCTGGGCTGATCAGGAGCTGATAGCTGGCCTGGCCTGAGAGCACATGTCATGAAACCCAAGCAGAAGGGATGGGACAGAAGTTTTGGAGCTGCAGAAGCAGCTCACTGTGGTGGTGTAGGGTAGTACAGACCTACAGACCTTACTACAGACCTTGCTCTGATGGAAAATGTGAATAATTTTCAGGCAGATCCACCGGTGACGTTCAGGAAATGAGAGGTTGTAATGATTAAAACCAAAACTTCGATTTCATAAAGATTTCTGGTGATATCTGCTGCAATCTGCTGTAGAAGCAGAGCTGCAGGAGGGTTGGAGGTGGGCACTGGTGCTGCAGAACATCTTTTCACAAATTCCTGGTACTGTGGGGTGGCCTTATCTGCCCTCAGCTCTGCACAAAGGGCCTGGTTAAGTCATCGCTCATCAGGGGGTTTTCTCTTTGTTTTCTTCCTTTCAAGTTAACAAGAAAAGAAAACCCGAACCCATCAAGATGAGAACTTGAGCACTCAAAGAACAGGAAGTTCCTGATACTCTTTCCTGTGGTGTTTTTAACCAAACACTTTGCATATCTGATGCTCCAGATCTGTCATTCCGGAGGGCTCAGTTCTTGTCTCCTGCTGCAATTGCAAACCCTGCCCTTGAAGAGCTGGGAATGAAGAATTCCTTGAAGAGGACCCAGAATGCTGCTGCTGCTGTGTGCTCCAATTTATTCTGCTCCAAAGTTGAATTTTTGGGTTGGCCTTGGCTGCCCTGACATTTCCCTTGGCTGAAGAACCCAGGCGTGCCCAACCCCAGGTTCCATCCTGCCTTCTCCTTTCTCCAAGAGCTTGATTAGGCTTTTCCTATGTTACTTTGGCTGGTTTTTAAGTATATCCTTCCAACACTTTATCTCTCTCCCCATTCATGCAGGGTCCATCTGATGCCTGTGGTATTCCTTTGGGAATTCAAAGTCCAGGACTGAGCTCCAGTCTCGGGTTGGACATGGACATGGGGCTTTTCCTGTCAGTCAGCAACAAAATCATCCTCCTGGTACAGATCATTTTACCACCCAAAATATAACCCAGAAATCCAGGAACGTTATTCCAAAAAGAAATAAAATGGCACTTGGGCACGTGGTCTTGGCTTGGCAGTAGTGGATCATGGCTGGATAAATGATCTTCAGAGTCTTTTCCAACCTAAATCATTCCACGATGCAGTTCTCCTGGTGGGTAATGTGTAGTGATTGAAAAATGAGGTTTCTCCTGGGAAATTGGTCTTGTTCTTGTGTTCCCCATGTCCTCCCAGGGTAAAACTATGAATGAAACAGGGAGCACAGGTGCAAATCAAATAAAATGAGACAAATTAAAAGGTTCATCCCATGGCAAAATATGTCTGATCATCGAAGATTAGTTATGGAGGCTGAACAGATCTGCCTTTTCTTCTCAATAGCTTTTAAAGAAAATCTGATTTCCACATGGATGTGTCTCCATAACTAACATGGAGCTGGTCAAATGCAAGGCAGGATTTGCATCCTGATGGATTTTTCCTGAGAAAAGCCTCTGGCAGGGGCTGCCGTTTTATTCCAGCACGAGATGGTGACCTCTGGGATTCTGTGGAAAATACTGGATGTGTGCTGTATCCCAGATAATTCTCTAGCCATCCTCAAATTCCAAGAAGCAGTTTTTTATCACAAGACACACTAAATAAATACAGGCTCCAATTGTCACCAATTGATCTTGGGGATCTTTGAGCTCTTTTCCAACCTTGGTTATCCTATGATTCATTAATTCACATGAATTTGCCTCTCTCTTTAGATATGAACAAATTTCCAAGTGCGAGAAACCCTAAAAATAACATTGATGCCAAAAATCCGCTTAGTTTCATGTTGTTTATTCCAATCCCTTTCCCAAAAGAGAATGCTAACTTGCACAGGCTGTTTCTGGCTTTTCAGCTCGCTTTCCAGAAAAGATGAAAGGAAAATTTCCCCATGAGGGTGGTTTGCTTTTGTACTCTTGAGTTTTCAGGGGGGAAAGTTTGCTTTCTCATCTTCCGGTGGCAAAGAAGTCTGGTGGGTTTTGCTATGAGAAAACTCTGCTGTCAAAAAATGAACATCAGAAAGTTAAAATGTTATTTTGTGGGTGAGAAAGGCTCCCAGCAGCCCCAGTTGGGAGGGTTAAAGTCACTGATGACTTGCAAGAACCTTCATTCCCAGCTCCAGCCAGAGGGTCAATAATGCACCTCTAGGTCTGGCCCATTCTGGAAAAAATATTAGGATGAAAAGATAAGTTGGAGAGATTTGGATATAATACAGATTTCCCATCAGTTCTATAAGACCAGGAGAGTTCACAGAATTTCTCAGCTCCTTATAAATGAGCCATCAGGATTGGGAAGATGTTTCCAGGCTGCTTTTCCCTGGCAATGTTTCACCTGAAAGGGATGCTGCACATTCCCTGAGTGGTTTCTCTGTGATGGGACTGGTGAAGTACTGGAGGCAGAGCTCAAACCCAGCCCTATCTGCCCCATCTGCTGCAGCCCTTGTGTTCCACGTACAAAACAGGAAGGGGAAGCAGAAATTGGCTCTATCAAACAGCATCTCCTGCCAGAGTGGCTCTTTGTTCTCACAGACTGACACGTTGGAACCACGAAAAAACCCCAATCAAGAAAATGCAGCTTTTCAAGTCAGCAGTTCAAAGGGTTTTGTGATGGTTTTAACTTTTTTTCTGAGGTAGCTGATCACCTCAGGGACTTGGGATGCTTTTCCTGGTACCCAGCACTGCTGGACTCAGAGGTGTTCAGTGCCTGGTGGAGCCCATCCCATAATGACTCTGGAAAGGCACAAATTCAAGACTTCTCTTTCATAAACCCAGAGCGTGACCAGCTGATTGCACAGGGGCCAGGTCTGGTGTTTTGCTGGGTCCTTCACCAACCAAACCACAGCAGAAGGATGGCTCAGGGTTCCTGTCTGGAGGTTTGGCCTCACAAATCATCCTTTGAATGAAACATCCTCTCAATTTGCACAAGGTGATGGATCAGAGCAGGTTTGAGGGTCCTTAAAAGCCCAATTTCCAGAAGTTTTCTTTAACAGGAGGACCTGAAATGTTTGTCCTCTGTCCCAAAGATCCTGGTAAACCTGGTGTGGGTCGATTTAGGGAGGAGTGGGACTGCAGCACCAGGAGCTGAGGCAGCAGGGGCAGCCCTGTCCCTGTCCCCAAACTGTGCCAGCTCCACTTCCCAGGAAAGGCCACGCAAACTCTCCCTGTTGGGTTTGCATTTTAAAAGGAAATCCTGCCAGTGAAACAGAATCGGTGGTCCCTGACTGATTTCTTTGGTCCTTCCCAGATTTGTCTTCCACCCCCCATTCCCCACCTCTCTTTCTGGGGAGAGATCAGTGCCTGTGAGAGAACAGCATCATTCTCCAAATGTTTGGGATAGCAAGGGTGGGACTGCTGAACATGGCCTGTGTACCAGTTACTCAGTCCTGGGAGTAATTTCTTTCATTTATCTCACCAGAGAACTGCTTTATCCCAAAAAACGCTGACTGGAGATCATGCTGAGGGTGTCCAACCATCTCCCCATCTGTCCTCAGTCCTCTTTCCTCAGCAGCCACTCAAAAAGCTGCATTTGCAGTAGGATCTGGTGGGCTGAGTGACAAGGGCTGAAGTTTCCTCCAATGGACGTTACCTAGCTTTCATTTCCCACAAAAAACAGGGAATAGGGAGCTTTGTTGGCCTCATGGCTTGGCATAGAGCAGCCTCTCACAGCTGCCAGGGTGGATCACTCATCAACATCAACCCCTAAAAACCAAGGGGAGATGGGGGCAGTGTTGGAGGTGTGACATCAGCTCGGATTCCCTCTGTTGGAGCCAGGTGCTGATAACACCGAGTCGTGGGTTTGACCCCTGGATAAGCCATTCCCTTAAAAGCTGGACTTGATGATCCTTGTGGGTCCCTTCCAGCTCAGAATATTCTGTGCTTCTGTGGATCCCCTGTGCTGAGTCCAGGGAACAAACAGACCCAAGTTCAGGTGAGAATAAGGGATCCTGCCCTGGAGAAGCAGCTCCCACTGGGGTGAAGGAAGCTGATACAGCAAAGGGATTCCACATCCTTGGCAAGCAGCAGAAATGACTTCTCAAAAGAAGGGGAAGCAAAGGAGGAGGGAGCCGGAGCCGCTGCAGAGCAGCTGCTGACAGCGCCGTTCCTGCGTGCGGTTTTGTGTCACCCAAACAGCGACTCAGCCAGTCCTGGGCTGACCCCACTCCGGGGGGAATGGCCCTGACCCAGCACTTCCCAGAGCACAACCCACCTGTTTCAGAATGACTGTGGGCTCTCAGCCTGCACAGCACAGAATTTATTGCACTGAAAGGCTCTTTCACCTCCACTCTCACTGCGGGGGGCACCTCCAAACCTCCCCTTTCCCTCTGGTTTCCCACTCCTGTGCTGTGGAAGTGCATCCCTGACAGATCCAGGGGCACTGTTCCAGTGCACTCCCCTCATGAACCCCCTCCAAGAGCTTTCCAGCCTCCTTTCCTCTCTTTTTTTCCCCCCTTCTGCTTTCCTCATGGGCATTACTGCACTTCCAGGAGGGGACATGCTGGGGGTGATGGCTGAAGCCATGCACGTTCCAGGTGTGGCTGAGTCCAGCTAATCAGGGCAGGCAGAGCTTTTCCCAGGTCTCCATGCCCCATTCCAGGCATCACCACAGTCCTGCTTTTCTGGAGAAATCCTGCAGCTGGCATTGCCCCTGCGAGCTCCCTGCCAGTGTCACACAGCCCAGCCCACTCCAAATATCTTGGGGCAAGCCTGAAGCTGGGACACCATCCTAATGCCATGAGATTCCAAGAGAAAGGACTTATTTTGGGAAGTCACAGGAGAGGAGAGAGAATGCAACGTTGTCGACAAAATGTTTGTTTCCTCATAAAACCCCCCCCCTTTCTGCTCTCTCCTTCTTAAACCACTGGCGTGGCAGAAGTTGCCATTGCTGCCGGGATTCTTCTTTCACTCTGGGAAGCATTCAGGCTTTTAGGAAGTTGTCTGGAAGTCCTGCAGTAAAGAGATAAGCAGTGTGCTGGATCTGTGGCACTCAGGACGCTTGAGGAAGGGCTAAACTTCTTGGAATCTGGCTGGAGCTGCAGGAATTCGGGGTCCAGGGGGAGAAGACAATGGAGGGTCAATCAGCACTAAGTGACAAACCTAAAGCGTGGTCAGGCTTTTTCCAGATTTGGATGGTCCCAGACAGATTTCCAAAGCCTCATTGGTGCCTTTATTCTTTATCCCATTGTATCTGGAAAGGGAATCAGAGGAGTTACAGCCCCAGCATCAAATTGCTCTTATCAGACCTGATGGGGATCACCTTGTCGGGGTCTTCTTCACCCTCCTTCCCCTGGGAATTCATCCAACACTCTTTTTAGGAGCCCTCCCCTTCCCTGGGTCTCCTCACATGTTGATATATAAGGGAGGCACCCCAGTTCTGCCCCTCTCAATTCCATGTGTCATCTTTGCCACGTCGTGTCAGAGCTGCAGTCTGAGCTCCTCATGAACTCGGTGTGGAAACCCTTCCCACCAAAACTCTGGCTGCAATTCCAGCACACCTGGAGGCTGCTGCAGCCTCCTCGATCCCACACCAACCTCAGCCTGAATTTGCAACTGGAAATCTTCCTGTTCTTGAGAGTGAAAGGCAGAAAAGAAAAAGGAACAGAC